>JBCFYV010011172.1:74951249-75388618 GCA_039000515.1 Timema cristinae
TTGTATGTCAGAATTTCTGACTTGCTTTTCTATGCCCATAAGGCATAGTTTTGTATGTCAGAGTTTCTTACTTGTTTCTTATACCCATAAGGCATAATTTAGAATGTTAGAGATCATGCTCTGTTTTTCTATGTCCATAAGACATAGTCATAAATACCTGGGCAATAGTCAGACGCCCTATACTGTACAACCATGCTCCGACTAACTTAATGCTCAGGATCATATTATGGTGGAAATCAGGATATCTATCACTTTGTTCCATGACCTGGTTGGGTCCTTGACTGAAACCAGTCTCTAATATTTCTAATGGTGTACCTTTCTGCGGTGATCAATGTGTGGGTGTGCTACTAGTTCTGAGTACTGGCCCGCGGGGGTCTAGTTTATTTTGTCCAGCACCCTTCAGGTGCCGTTAGTATTAGTTAATGTTTAACTGTTTGCACTAGATATAGTGTGTCCAGACATGGGTGAATGTTAAATATACTATTGAATGACCAGGCAGCAATAATTAGGAAGACCGGCCATAGTATCTTAATAGCCTAGATTCCTGGTACCGGGCCATTAACAATTTGTAAACCTATAGGTCCTCTTCTAGAAGCATATGATTTGTATCTCGTAATTCACTATGAAGTTAAATCATTTAACTACCAACGTTGTAACTCTTTAAACTAGGACTTTCTAGAATTTGGTATCGTTAACTATTATTCATGTAAATGCCTTTCAGGTCTAAGTCTAGTAGCCGCTAGGCAGGATAGTTATGTATTGTTACTTAACCTAAATTAATATTTGCTTCCTATTTAAATTGCCGTTGTGTTGAGGCAGAAGCACCTTCATAGCGGAATGTGTGTTAGTTCTACTTTAATGAGCTACTCCCATTCGTTATATAAACTCTACCTTACTTGTATTGATTGCAGGTATAACCTAGGTGTTTCACTCCAAATGTTCGCTATTGGGATAACTATGTCACAAGTAACTGATTTCAATTCTCTTAGTAAAAAAAGGACTGTCTTGTGTAAGATCTTGTAAAACTATATGCAATTCTATATACTTGTTTAAATTTAAATAAACTGATTTTTTTAACTTTATCTCTCTTATGCTTGTTCCTTGCCATCCTTCTTTAAATATGTTTGTATATGTATTCCTCACATCTTCTATTAAATAGGAGAAGCAACGTTACATTACCTCCTTGTCAACTTCTGCTTCAAGTGCTTCTTACACTTTTACTAACTTTGCGCTATCATATACCTCCTCAGACTTTTACTATTTTAACACTATCCTATGCCTTTTCCATATTCAAAATCACCATTAACAAGCCATTTCTAAATTCATAACTTCTTTACCTTAATTGTTATATACCAAAAATCAAATTATTGTAAGCCTTTGTTCTTTAAATCCATGCTGATCCTGTCTCACCTTTCTTCTATTTTCATTCTTATTTTCTTTTTTAGTATATTCCCATTTATTTTTGTACAGTGGCATATGAATGTTATTCCTCTATAGTTTATTCACCTCTTCCTATCTGCTTTCTTTAAAAATCGGTATTATAGATTATAATTTCCTTCTTTCAGTCGCCTAGTACCTGGTTATCCTTTCATATCAGTCTCAACATCTTGCATAACCAATATAGTCCCACTTCTCCTGCTGCTGCTATCATTTCCAATATTAATTTCATAATTTGTCCCCTTCCAGTGCTTTTCCCTGTTTCATCCTATTTAATGCATCCTATAAGGGAGCAGCTCTCTCCTCTTATTATTATTATTATTATTAGCACCGCGTCTTACTACCCGTTCGGGTTATACACACTTACGCTAATGTGTAATGGTAGGGTGATTGTGAGATGAAATGAAGGACCTACAGTTTAACGTGGAATCCGAACCACGGTGGAGGCCTGGCATTCCCCACATTCACAAGATGTCTTGTCAGAGGTGAAGGAAGGGTTTGGTAATCAGATAAATCTTTGCCGGGACCGAGGATTGAACCCCGGCCGCCAGCATAGAAGTCTGACACCTTACCCCTAGACCGCCAGGTCACCCTCTCTCCTCTTCTTCTAATTATCCTTCTCTCTTGGGTTGAACAGCTTATTAAAATCTCTTCTTCTGTCCACATAATTATTACTTCTTGGATTCTATCCCACCTCTTGTTTCTTGCCTGGCCATTTACCTTCTTTCTTCATTTCACATATCTTTCCAGCAACTCTGTACTTGCCTTGCTTGCTTCTGGTACAACATGCTTAACTCTTCCTTTGTTTCTTCATTCCTGGTCTAAAACTCATTCTGAATGCTTTGTTCCTCGCCTCCTCTACTTCCTTGACTATGACATTCCACCACCATGGTGTCTTCATTCTCTTCCACTTTCACTTGTCCTCTTGCATTCCTCTAATGCTGCTCCTACTGTTTTTTTTTAAATACCTCTCATTCTTCCTCCACACTTCCCCTCTCATCCTTGGGAATTAAGCTTCTTCTTGCCTTTCTTAAATACCATTCTCTTTTCTCTTAAATTTTAAATAATGAATAATAAATCAGTCACTAACCAAGCTGTGCCTAGATGAATACAAGCCAAACTATGCAGTGGAAAAAGAAAAAATAAGACTGACCTTGCCTGACTTGAAGTCCACAATGGTGCTGTCGCGGTCAAACTGATCAATGCCCCCATGGAGTGACATGCAAGCATAGGATGCCTTCATAAGGTCCTTGAGGAGGCTATCAGCATTTTCTTGCTTGTCCACGAAGATGATGACACTCCCCTGGGACTGATAGTGACCGAGAAGCTCCAGAAGCTTCAAGAACTTCTGATCCTCCTCTAGCACAACGATGTGCTGCTCCACTTCCTTGCAAACCACACTGCGTCCTCCCACCTCAAACACACACATCCTCTCACATTTACTGTACTCAAACTGGCAGGAATACTTTGGGCAATAATCATTATTAGACATACTTTTTGGTAAGGGTTTCTAGTATCACTAATCATTACAAAAGATTTTATACTTGTATTCTGGAGAAATAAAAATTCAAAATTATGTAATAAAGCATATTTGACCTGATAATACAATAGAAAGGGCAAACAAAGTGTGTTCACATATTGTACTATCTTTTCATTTTCTTTGTAATGATATAGTTTTCCCTCAATTTTTAAAAATTAGAAATTAACACATTTATTTAAAATCATTACTTGATAGAGGTGAAATTTAAATGTTCACCATTATTATCTTAAATTTTACTTTCCTACATGAACATGTGCTAGTTAATGAAAGTTAAGACCTAGATAAGTTGATCTAAAAAATTATAAAATTAATATATACATTAAGTAGTTAATAATGTTGTTAATGTATTATGTTAAATTGACAAGCACTAAAATGTACAATTTAAATAAAATTTTCATAGAAAAAACCGAGTGTGTGATATGAACAATTATATAAAATTATAATGCATCATCAACCAAAATTATAGTGCTCAACTGAGGGATGAGTAATCTTATAACATAAGTTGACACATAAAAATATAAATACAAAAAATATAATATACAATATAACGTGATATATATAAGTTGAATAGTTTTTTTATGGTAGGAATTAAAAAATACTCAGGTAAATATGTAAGAATAGGTCTGAATGTTTTATACCGGAATCGTGAAAATTTTCTGAGTGCAAAAGGGTTGAAGGGTCAGGTGGGTTCAAACTATGCTTATTTTTGCTGAAAAGGGGGAAAGAGATTAAAACAATGCTTACTTAAGACAGAGAGAAATGAGCAATAATGGAGGGAAGGGTGCAATGCGAGCCTCTTGGGCTTTGCACAGCTTTGGTATCGACTCTTAACATGTCCTTCACTTTCGACAAGAGATCCATCACACACAGCCAGTCCGCCAGTTTTATTGGCCTTGACCAATGTCATGAATACCTAGTGTGATTAACTTTTTCTGTAAGGGTGACAGTGCTCTAATCAGTGTAATAATAATAATAATAATAATAATAATAATAATAATAATAATAATAATAATAATAATAATAATACTTAGCACCGCGTCTTACTACCCGTTTGGGTTATACGCTTTAAGTACTAATTACTCTAATGGATTAGGAATTGGGAAGGTTGAATTAGAGGAAATGAACACGCATTTGCGTGGAGGGAGAGTGGAAAACCATTTAGGAAAAACCACCCCCAGTTCACCCGACCGAGATTCAAACCTCGATCTCCCCGTCCTCAGCAGTCGGGCTAAACACGACAAGCGCGTTAGCCAACTACGCCACAGAGGCGGGTTAATCAGTGTAATTCCAGTCTATTTCTTTAAACAAATACCTTATGACTAGGTTTAAAATAATATGTATGAAAAAAGTACATTTAGAAAAAACATTTTGTAATAAATAAAATGATAGAATATTAGGAAAATGCTAGAACACAAATAAAAGTAAAAACACTAACACATATTTACACACACACTTCGATATTTCGATGCTATTATAACATCTTCTTCAGGAAGTAGTAGTATTTAGACCAAACAGGACTTGGTTGTAAGTGAGGAGGTGAATTCCTTAGTCTTAGTCTTCACCTGGCACTAAACATTGATGTAACATCCAAAGAATTTTTACAAGTTCCATACAAATATGTATGCCCTTCTGTAAAGCCAAGCCTTTCAAACAAGACCTGCAAGGTGTGTGGTCTTTAACATTCACCAAACAAGTCTACAACTTGCCACCACCAAGACAATTATCGAGAACAAGGTGAGAAACAATCACAATGAGCCCCAAATATCTCCAGTTCGTGTATCTGCTCGATTTGACAACATGCTCATGGATATCAATCAAGATCAGCATTAAAATGAAGATGCCGCCTGGCTAAAATAAGAAGGGGATGAACCTGGAGAATCAGCCACATCTTAAGTGACCTAGCCACCCCAAATCGATACATACGAAATAAAAGTATTTAGGCGTGGATTCAAGCACCTTGGTCATCATATTAGAAGTAGTTTAAAGTGTGTTTTTTTACATACAGATCCTTATGGGATAAGCAGGAAACTGTGCATATAGCTTAAAAAACAACTCCTTTAATGATAATGATGATTATGATAATAATAACTATACACACTTAAGCTAATGTGTAATGATAGGGGTGAAGGTGAGATGAAATGGAGGACCTACAGTTTAACATGGAATCTTAACCACGGTGGTGGCCTGGCATTCCACACATTCACAAGTTGTGATTAATACACATCTTGTCAGAGGCAAAGGAAGGGTTTGGCAATTAGATAAGTCAGTGCCGTAACTGAGGATTGAACCCTGGACCCCCAGCACAGAAGTCTGACACCTTACCCCTAGACCGCCAGGTCACCTTCATCCTGACAAACTTTCTCCATGGTTCTTTATCCTTCCGTATTCCCTTTCAGTGGCGGCTCGTGAGTAAACCTTAAGGGAGGGCGCTCTCTTAAAAATTATAAGGTTAGATAGATAACAGCTTACCTTGTATCAACTTTATACTATGCTGTACTTAGCTGACCAACTACATTATAGAAATAATTAAAAAGGATAAAGTTAATAAAATTAAATAAAAGCTATATAGAAAAGTATAACAAATCACTTGGTTTGATGACAAAAACTGTTCATCGTGAAAAAAACAACAAAAAAACAAAACAAACACACTCTCTCTCAGTCGTGCTTTCTCTACTATCTCATGTATTCCCTGTAACCCCACTCTTTTCCAGATAACTTCTAACTTTATTCCTTGTCCTATTTCTTCTTGTGACAGCTAACATGCTCCTCACAAACTTCATTCCCATGACCTCCACTTTCATTGTCTCCTCTTACATTAATTTACACCTCTTCCTTAACTGTAATTTGTTCACAGGAATAATAGTTAATCCTGTGAGCAAATTGCAAAAAAATGTTGGGGGTCAGGAGTTTGCTTATTTTTGCTTATAAGAAGGGACAGAGGGTCTAAAATGGCCAAAATTAGGTTTTTTAAAAAACAGTATTTATTAGAATAGGGCTATTTTAAGGTAATTTTCTTTAATATAGATTGTTATTTAAGTTGTTCTATGCGTACAACCCAAACAGGAAGTAAGATGTGGTGACAAAATTTTTTTTAAAAAAAATTAGAAAATTAGAATACTTACAGGAATAATAAAAAACTTACAAACTTTAGATGTAAGTTAACACTATATATTATTTGAGTTAATTTGTAGGCCCCACTTACCCCACACGAAAAAATTATCTAAAGACATTTTATACAGAAATACAACTTTTTATTCAAAGAAATACAATTGTTTGTTTACCACAAATCATGGTCTCTATTTATTAGTTAGTGTAAATATACTATGCAGCTAGATTAAACAAATACTAAAACCGAGCATCACAGAAAATATCTAAATGTACAGAAGGTGTCAGTGACAAATTCAGTTGAAAAAATATAACTTCAAAATTGATTACTTCACAAGATTGTTTGTTGCTTTGTCAGCACAATAATAATGTTACTTTTTTTTTTATGTGCACAAAAAGTAAAAGAGGTATAGCCATTCTTACCTGTACTTCAACAGGTTTGTTGAGGATACGTCGTGCCAGTGCCTCCATTTGCCTTGGGAATGTCGCACTAAACATCACCGTTTGCCTGTCTGGACGGACATTGTCAATGATTCGCATTACCTATAAATTGTTAATATACACATAGAATTGATTTAAAACAGACGAATCATTCACTATTCATAACATATTATATTGATTTGGGTTGAATATTAATTATTAGAGGTCTGGGAAAATTCTAAACTTTGATTTGGCTTTAAAACAAAATGTTAGCTTGAACCTCACTTAGAAAGAAATTCTGGCTTCGACAATTACGAAGTTTTGCCAGTTAAAATAGTGAGAGCTAAGACACTCCATTTATGGTCAATTAATCCTAATATGAGCTGTTGTATACATTACAAACTATTCATATGGAAAAAAACTGGTCATTAACTTGTTAGTTTTGATAACTTAATTTATCATGGAATCAAATAGCCAAAGCTAATATTTACAGATTTTAGTTAGGAATTCTCCATTTAGATATCATATTTTGAAAATTGAAAAATGTCACCTGGACACAAGAATCAAGCCCGGAACTTTTGGCTTAGTATACCAATGCTCTAACCACTAAGATATCCAGGAATCGTCCCGTGCCCAGGGTCATTCTTCACTCATATTTTAAGGCAGAGTCTACGATGGATGTGGAGAAATTGTAGGCTACAAAATGTGTGATTTTATTAAGATCACGAGCTGTCAGATAACGCAGCCACCTTCGACTCGGTAGTTGGCTTAATAATAGTTTCAACTATTTGATTCTTAAATATGAAATCCCTTACAATTATAATAATTGTACAAGTGGCAGAATTAAGCCAACTACCGAGTCAAAGGTGGCTGCGTTATCTGATAGCTCGTGATCTTAATAAAATCACACATTTTGTAGCCGACGATTTCTGCACGTCCATCATAGACTCTGCCTTAAAATATGAGTGAAGAATGACACTGGGCACAAGACGATTCTTGGATAGCTCAGTGGTTAGAGCATTGGCATACTAAGCCAAAGGTCCCAGGTTCGATTCCCATGTCCAAGTGTCATTATTCAATTTTCAAAAAAATGTAATATATCACAATAAAATCGAATATTACAAATAAGTGTGCTATGAAACGATTTCAAGTCATTTTCGTGCAAACAGTTATGTATAAATAACCACAATATATTATTTTGTCATTCATAAAACAACTAATAAGAAATATTCAAACTTTTATTATTAATTATTATCATCATCATCATCATTATTATAATAATAATAATAATAAGCACCGCATCTTACTACCCGTTCAGGTTATACATACTTACGCTAATGTGTAATGGTAGGGTGATTGTGAGATGAAATGGAGGACCTACAGTTTAACGTGGGATCCGAACCACGGTGGAGGCCTGGCATTCCCCACATTCACAAGTTGTGATTAATACACGTCTTGTCAGAGGTGAAGGAAGGGTTTGGTAATTAGATAAATCCGTGCTGGGACCGAGGATTGAGCCCCGGACCCCTAGCACAGAAGTTCGACACCTTACCCCTAGACCACCAGGTCACCTTCATACCCCTATTAATTATTGAAATTAGATGCTTTTCCCAATACAGAGAGAATTTCTTCCTATTACTTAAATATTATTTTTTGAGATAAAAAATATATTATATATATATATAATTATAGACATTTGAGGGTAGAGTATGAATTCCTTCCAGATGTACTAGGTGTTGTGTTTTAAATCCCTCCTCCAGGCAAATGATCGTGTTTTTTTTAACTCATATTCTTGTCCTACCCCTAGAATACTTAATGTAGCCAATTTTCCACCCAAAAAGGTTAGAGTAACAAAGTAAAAAATATCACATATTTATGTTGTGCAGCAAAAGTTATTGTAATATCTACTGATTTTTCCAAGTTTTTTAAAGGGTGAATAGAATTTGTTTGGTTATATATGTAACAAGCCAAACAACTTTTATTTTAAATGGGAAGATTTTATTAGAGGGTTTTATTTAATTTCACAACAGTTTGTATTTTATTTTTTATTTACTTTGTTTAGCAATGAGAAGGCTAAATGGCTAAATAACTATACAAAAGGTCAAACATACATTAGTTAAAATTGATAAGAATAAGGAAAGCTAAACTAATTAGGTGAAAAGTGAGTGAAGAAAGATCACCTAGTGAAATAATTCAATGCACAAATGCACAAAATCCTCTACGAAAATGGTTTTAAGCATCTTTTCCGTAGGATCAATAGCTTAGGAGATATAAAAGGGTGAAAGTTGAATTTTTAAAAATCAGGATTTCTGCCCTTATATTTACAAAAAAAATTCTAAATTCAACAGATTTAAATGGGTGGAAATTTAATAATACGTTAAGATTAATTCATATAAAATTAATATTTATAATTAAAATAATCCACTTTTTCCATCATTTGTCATCAAAACATTAACAATGCTAAGAAAAACTATAGCCTCATCTGCACTTTGGTTTTTGATGGCTACTGCGATAATGTCAACAGTACTAAGGCAGCAGAACAAAAAGAAGAAGCGCTATATAACCGTCAGTGAACATCAATTTTCACCAGCATATGAAGGTTACTGTCCAACAAGAGTTCTTCCTAGCAAACGTGAAGAACAAGTCCCGGCTGATTCATTTAGTGTCACAAAAAATGACATCTGAAGGCATAGAAACATGAGTGACTGCTAGTGATGCTGGAAACCCCATTATACAAACTGCAATTGACAAAGCCGCAACACATCCAATGGTTACCACTGTTGGCAAAGATGTTGACCTAATCGTACTGCTAATGTCATTAACACCACCAGAAAATACCATCTTCCATATCAAGCCAGAGAGAGGGAAAGTTGAAGCTAAAGTATGTTCGTCCCAGCAACTTCAACCACGTCAAATTTTGTTGTAGCATCCTTTTTCTTCACAGTTTCTGTGGCTGCGACACAATTTTTGTGATATATAGGAAGGGTAAAACCCAATTTGTAAAGCTGTATGAACAGCAACCATCCATAAAGGATATAGCAGCCACTTTCTATGATCCGTCATCAACTCCAGATGATGTATCAGAAGCAGGGGAAAGGATGTTGCTGGCAGTATACCGCACTCCCTCTACCATGGCTGATCTCAACTACCATCAGTACTCTGCATTTGTAAAGTCAACGACCAAGCCGAAGCCGGATCTTTCTTCCCTTCTCCCAACAGAGGGCTCGGCATAATACCACTCATTCAGAGCGTACTTACAGGTCCAACAATGGCCTGGCAACCAACCGCCATCTGAAATATGGAGATGGAGGAACTCTGGAGTCAATAATTACATTGACACAGTACTCAGCACAATTTTTTGTCAGTGCACAAATGTATATGCAGGGAAGTGTGGTTGTATGAAAACCAGCCTAAAATGTAGCCTCATTTGTAGTGGCTGCCAGGGGACATGCTCCAACAGTACCCCTTCAGAATTTGATTAAGTGAAAGAAGAAGAACTTTTAAATTTATAACTATATGTATGATCCATGGAATTTTGCAGTTTTCGGTTGAATTAAGAATTTTTTGTGTTAATAAAATGCCGGAAATCCTGATTTTAAATATTTGTTCAACTTTCGCCCCTCTATATCTTCTAAGTTATTGATCTAATGGAAAAAATGCCTTTGACCATTTTTGTAGAAAATTTTATTTAGTTTCATTTTGTATATAAGATTTGTTATGCTAGGCCAAACGGTTTTCGAGATATTTGTCAAAAACCTATAAAGAGGACCTTTGGACAGCTCCCCCACTCCCCACTAAACCCTTACCCCCGAGGAATTTAATATATTCATCAGGACCCCTTGTTGAACAACATTCCGATTTTCAAAACTCTGTGATTTTTTTTCTTCATATTTTGGCTGATTGGAATGGGTTAGTAACGAAAGAAAAATTAAAACCAAAGTCTCAATTAAATGAGTGATATAATTTTGAACTGACCTGAGGTTCAAAGCCCATGTCGAACATCCTGTCAGCTTCATCTAGGACAACGTATGTGACCCTCTTCAGGTTGGTCACCCTGCCTGGAAAACACAAGTAGGGGGCTTAGCGAGGAAATGAAACACACTACTCAACTCCACACAGTATGGAGGGTATGATTGCATTACACATTTAGGGATTCCGAACAAATACCTAATCCTAGTGGTTCAAGGTAATAGGAATGGCAGCCCTCTTAATTAGGTGGTGCTGGAGTAGACATTGTTGAGATAAAGCACTAGGTGGTGCTGGAGTAGACATTATTGAGATAAAGCAATCATAAACACAAAACGGTCTGAGCTTTGCTCATTCGGTAGTATGTCTGCCTACTGAGCTAAGGATCCCGGTTTCGATTCCCAGCATGGCCGAAAATTTATCATTGATGAAAATAGGGATTTAACTTTTCACTTTTATAAATTAATGGCCGGGGACTGGATGTTGTGCCTGTCCTAGTTTTAAGATAGATTATAAGGCATTTGAAGCTACGCTAGGCCTAGAAAGCTGGTAGTGGAAAAACATATGGCTTGAATAAAAAAAACTGACCAAGGCCATAGACTGGAAACAGTAATGGATGTAAAAAACACAAAACACATATTTGGTGTATTTTTAAAATGAATTTTTGTGTGTTTTAAACCCGAGTCACACACGATGAAACAACTGTTTGAAATTAATCCAATGTTTCTAATCAAGAACATACACATTTTGGAATAATTCCACAACTTTACTTTTAAATATAACTTTATGCACTAAAATCACTTATAAAATGTTTTATTGCACAAATTGTATGTGATGAAATTCATTTTAATATGTTAAATCAAGTTATTATCACAATTTTCAACTGAATTACCTCAGATTTTTCCATAAGAATATAATTTGTTATGTTACAGCTAAGGATGGCAATAAATGAACATGAATTAAGTATTTTAAATGTCAGTATTTTTATTGGCGAATCTTAATTTTTGTTGAAATTAGAATATTTTTCAGAAGCCAAGTCAAAGTGTAGAAGCTTTGTACTATAGCATTTTGATTGTAATAATGTTATTAATATTAAATTTGTGAAGCTATTTCAACATTCCTGACCAAGCTGCATACTTGCTGCTTAGTCAAATAGGAAAATACAAAGGATGGCTTTAACTAACAAGTTTCATAACAGTATTATCCACTTCAAAGTGAGTTATCACAAGTGCAACAGCTGAACAAAACAAATTGGGTGTGTGGGTTGCAATGTGGGAAGGACTTAGCTAAAAACAATTTTACACCTTTATTTTCAACTATTTTACAAATTCAATGTGGCTCTAGCAAGCTAAACGATTCAATGTCTACTCAAGCATTACTCAGGTAAAAGTGCTGGTTATCTCTCCTATTTGATCATTTATTTAACCTATTTCTATATTCAAAATAACCTAAATAGTTCCTTTGAAAATAAAAGTAGAAAACACATTAAGATTATTATTAGGGAAAGGACTCTCTGAATCCTTTAGGATATTTGAGAACCGCAGGTTTCAATAAAATTCCAAATCCAATGACTGATTTTCTTCAAGAGACAGCCATAAAGCAAAAAGAGGTTTTCGTTATAAAGACAAATTAGACTAAAGTGAGTAGAGTTACCACTGTTGGCCGCCAGTAGATCTATCATGCGTCCAGGCGTGCACACGATCACCTCAGCCCCACGCTTCAGCTCGGCTATCTGCTCTGAAATGCCTGTTCCACCGTACACACATACCGCACGCAGGTTCAATGACTTGGTGAGCTTGCGGCACTCCTTACCAATCTGCATGCAGAGCTCTCTTGTGGGTGTCATTATCAGGGCTTCCACATTAAGGAGAATAAAATATTTACCATTACTACACAGCACTAAAATTAGTTTTGTGATTAGTCAAGCAATGACCTTGAAAACATAAAACAAATATAATCAAGTAATAGGAAAATAAAATAAACAGATTTATATACACTAATTCTAGTAAACTTGCAAGACTTTGATCTATTCAGAAGTTTCTAAAATCCATGAACAAACTATAAAAATAAACTTTTACAAAATATTTTTATTTCCTTTATAACTTTCATCACGGCTATTTTCATTCAACTTAATTTATTAATATTATAAGGCATGAATCTGTGTGAGAGTTGGTTATCTGAAATTGATATTTGTACAACGATTTGGTTAGTTTCCTCTACTTCAACTATAACTTGACTCAACTTGATACTCGGAAGCTTTATGATAAGTTCACTAGAGATAGACTTGGATAAAATAAACTTAGCTGGCAGACTCCTAACCCATACTTTAAATAATAGATAAGCATAGAATTAGATTGCTTGTATAATCTCATGCTTGTTAAATTTCTTCTCACCCTCCGCTTCCATTAAATTTTTTGTAGGTAACTCACTTGCCTGCCCATCCAAGCCCACATTCACTTTGCCCAGCTTTCTGTAATTCCCTAAAGGTTAAGGGTAATTGCGTTCGGCTACAAGCCAACCACTCCCGAATCACACGGCAGTGGGGTGTAAAGAGAGAGATGAGCCACTTAGATATTCGTTACCCAGCACCTTGTTGGACAGTAACCCCCTTCCTCGGGAAATAATCCAAGTGCTAGCAACACATGTGTTTTATTTCACCAAGTTACCTCTCTTGCTCAGCCTAGTAGCCTGCCGAACCAACTACTGCTCACCGTGTTAACTCACTGAGTCCTATTCCTCCCTCCTTCTCAACAAGCCTATTTCATAACTACCCAGCCCCTTACTGTACCCTGTTCTACCTATTGGATTAAACATGCTCATCTAATAAAATGGGCCAACAAGGTCATCCAGAAACTGTAGCTGTTCGAGACCTTGAGTGAACGTTAATAATAATCTCTACTCAAACAATAAACGTGATGAAATGTTTGAATTCAGAGTCCAACACTCATTTATATTATCAAGAAAGAAAAAAATGGTGCAAAACGGATTTTTTAAATTAAATACTGAAAAGAGGATAGAAAATTGTAGGGCTCGAAAATCACGATTAAAAATAAACAAACACACAGGCTTATTCATGAGATTTTCAGGGTACATCAACCCCTTCTGTTTTACTCTTTTTTGCTGAAGCAGGGGACTGATGTACCTAAAAAATTTCATGGGTATGTGTTTTGTTGTGTTTTTAATTGTGAACTTTGAGGCCTATAATTTTCCGGTGTGTAGGCCTTGCCCTTCTATCCTATTTTCAATTGTTTAATTTTATATTATCAAGAAAGATTATTCTGTCACAATTCTTATTTTACTTTTCCTGAGACTTTCCACAGTAGTTGATCAGTATAAGCGACTATAAAATGTCGAACTAACATTGCACTCACTAGCATCAATGAAGGGGTTGGTGTTTGAATACCAGCTGAGAGATTTAAGGGTAATTCTTTTATCCATTTTTTGATGCTAATGCAGGTACATGCTAACCTCTACTCCTTAAACTAGATTGTTATTAATCTTTTAGTTGAACATATTATCATAATCATTTGTTTGCAGTCTTTGGCAGGGTTAGTTTATAGTAAAAAAAAACCTATGTCTTCCTCTATCCTTACACCACTCTTCTCCTCTCCCTTGCATACTTTTTGTTATCTGCACCTTCCATCTCTTTCTTGGTCTCCCTTGTGGTATTTTTCTTACATACTTACTCCATCATTCTCTTTGGAATTCTTTCCTTTTCCATCCTCATTACATGACCACACCATCTCAGTCTTGTTTCCTCTATTATCTCATGTACTCCCGGTAATCCTACACTTTCCCAGAAAAATTCATTCCTAACCCTATTTCTTCTCATGACAGTTAACATGCTCCTAACAAACTTCATTCACATGGCCTCCACTTTCCTAGTCCCTCTTAAATTCAATGTTCATGTTCCTGCTTCATGTGTGACAGTGGGTACAAAATATGCCCTCTAAAGCACTTCCTTCACACTTCTCTTCTCCAGAGCAGGTCTCTTACACACCTATAAAACAACTACCCCCGCTGGCCTCTTCTTATTAGACCCTCTGTACTCCCACCCTTCACTTCAAGCATGCTTCCAAGATATGTTAAATTTTATGTGCCTTTCTCAGTTCTATTCCATCCAACTTCATAGCTTTACTAGACCTTATCCTCTTCCTCGTCATTATCATCCCTTCACACTTTGCTGTGCTGAATTTCATTCCACACTCATTAACTTACTCTTTCCAATCCTGTATCTGTTCCTGTCATTTCCTATCTTTCGCTTCCCATATCATCAAAATAACAAACATCATGACTTTCATATTTTCCTCCCAGAGTTTCTTTGCAACTTTATTCATAACCATTACAAATATTAGTGGTAATCTTCACTCCATTTTTTATTTAGAACCACTCTGTCCACCTCGTCTATGTCTTAACAACCCTTATGTTACCCTCATAGTTACTATTCACTCTTATTACAACTCCTCTTTCCCTTCCAGGCTCCTCTATCTTTTTTCAGACTTTATTTATATCTACACTATCTTAAGCCTTTTCTACATCCATAAATACCATTACCAAATCTTTCCCATATCCACACCTTCTTTCTATCAGCTGTTGTATGGCAAAGATCAAGGCTATTGTAGACCTTTGTTCCCTAAATCCACGCTGTTCCTCTCTCCACCTTCCTTTTAATTTTCTCTCTTATTCTTCTCTAATATTTTTTTACAGTTACACATCAACATTATTCCCCTATAATTTGTACGCCTCTTCCTGTCTTGTTTATTTAAAATTGGTACTATCATCCTCTTCTTCCAGTCTTCTGGTGCCCTGTTCTTCTTTCATACCCCTCTCAGCATCCTGTATTCCTGCTACTATTGCAGCTATTATCATTCCACAGCAGGTTTGTCCTGGTGCTTCATCCATTTTCATCCTATCTCTTCTGCTAATTTTACATGCTCCTCCACTTCACTCTCATACCTTTCCCCTTCTTTTATTTTAGCACCACGTCTTACTACCTGTTAGGGTTATACACTTATGTACTAATTTCATGAATGGTTTTAAGGATTAGGAAGGTTATTTTTAAAGGAAGTGTTCCCGAAATTGTTCAGAGGGAGAATGGAAAGCCATTTTGTAAAAAACCACCCTCATTACACTGTACTGAAATTCAAACTTTGATCTCCCCATCATTGGCAGTCTAGTTTAATGTGAGAGCAGAGCGTTAAACCATACGGCCACTGGAGTGGGTTTCTTCCTTCTTCATTCCTCAATCTAACTTTTGTCTGTTTTTCTCCTCCTGTTTCTTAGCTAACTAATATATTCCTTTCCAGCATCACTGTCCATTTTTGTATCCAATCCTCCCTGGCTTCTTGTATCAAACCATCCACTCTTGTATTCTTATTTCATTATATGCACTTCTTTTATTTCCTCATTCTTATTCTTAAAACTCTTTATGAATGATTTGTTACTCTCCTCCAATGCTTCCTTCCCTCTGTTGTTCCACCATGGTATCTCTGTAACTTCCACCAAACTTTTCTTAAACCTTTCGCAATCCACCTCTACACTTTGATTCTCATTATTGGGGTTTAAGCTTCTTTCGTAATAATTTGAACATACTTACCAAACAAATTGAAATGGGTGGAAACCGCTTTTTATCAAATTTGAATATTGAATTTAGATGTTAGAAAACATGATAAGCATTAGGAGGTAACTTTTACAAATTATGTATTTTCCTCCTTCTATTCTAATTTTATCTCAATTAATTTCTTAGCCGTAGAAAATATATTGTAACTAAATAAATAAATAAAACACTTTTTTGCTTTAATGTGAATTAAAGATGTTATATTTTACAAATGATTTATTTTCCCCCTTCTGTTTTAACTTTGTTCCAATTAAATCTTTAGCTGAAAAAAATGGAGATTGTAAATAAAAAATCTTGTTACCAAGATTTGTTTAACTAATGTGTACTCACCAATGGGGCCATCCATATCTTCTAGTGCAGGTTGGTCCATGATGTGTCTAAGCATGGGAAGAAGAAAGGCAAGGGTCTTTCCGCTGCCAGTTTTTGCTATACCAATCAAGTCTCGGCCTAACAAACACACAGGACACAAAAGGAGAAAGTCACATTGATCTATATTTGAGTAAGCTTCAAAATCTCAAATATAAATATATCCCAGATTTGAAATCAATAGAATTGAATTAGGGCTGAACCAATCAGCTATTTTGTTAATTTAAGTTTATTGTAATTTAAATACGCACAGTTAAAAAAATGCTGAAATAATGTTATGCTTTGGCCACTGTTTGGAGATATATATAATCCCAATCAGACCCACCTGTCATTATCGCAGGGATGGCCTGGGCCTGAATGGGTGTGGGCTTCTCATAGTTCTGTTTCTTCAAGGACTCCAGCTCCTTCTTACTGACCCCACACTGTGCCCATGCCTTGATGGGCCTCGGGCAGCCTTTGCCCTTCACTCGAATACCTTCCAGCTCCTGCAAAGAAGCAATATTTACAAAATCTTTAACTATGATTGATTTCAGAAGTGATTAAGATTAAGGACATAATTATAAAATATTTGTCAAATCCACATTTTATTAGATATGAAATCCTCAAGGATTAAAATATTCAAAGGGCCCATCAATAATATTAATGCCTTAGGTGAGGTTGAAGGAAACATGAGTTAAGAACTGTATTTTGGTAGTTTATATAAAACTACCAAAATAAGGATCTGAACAAACACTCTTGTACACCTTTCGTTAAGGGTGCAGGAGTAATTTTTAAAACATTTCAATGTTTGGTTGAGAATTTATTTTCAATCTGTTCACTAACAAACTTTTGTACTAAAACAGTGTTAGGGATTTTTATTTATGTAAATTAGAAAAAAATGACCTAGTGTTTCTTTCATATCGAAATGAAGTTCCTAATAATCAATTTTTTCAACAAAATCATGTTTTTAGTTGTCATTTAAACCACTTGATATTTTTATTGAAATTTATTGACTAATTAGTTATTTAAACCTCAATAAAAAGACAGTGACTTTTTTATATACAAAGACAATATTAGAGAAGGTTCCTAATGATACTTATAGGTCAACATGTAGTTTCTATGAGGTTAAAAGGTGAGCTATTATTGTATCAGTGGTTTGGAGTTCCCTTTAAGAGAAATTCTAGTTACTAATTCCTCGCTCGTGTGAAGGATAAAAAATGAGAATGAGGAACATTATTATTATTATTATTATTATTATTATTATTATTAGCACCACGTATTACTACCATTCGGTTATACGCACTTACGCTAATGTGTAATGGTAGGGTGATTGTGAGATGAAATGAAGGACTACAGTTTAACGTGGAATCCGAACACGGTGGAGGCCTGGCATTCCCCCATTCACAAGATGTCTTGTCAGAGGTGAAGGAAGGTTTGGTAATCAGATAAATCTTTGCCGGACCGAGGATTTAACCCCGGCCGCCAGCATAGAAGTTGACACCTTACCCCTAGACCACCAGGTCACCAATGAGGAACAAAGTTTAAACTTTAACACCTCTTGTCACTTGACAAAAAGGTCTTGACTGCTTCTTGATAAAAAGTGCTTGTTAGCCCCCAAGCTATTTCTCTTCGAAGGGACAGGTGGATAAAAGGAGTGCAGAAAAGTGCGGAGGAGAGAGAAGACTGGGTCAATGGGGGAGAGAACAAAAAAACAACAACCAAACTCTGCTTCATACATCCCTTGTTCATTAGCATAATTAATATGTATGAGCGTATAACTCAAAGAAGTTGTAAACGGGGTGCTAAAAATTATAATAAAATAATGTATGTCTATAGCCCAAACAGGTACTGAGAGACCCAATGGAAAAACACATATATATTGTAGTAGCATACCACAAAACCTAAAAAGAGGATTTCTTTAAAGATATGTCCTTATCTTGTTTATCAGATTATATTAGTTCTATATATTTGTCTTTTTTTGAGTTGAACTTAAGGAAATAAATTAGAGATGTCACGATATCCATTTTTCTCGATTCCGATTTTAAGAATCTCAACCTCGATTTTTCGGTTCTCGATCCCAATTCTTAAACTTTTTTTAAAATTATTTTTCCAAGCATCCAGGCTCATATAAAAGAATATGTAGGTATTCATCATCATAACATACCAAAAACTAAAAAAACGTTCATCGTAATAAAAAAATTAATAAAATAAATCCATTTCAACAAAAAAAATATCAATTTTACCAAGTATTAAATCATATAATCAAAATAATTATGAATTACATTATAGTAAACATGTATTATTACCTACAAATGAAGCCTAATTGAATTAAACATTTGTAAAAAAAATAATATAATAAACAATTGTTGAGAACACAAGTCTATTCAATTCACCAAAATAGGATTGTTAAATGAACGTGCACTGTTTTGAATTATTTACACTGGAAAGAAAATTTAAGTACTGTACTGTACTGTTAGCAACTTAAAATACTTAAGTAGAGCTACTTGAAAATAAAAACTTTTTCTGTAACTATTATTCATTAAATAAAAGAGATTAACTTTGTAAAAACAGTTAAAAAATATTTCTTTTTGATATTTAATAACAATTGTTATTGTACATAAAATCGAACGTGCCTGATACCCTAGCCCCCCTCAATGCGAAACTTGGACTTGACCATTTCAATCGACACATGGTTGCTTGAAACTTTAACCTCACAATCTTATAGATATTTACTAAACACACTAAAAGTCTTCAAAACTGAAGATCAAAACCAAAAAATTGCGGATTTTATAACAGAAAGAAACACACATTTCACACAATACAAAAATATTATAAAGTTGTCTGCCATAGCTGATCCTACATATGTTAGCTCGCCAGAAATTAGTGGAAGTGTTTTGGCAACGTTATGTCAGATTACACTTTAAATCTATCGAATTAAAATAAATATAACATTTTTTAAGTCTATTTTTATTAAACTTGTCTTATACAAAGAGCTAAATAAAACATTAAAATTGAAAGTGACAAATAATATAATTACAAGAGAACGGCCATATTAATTTCATCCAAATATCGTAACTCTTGATATAACACGTTGTGATATATCGATTAATGAGATATATCGATTTATTACGGAAAATTGCCATCCCAAGACCATGTATTATATAGTGATTGTTTAAAATCGATTCATGTATTCTGACAGTCTCACTTAACTTTTACTTTTAAAAAAGTGTGTCAAAGTTGTTAAGTTTTTACCTCTTGTTATGTCATAATTTCAGGTCCTATTATATTCAAGACCATTTATTTTCCATTCAGAACACCTCAAAATCTTAGGTTCGTATTATATTCAGGGCAATACGGTATATTTACCATTTGCCGGCATTTAAGTGAAACAGCAACTAAACTAATACAGGGTTCCTACAGTATTTGTAAAAATATTCTCCCTGACTTTTCCCTGACTTTCCCTGACTATTTTCCCAAGTTCCCTGACCAATTTCTCATAAAATTTCCATTATAACTTTACGGAAACTATACACGTGAAAATATTAATTTAAATAATTTATTTCGGCCTCCTCCCCCCTTACAGCCGACCTTGCCTCACCTCTCATGGAAGAATAAGAAAGCAGACATCTTGCCAATCAGTTGAGGGAAAATGATGGAAAAATAATCCCTATCAAAAATTTGTAACAAACTTGATTCCCTTTGGTATCATGTGCAGAAATACGTATTAAATAACAGGCCACTAAGAACATACTAAAGAGTTTGGTATCATTACAGTTTTATTTTACCTAAACTGTACATTTCCTGAACTGAATAGCTTACAACAGGAACTCTTGTCTGCTTTCATATTATTCATGTCTCAAGTCAATTTTATTTTTATTAAAATTATCACTATAGTCATACAATAAGAAACTATGTTATATTTAATAAAGTGAAGCTTGCTTCTTCTTCAGTTCTTGCAACTCCACGTCTATTGCTTCTCGTTTCTCTTCAGTTGCCATCATTAATTTTTTTCTTTCTCCTTCTAAATCTTTAACTTGTATATCTAATTTCCTCTTTTCTGCCTTCTTCTTGTCTTTTTCACTTTTTTCTTGCTTCTTCATCTCTAAGTATTCATGATAGCGTTTCCGAGCACCTCTCACGTAATCCAACATCTTTTTGCTAATGTGTATATTTTTAATCCCTCCTGCTTCTTGTATCTCATCATGAATGTGACGCTGTGCAATGACTGTCTTTTCATGCATGTTTTCAACCAGTAAAGATTTATTGACTGAAAAACCACCTTCAACAGTTGCATTCCCATGCGACAAGACAAGGCAAATCTTTATTACTTCCCAAAGATGTTTGTAGTTTGCTTCTCCTATTAGAAAGCTACCATAAATAGTGTCAAGTCCTACTTCATCACTAAACTGATCACAAGGACGAAATATTTCTTGAAGCTCAGATTTTTTGAGGTTGCAAAAATGCAAGTATTCTTTCTTGGCATTTTCAGCCAGAACATCATTTATGATGTTGGCATGGTTGAGTTCCTCCAAAAGAAAAGAAAATCTCTTCTGGGCCAGTTGAAGTGAATGTTGAATAACACAAGGATCCAATGAAGACAAACCTCTCACAGCTTTCTGTTTTAAGGGACTTTTTTCTTGTAGTTTTGCAATCATGGTGGTTAACATACTGCGGCACTCATGTATAAATTCTAATTTTTGTCTTTCTGTTACTGTGATCGCAGTTTCTCCTAACAAACGTTTTGTTGCAAATCCTATATCAATATTTTTGCTAAGGATCAAATTTTCTGATTTTTTTGTGTCAATAGACAGTAACTTTGGACCCGTGCACTTCATAAGATCAGGTTTCACACAACGATTCATAAGGTATCTTAGAAGTTTCTCTACAGCTTCAAAAAGATATGGAGTCATTGGTTTTGATGTCTGGAACCGTTGCAGGAAAGGCTGACATTCATCTGCAATTGTCTTGCAGAACGCTAGTTTACACTTTAGGAATGGATCACAGGCTGCTCTTTTCAGTGTCTCTACAGGTTTTGTTTTAGGAAGTTTTGCTTCTTTGAGAAACTTAATAACATGGTCCCAAATTTGTAATGCCCTTTGAAAGCACTTCGCATTCTCTAACCAACGCACACCACAGAACTTCAATGGAAAAGTTGTACACCCTGTCAACTGGGTGAACAATGCTCGACGAGCTGGAGAGTCAGTGAACAGGTAGTACATGTGACGTAATAAGCTACTTATATCCCAATCAACAGACTCTACTCCTGTTCTCAAGGAACCATGAACAACATGAAGCCCACATGTTCCCAGATTTAGCAAACTATATACTTCATTGTCTGTTACAGATTTGAGGTGTTCCTGAAGAAGTGTTATAAACTTTAAATTGACATTTGGGCCATCCATTGACACTTGTATCAACTTAGAGAGTGGAAGAGGAGAAATACCATCCAGAAAATGCTTCAGTAATTCTTCAGCAGTGCTCCTATCAAAAAACACACTGTTTAAGTAACGACTGATGACTTTATGATTTTCCTTGTCCCAGAATCTAATTACAATGTCCATCTGTCCTCTTTGAATAACTTTATTCAATGCCTCATCAAAACAAATTACAAAGTTGTTACATGATTTTAGGCGGTCCAGTAAATTATTATGAAAGAATGGAGCCAAGCCATGCACAATGAAGTATGCAGCCTTGTCTCCACCAAGGGTAAAGGCATTGGCAATGGAACACTCGGGAAACATCAATTGAAAAATTGTACTTAAATTATTGCACGAATTGAAAGACATTTTTTTGTCAACAACTTGCATAGCCCAAATGACTTCCGCCTTAGTTATATCATCTTTTATAACAAAAGTGTTATGGTTTCTTTTAGGCACTACACTAATTTCACTTTTAGCAACAGCTTCCTTCTGCGACGTTACGATTTTCGATGAAACAGAAAAACTCTTCGAGCAACCAGCAGAATCATCACTAGGTAGAATGTCTTTGTGTGCCAGAGATTCTCTTGAAACTGGGGAGCTCGATGAACCTGAATCACTTGACTTTTTTGAAAAAAAGTCAACAGAGAGCGTTGATTTGTCAAAGTTTCAAGAGTTTTGATATGAGTTGGTCCTTTTGCATGGGAAGCTAATGCTTGCTTTCCCATATTACTTAAGTTTATAATTTTTTTGCACACTTTACAAAATGCCTGCAGCTTATTACTTTCAACACCACTTATCCAGTATGAGAATTCAGGAAAATGGTCTGGGCTTAGCCAGAGCTGGTTAAAAACGGTTTTTTTGTTAGACATTGCTGGTGTAGTCTAATCAGTCATGGTGCACTGTATCAAACTATAACGATGACAAACCTTGAACAAGAACAAAAACAAGTGATCACTAAGTTAAAAGAATTGTCATGTGCAGGCTAGGAGACCTCTGCGTTCACATTCTGAAATAAAATGCTACCAAAACTTGTGTTAGGGCAAGTTTGAGCATGGTAAGTGCCCCTCAGCTTTCTTCATTGGGGCAGTGGCTTATGACGCAGTAAATAGAAAAAATATTTTCTTTGTTTTTTCTAAGTGTGACATGAAGACATGAATTGTCATTTCCCTGACTTTCCCTGACCTTTTTAAAGCTTCCCTGACTTTCCCTGACTATTATTTTTTTCCCTGACTTTCCAGAGCGTAGGAACCCTGTAATATGAGAGATAATCGATCATTACCTATTCTGAATGTTGCCAGTTTTATTGAGAGCTAAGAATTGAAGTAGCGGGAATCATAATGTTAAGATCGATTCTTGATTCTTTTGATACCAGTAAGAATCGAGGATATCGTGGTATCGAGGAATCGAGTTTGACAGCCCTAAAATAAATGCTAATAACTGGTTTATTATATGGTTTGAGGAAACATTTACAATTACATCAATACCTTTCTAAACACTTTTTCAAGATTCTTTGATGAAACTAAAAATAGGAATCGGAAACAAAATGTAAAGAGAGGGAGATATATCTAACCTCCTTGTATGCGTCGACTTCCTCGGCAGTCATGCGGGCAATCTCGGGAACTTCCACGTAGAAGTTCTTTCTAAATGGAGTGTATGTGACGGAGGTGTGGTCTACCTTGGCCAGTTCCTTCTTCTGCTTGTTAGCAATTCCAGCTGCAGTTGCGTTTAGGTCCTCTTCTTCCTCCTCTGATGAGTACTGTCATACAGTTGAGAGTAGCACACTTAAAATTAAGGACAAGACCTTTGAATCCTTAATGATAATTGAGATTTGAGGAAAGTTCAAATTTAAAATTTAAAAGTTTTTTTAAATATTTATTTTAAATTTGTTTTAGAGCTATTGAACTGCTTATTGGTGGTTTAGCCCAAAATAATTATTTGAAAAACTTAATAATCAAACTAAATACCATTAATTTACCACTTAGCTGAATGTATATGAATGTTATAATGAATGCATTTTTTAAAAAAATGTTAAAATTTAGTTACTGTTTGAATTTTCTATAAGATGAAACTCTTATTTGGGGTAAATGATGAGATATTGTTAAATAAAAGGTCGGATTTTGGTGCAAAAAGTCAGTTAAGTGAAATATTTATTTTTAGTTAAAGATAAGTACAGCTCAAATTTGTACATACAAAAAAAAAAAAGGAGTGAAAATGTATAATTTAGTTTGCTAATGCTGCGGATGATACACATGATTATTTTATTGTGTCTTTAAATTTGCCTTTGGGAGTAACATGGTGATTAGTAGAGCCAGATCAATAACATCTGTAATTAAACGTTATTTGGTCGAGGGAAATAAATTTACTAGACTGAGGTTTTTTTTGTTTGTTTTTGGAATTTGGATTTAAACAATAAAAGTTGACCATAATTAGCAATTAGAGGTCGGCTAGTGAATTTTGCAAACATATTTTATTTCTTATCATTAATTAAACAAAATTCTAAAATAAATTTAAAATATGTTTGGATAGCCATTTCAATGTTCTAATAGGTCTGTTCAAGATATTCTCGTCACTCTGGACGGAACAATTATTTCCCAAGATTTTTTGGGAAAAATAAATATTAAAAGGGTACAATTAAGGACAGTCGATCAATGTGATGTTTATATATAATGGTCATTAACAATATTATTATATTTTCTGAAGTTAAATTAACCTTTATATCCATTTAATTAGATGGATATCCAAAATTTCAGCAGCTTTTATTTTATAGCTACCTTACTTAGTTAACACAAACGCCATTAAATAACATTCACCTATGCTACTTGAACTTTACCATACGGCAGTTGATGGAAAGAAGTTATGAAATTGGGAAAGACTTGGTAATGGTATTTATGGATGTGGAGATGGTGTGGATAAAAATGAAGTTTGGAAATCGATGGAAGAGGCCAAAGTGGAAAGAAGATTTGTAATGAGAGTGAAAAGCAATATGGGAATAACAGGAGTTGTATTAAGATCGATTGAAGTAGAGTGGGGGAGTGCCTGCTCACCACTACTATTTGTAAAGGTAATGTAAATGGTCACGAATAAATTGGCAAGAAAACACGAGGAGGAAAGAATGAAAGCCATTATGTTTTCTGATGACTTGATGATATGGGAGGAGAAGGTAGAGGAAGTACACTAACAGTTACAGGAATGAAATGAGGAAGTAAAAGAGAGTAGAATGAAATTTAGCATGGCGAAGTGTGAAGTGATGGTAGTAACAAGAAAGAGGATACAATCTACTAAAGCTATAAGGTTGGATGGAGTAGAGCTGAGAATAGTACAGAACATAAAATATCTTGAAAGTGTGATTAAGATGAAAGGTGGAAGTAGAGAGGATCTAATGAGAAGAGGACAGCAGGGAGAGTTGTTCTGTAAATGTGTAATAGACCTGCTATGGAGAAGAGAAGTGCCCTCTAAGTGTAAGGACAACAATATCATCGTCCTACCAGCTGACAAGGGCTCCACCACAGTCATCTTGAATCGTATTGACTACATCACAGAGGCACAAAGTCAGCTATCCAACCACTCCATTCACAGACTACTCACAGAAGAATAAAAATGAATATCACAACACGCAGATTAAAGAGTTCTTACAATGTGAAGGTCCCTGAGAGAATCACCACTAACCCAATTCAACTTCTCTTTCCACAAAAATCTCAAACTCCCACACTGAATCTTCTCCATAAAATCCACAAAAAAATTAGACCTTCGCCTGGCTGTCTGATTGTAGCTGGTTGCAGCTCTCCAACTGAAATAATTTGATTTCTGGGTGATTCACACCTACAACCATTTGTAAAACAACTTCCCTCATTCATACAGGATACAAACCACTTCTTAGACAAAATTCACAAAATTAAAAACCTTCCACCAAACTGTTTTCTGGTCACTATTGATGTCACGGCACTCTATTCTAACATCCCTCATGTGCATGGAATGTCAGCAATGGAGCATTTCTTAGAGCACAGACCTCCTAGGTCCAAACCTACCCCTTCTTTTCTGGTGGAGCTGGCTAAGATGATCCTTCAATTTAACAACTTTTGTTTTCTAGAAAAACATTACCTACAGATAAAAGGCACAGCTATGGGTACATACATGGTTCCTTCATATGCAAATCTTTAAATGGGACTACTATAAGAATGCTTTCTACATTCTCAGCCCATCAAACCCTATCTATGGCTTCGCTACATCATGATATTTTCATGATCTGGTCTCACTCCAAATAATCCTTGGACATCTTTCTAGATAATCTCAACAATTGCATCCCCTTAAACTTCACCCACAATAAATCACAGCATAGTCTTGCCTTCCTTGATGTTTGTTCCTTGAAAACAACTAAATTCACACCACTGTACATATAAAACCCACCAATCACCAACAATACCTCCACTAACATAGCAGCCATCTTTCATACACAAAAAAGTTTCTACCATTCAGTCTTGCTATCCTCCGCAAAACGAATATGTTCAAAACCCAATGATTTAATTGAATATTGTAAACAACTCTTCACAGATTTTCAAAGCAGTGGTTACCACAAGCCTTTAATAGACAACCAAATCTCCAGAGCACTCTCCAGGGGTGGCTATGAAAAAGTTGAGGTCATCCTTCTCACAACACAATACCATCCTGGTCTACAATGTATCAACACCATCCTTAAAAGTGGTTACAAATTCCTAACCAGTTTCACCCAGACCCAAAACTTCTTAGTCGAGCCCCAAGAGTCACTTTCAAACGGCCACTCAATCTTCACAATATTCTTGTCCATCCCAAACTTCCTGACTCCAAGAGAATCCAAGAAGAAAAACCAACCATCAAAGGTTCATACCCCTGCGGAAGCACCCGTTGCTGCACATGTGGAATCCCCCTTACCAGTTACATCATTCAAAAGCAAAGTAACCAAATTGGAATACAAAATTCATGGTTATTACAAATGCAAAACAAATAAATATATAGGCCTTACTACAGGTTCTCTCAGACAGCAAAAGAACAATCATCGTTTTGACACAAATCACAAAGATCCGGACAAGCCTGTACCCATTCATGCTGGTACCCACAACCAGGACTTTCAAACCTGCTACACCTATAAAATATTAAGAGCAGTTCCCAAACAATGCAACAGTTCTCAACTTAGACAGTGGGGAACTGGCCCACCAATGGATTACCAAATCAAGATTATCACCAGGGCTCAACAGAAGATAGTGAGGACCTACAGTTTAACGTGGAATCTGAACCGTGGTGGAGGCCTGGCATTACACACATTCACAAGTTGTGATTAATAAACGTCTTGTCAAAGGTAAAAGAAGGGTAAAAGTTAAGTGAGACTGTCAGAATATATGAATCGATTCCAAATAAACAATTGATATATAATATGTAGACCAGGGATGGCATTTTCCCGTAATGTATCGGTATATCTATCATTAATTGATATGTCACAACGTGTATATCGAAAGCTAAGATATTCCAATCAAATTAAAATGGCCACTCTCCTGTAATTATATTCTTTGTCGATTTTCAATTTTTAATGTTTTATCTAGCTCTTTGAATAAGACAGGTTTAATAAAAATAGAACAAAATAGAAGTAGTTAATAAAAATGGAGCAATAAAACATCATATTTATTTTAATCCAATAGATTATTGAAATATCATTGCCAAAACTTCTTCACTAATTTCTGGTGAGCTAACGTGCGTAGGATCAGTTATGGTGGACGACTTGAAATTTTTCTAACGTGTGAAATGTGTTCTTTTTTCTGCTATGAAATCTGCAATTTTTTAAATTATTTTGAGTTTATTTGAATTTTTAGTTTTGAAGAGTTTTAGTGTGTTTAATAAATATCTATAAGATTTTGAGATTAAAGTTTCAAGCGATCATGTGTTGTAATGGTTGAGTCCAAGTTTTGCATTGAGGAGGGAGTATGGTATCAGGCACGTTAGATTTTCTATGCTTTAATGCTTGGATGCACTAGTATTTTTGAAGTCAACCAGCGCTTTTTGTGAGATGTGTAGTAACTAAAACATAATAGGTAATCAGACAAACTGGGCCAATTGAGAAATGTATTTATTCTTCTTATATCCAAGACTGTGGTTAACTTTTATATATTCATATTAGTTGGAAAATCTTGATGTTTTATTGTGTGAGTAGTTATTAAAATTAGTGCCTTGAATTTTTTATCCAAGAACATTTTTACTCAATCTTAAAATCCATATTTAGAATTTATTTATATTTATACCCAAAATGCTTTATTAAAACTTAAAAATACACAATTATAATTGTTGCATTAGACTGAGTTTTTTATTTTTACCTTATATTAAAACCTTACCCGACACTTGATAGACAAAATATTTAGTTTTTATTTGGAAAACTGACAATTTAAAAATAAATTAATGTATAAAAGCTTTATGAACATGTTTTTACATTTAAAAAATTATAGCTTATTGTTAAAATGTATGACTATTAAAAATAAAAAATATAAGGAAAATAACTTTTTGCTTTAATAGGTTTTATACTTAGAAGAAGGCATAGGAAAGGTGGATAGAAACATATAAACGGGACTAACACAATATGGCTTTTACAATGAAAAGAAGAACCCAGTCCACACTTTACACTGCTGCCATTGGACAAAGAGGTAATGGCTGCCTCTTAAAGAAAATCGATGTCACCGCCCAATTCCCGACCTAGGTTTCATTCTTTCGGAACTCATCAGGGAGGAGTGTGAAATGTGTAACGCAACTTTCTAAAAGAGGAAACCAGAAAACAAAAGGGAGAAGATGGAAAATTGTAAAGAATAATAGGACACATAGATAGGAACATGTAAAAGGTATAACATAAAGGACAAACAGAGGAAAAGGACATTGAATGCAAATGTTTTTATCCACCTTTCCTAAACCTTCTTCCAAATATAATAGAAAAATTAAAAATATATTTTAAATTTGAGAAATATTGGTAATCTATCATTGTATTAAAAATCCAATGAAATTCAATACACTCCCAGAACAAGATTACTTTTGTTTTTGTTAAAAAATTTAAACATCTGTTTAAATCAATGAAATTTTAAATAAGATGTTGGAAAAATCAAATTTTTGGGAATACAAATTTTTGCAAACTTTTAAAAATAGATGTATAAAGGATAGTTTCAATTTAAAAGGTAAGAATATTTTTTTTTACAACAGCCTGAGATTTTTTTTACAATTTTTTTTAATAGTGGTTTTATTTGAGTTTGTACTTTTTGACAGTAACAACAATTTAAATATCTTTCTCAAAATTATTTTAGGGCTTAATAAATTTCACCACTTAGGAAAAAACCTTTTTGAATTGTATTATTTGGTACTTGTTAAAACTTTACTATATGATTTGAAACAAAGTGCTATTTACACAATACTGGTGTTGTCACCCACCTCAAGACCATCCTGGTTCTGCTCAATTAGCTCTCCTTTCTTTTTGTCAGCTTTTTTTTTGGCCACCCCTGATACAATGACAACACCTGAGCTATTAGTGTTGACAGGTGCTCCCCCAATCTTCCCATCTGGCTTCTTGCCGTCAATCTTGTTAACCTTTCGGACCTCCTCTTGCACTTCCTGATTGGCAAACAAACACACACACACACACACATAAAGACATGACAGTCTTAATCTATGGGTTAGGAATGTGTAGGGTGACTTCAGAGAAATACACCCACATCTGAGTGGAGGATGATACATTCATTTTCCTTCTCCTATACAAGGTGTAGAGTAGAGTAAATAAAGAGCTTTTCATTCCCAGACACAATATAAGGCAAAGGAATAAACATCGGTGATCAAATGATCTAAGGTGTCACTGTGGCTATTGAATACATTGCTGGTGATGAGGTCAAAGTTCAAATCTCATTAAAATGTACTGAGGCTGTTTTTTCCTAAAAAATTTTCCACTGTTCCTCCATGCAAATATATCTATATTTATTTCAAATTCTACCTTACTAACCCTTACACTCTTTAGTGTAAAAAATATGTATAGCCCGGATGGTTTAAAATAGCACTTAGAATAAATAAAATAAATTTTAAAACTCACTGAATTATTGAATTTTTCAATTGCCATACTAACCAAATATTATATTTATTACACCTCACATGGGACGAATAATTTATCAATCATGAATTAAATGTTACTAACAGTAGAATAACTGGGTAAATATAACAAATACTACATTAATAAATCCCTCAACAATGTTTTCTGTCACATAAATATGGCATGTGTGCTACAAGTATTGAAATGCGGAAGTAAACAAGTGCTACTATTGTTATGATTTAGCAGCTGGTAAGTGACAGTTCTCAAAACTAGCATAAGATGTCAGAGGCGCAAAAGCATGCTAGTATGAAAAATTCAGCGTTCTAACACTTTTGTGGCTATTTCCGAATGTCGCAGCAAAGGTAGATAATGTTTGCACGTCGTGGGGTGAAGTCTATTTTCGCACTCAATGGTCATAATACTGAGCTCGAATATATTCGATCAACGCAGCAAAAGGTTTAAGTCACTAAACTAGTTAGTGAACATACCTGCATAAAGGCATCCAGAGGGTCTACCTCCTCCAGAATTTCCTCTTCTTCTTCCTGCTCCTCTTTGTTCTCCTTGTTGTCCTGTTTCTCTTTATTTTCTTGTTTCTCCTCTTCCTCATCACTGTCATCCTCCAGGGTCCACTTCTTCATCGGGAGCTGGAGGTTTGCTGGAGGAAAGAGCAGAGCATTATTTAGACATATCTTATTCCACGGGTTCCCAAACATTTTGGATTGACGGAGCCCTTGCACTAGAAAAAATACACGCTGGAGCCCCAATAATGTTTTTTAACACTAATATTGTAAACATTCAATAATGACAGTTACATTTTACAAACAGGAAACCTCACATGTTCTCGCAGCAGCTTTGGTAGATGTCCTTTATTTCAATTTGAAAAAAATCGCCAAATCTAATTAATGATGTTATTTTATCATCCTCATCCTCATCTAGGATTAGGTTTTTATCTAACCTGATTTGTTTTCAGTAATCTGTTCCTTCCAGCGCATTCTGGGTTGCCCCAATCGTCCTTCTAACTTTAGTTTTATGTGTCAGTATTTGCAATGGAATGTGGTTTGGTTCTATTATTAATAGATTATTATGCCAATTGGTCTCTTAATGAATCAATTGTCTCAAACAAACTTTGTGCTTTCAGCTCTGACCAAATACCCTAATTTATTTTATGATCTAATAAACTAAATCCCGTCAGTGTTCTTAATAGTTTCAGTTCATCAATTTTTATTTGTTAACATTGTTGCTTAGTTAATAATGAGTACTCCACACTATATAATAATGTTGGGATTGTAATGGTTTCATAAAATGTTATTGGTTTCCCTTCTTACTCATTTTTAGTAATGTGCATATAGATGTTGGAATGTTGTATTCTCTGATTTCTTATCCAGGACATATTCTTCCTGAAACCGTTTTGACCTTCCAGAAGGCAAGTTTCCTCAATGGTGAGTCAAACGTTTAGTAACGATTTTACGCATGTATTTTGTATCCAGTATTTAATAAACTTATCCTATAATACTTTTTATTTATAGGTATGATGACTGCTATCTTCCAGTCATTACAAGTATGTTCCTAAGTCCAGCAAACATTAAGGAAGTAAAGAAATTCAAACTTAATTCATACTTAAATTAAATTCATACTTAAAAACCGATAATGTGTCTCTATAAGGAAAACCTCTTTTCACTTTATGAGGTAATTGTATTATATTTGAAAGAAGATATAGGAAAGGTGGATAGAAACATATAAAAGGGGCTTCTTTTAGGAAGTTGCATTGCAAGTTCCTCCCTGATGAGTTCCGATAGAATGAAACCTAGGTTGAGGGATTGGATGGTGAAAATCGATTTTCTTTAAGAGGCAACCATTACCCCTTTGTCCAGTGGCAGCAGTGTAAAGTGTGAATTGTGTTGTTCTTTTCATTGTAAAAGCCATGTTGTGTTCGTTCCTTGTATACGTTTCTATTCCACCTTTCCTATACCTTCTTCCAAATATGATATTAAAAACCAATAAGTAATTATTTAGGCATGGGTGGGTTTATGGGGTTCAAACCTTGACACCCTCCCCCCTTCCCCCAGTTTTTAGTAAGAAGCTTAGGCCTGAATATAGATTTGATCAAACTTCAAATAACTTTGAGAGGCATTTAATTTTTTTTAAATTACATGCAATTTTCACTCTAGATGGCGTCTAGAGGCATCTGTTTCTTTAATACCTAGAGAAGGCCACTCCAAATAGCTTCTGTATGCATATCATATTAAAAAAGAAATCTAAGTGAGGACTACTCCAATTAGTTTCTAAAAACATTCAATTTTCAAAAATGTTTGGGGAAGACCACTTTCAATAGCTTCTATGGAGTGTATAGCTTGAATTGGTAGTAAGCCACAACACTAAAAAAAATGAGCTTCTAAAACATCTAACTAAAAAAATCAACTGAAGAACATTCCAAATCACTTATAAGAGCAACCAATTTAAAAAAAATCTGGTGAAAGAGCAATTTAAATAGCTTCTAAATTTTGAGGAATCTAACTTAAAAAAATCAAACAAAGAACAGTCTAAATAGATTTTAAGGCATTCCAGATTATTAAAGAAATTCTAGGTGAGGATCACTTCAAATAGATTCTAGAGAATCTAATTTATGGAAAAATTTCTGGTGAGCAGTTCTTAAAATATAGACTAACAATTTTTAAAAATATTTCACAAATTAGGACTGCTTTAAAGAGCCTCCATAAGTATCCAAATTTCAAAATATTTTGGTGGAGTACTATTCTAAATAGCTGTTTAAACTAAATAATTGTAGCGAGATAGAGTAATTTTCCAAAAATCTCCAAATGAGTACCTCAACAAATAGCTTCTAGGAGCATCAAATTTTCTAACATTAACTGGGGGGTAGCGGGGGAGGGAGAATGAAAGTCCCTAAGAACTAGGGCTCAGCGAGTCCTCGTATTTTGATCTCGATCACAAGCGACAAGTTCAAGATCGAAAGTTTTGTAGGCTCATCATTTTCGAGCTTCCACCTGATAATCAATTTTTAAAATGCAATAGTAAGCAGAGTCTATTTAATTGAGATGATATCAGCCTTTTCACTTATAGATCATTCGGTTACTTAAATAATTGTTAAAACTTGATTTCAATTTTCACATTAATAACGTAATAGAGCTTTAAAACCACTTTTGACAGGTAAATTTATTCAATAATGTTGTCCTTTTTGAATTATACTTGAGTGAAGTTGTTTACTTGTATTGCCATGACAAAAAAATAAAAATAGCTAAGAAGATTACTAAGTAATTGAATGATTCTTTTTACTATTTTTACCTGGTCTTTTTCTAAAATAATAATTTATGTTAAATTAAAAAATGTAATTTCAAGAATATGTCATTATATTAAATGTTTTCAAACTTAACATATTTAAAACTCATATTAATTGATATGTTTAGCTACAAAACTATCTCTAGTTTGGTTACTATTTAGTTATAAAATTATGTTGGTTTACATGTTTAAAATCAATGTTGCTATTATTTATTGCAAAATGCAATATATATTTTACCAAACTTATCACATTTGTATTAAAAAAGCAATTACTATTAGATATTGTTTGCTAGAAATATTATTTTTAATTTAATTTTAAAGTAAAATCACCAACTTTTATAAGCATTAAAAATTAAATTGAAGTAAATTTCTCAATAAAATAATATCTACAATCTGCATGTTCAACTACCCATAGAGGAATGGAAATGGAACATAAGACGTGATCAAGCACGACTACACTAAGGAATAATAAACAAAATATAAACCACTTCAAATTTCTAATTGTTTATAATTCTTACTCTTTCTTATAAGGTAAATTAAGTTACTGAAGCATATTTTGGGGAAATATTAGCTTATTAAAAAATCAATTGTATTAACTTTTAATCAAGACAGTGTAGAAACACTATACAATGATGTAAAGTGATAGTGAAGGAAGTCAACTTGAAAGGATAGTTAGGTTAGGCACTAGATATAAACAAACACACTTCTCTATCTCTTCTTACACTTTTACACTTCCCACTTTTACAAACTTTCACAGTTGCACATTTGTTTTGAATTTTCGGAAATATTTATTTTTCATATCAAAAGACATTAATGAAAAAGTAATATTCCTGAAAATCAAAACTAATGCACAACTGTGGAAATTATAAAGAAGTGGAAAGTGTAAGCGTTTAAGAAGACATGAAGAGAGAAGTGTTTTTGTTCCTATCTAGGTCTAACCTAACTATACTTTCAGGATGGCTTCCTTCACTATCCCTTACTTTACATCTCTGTACAGTGTTTCTAGACTGTCTTATACATTTCCAAGCCATCCTGCAATTATTCATTTTATTAACTTTGTTTTATAATTGTTAGTGTAATTATAATGTCCTTAAAGAAATGAGAATTGAAACAATTTTTATTATCTGTTTTTTATTAGATTTTTATTTGAGTGTTGTTATTATTATTAAATTGTGTTTTTTAAGTGTTATTTCTAATTTAAAAACCGATATTTCAATTATTCAACCTTTTTTTCAAAAGTATTTACTATTTATAAAAATGAGTGTCATTCATATTTTAAGAACATTTGTTTGAATATACTTTTTAATATTTTAGAATTATGAATCGGCCTATACTCAAACTTGGGAGATTTTAGAAATACTCGATTCCAATAAAAAAAACCAAGCTCGCAGACTCCTACTAAGAACTTTCTTGTTAATTGTCCCCCTCTTCACACTTGACTCCTCTTATTACTACACAAATAAAGTTCCACCACTACTGTGTAAAGTAACAATGTTATTTTTTCTTGAGGTTTAATAGTAAGTATTAACGTCAATTCTCATAAATGTACGGATTTGCAACCACCCGAACCCTCCCAAACTATATTCTCCTTACACCCATGTATTTAGTTAGGTCAGATGAACTAGGAGCCTGTTTTTGTTAGATTTAAGCATGTCCAATAGTTCTTCCATTTTATAGAGTGAAAAACAAATTAAGAATATTCTAAAATTGGCTCACGGAACTTGAAATAACTATGGCAGAGACCAGTTTAAAAAATGCTGGCCTAGATCAACTATTTAGCCTAAGGGTACATAATGAGAGTGACATTTAGAGGAATGCAATAGTATTTGCGTGAAAAAAAGATGGGAAAATTGTAATGTAGAAAAAAAAAGTGTGGCTATACTCCCTTTTTTCTTATTACAAAATGCGATCTAACTTGGGGGTTTGCAATTATAAAATATAGTTACTGAGAGTTTTTTTTACTATAACTAGTGTCCAAAATGGATGAATTTTTTAAATAAAAAATGTGTCTAAACTTAAAAGTTTTTTTTTACTAAATGTGGCTTAATTGACAAGATTTTTAATATATAATATGCCTAAACTTGAGAGTTCTTTTTATTACATATTATGGCTGAGCTTGACAATTTCTAATTACAAAATGTGCACTACTGTACCATATTTATTTAAAACAACAAATAGCTTAAGAGACATCCCCAGATCCCCTGGTTCGATGGTAGGCTAGTTGTACAGGGGAATGAAACCCAACAGGGCCCTCTGGGCCAATAAGAGGCAAGCCGAACATTGAAATAGCAATTAATTGAGCAGAGCTCTGCCTTCTCACCTAGCAAAATGCTTCCCTTGATCTCCTTTTTTGTAATCTCCAGTTCCTTCTTCTTGCGTTCCGCCCTCCAGCGCTCGATGCGTTCTCGTCGCTTTTGCATCTCAGACTCTAAACGTTTCTGCTCCTCTTCCTGAAAAAACAACAATAATGAGCATTTAAGAACTACAATATTTAATTATATGAATGTAATTCTTAAGAACTGCCCTTAATACAAATTATCGACACTGGCAAGAAAAGACAATGATGAAAGAGTCAAGGGCGATTATGTTTGGAGGAGGTGCACCCACATTTTCTTGGAGAGAGGATAAGAACTCCATAATCATTAATCACCTCTAGTGCTCTCAGTTAAGATTCAAACATTGATCTCACTGTCACTGGCAATCTAACCTAGTGCAAGGCCAACACCATATTGTATCCATGAGCACGAGCAGGGCTATAAAATCAGAGCCGTTGATTCTAAAGCAATTTTGGGTGGAGTCAGAGTTGTAGATGGTACAAATGTTCTAAATTATACTTCAAAATAAAAACTTATATTATTATAACAATATATGGTAGATTATCATTTTGATTTTAAACTTTTTTATTCTTTAAGACCAATATTTGCAATTATAACTCAAAAATTTGTATAGCCTAGGCCTACATGTTTAGAATGTTTCCTAAAATGTGCAGTAAATGTATTATTACAGGAAGTGAACCCGGAACTTTTGGTTTTAGTACAGCAATGCTTTAGCCACTGGGATACTCAAAGAGTCGTTCCGTGCTCAGGGTCATTCTTCATTCATATTTTAAAACAAGAGTCTGTGACGAATGTGCGGAAATTGTCAACTAAGTATGAGTAATCAATTATCATCACCATGATCTATCAGATAACAAAGCCTTGACTTGGGATAGCTTAGTGGTTAAAGCATTGGCAATTGGCATACTAAGCCAAAGGTCCCAAGTTTGATTCTCATGTCAAACTGTCATTTTTCAATTTAAAGAATATGATATTTTGATAAGACTTTTCCGTAATTAGCAAATATAATAGTTTGGCGGTTTTATTCATCACTAATTAAAATAATTTAGCAATTTATGAAACGATGGTGTCAGATAGTATAAACATATAGTTGGAATTGAATGCTTGGCGTACCAACTCCACAGCCCTGAGATACGAGTATGAATTGAGTCAGTTTATATGTATGCCTGACCTTATCGAGGTTGGAAGGGTCGAAGCAGTCCTCATCCTTATCATCCTTCTTGTCTCGATCCTTGGAGTTAGATCTTGATCTGTCCCTCTTGAACTTGGATTTGGATGAGCAGGATCTCTTCTCTTTGCTGTCCCCCCTGCACATATATTCATTTTCAATCATCTAGTTACTTAGCGATGTTGCTTACTTGGTTAATTCGAAGCTATTTTGTGAGGCAGGTTGTATCTCAACTTGACGCACTAAAGCATGAAATCTGTAGCCTTGTCTGACAGTTCTTACCCTCCTACATTAAGACCTTTCCCCTTTTCGCAGATAAGCATAGCTACCTGTATTAGGAGGTTACAAATTCCACTCATCACTCAGGGAGACCGACAAGTCACCTTTTCAGTGATAGAGTTTCAAATACAATAATTTCTTGTGCTGATGGCTAAGTGAACTAATGCACTAGACCAGTGGTTTACAACCTGGGAGTCACGATCCCATTCAGGGTCGTGTCATATATCGGATGGGGTCAAATTGCTGGTTGAGGTTATAGTGTTATGTTTATTTTTTAAATTGATTATTATTATAAGAAGGAGCAAAATTAAATACAGTAGAAATGTAAATGGTTAAAATGAATAAAAAAAAAGTTTGGTTACTAATCGGGTTCCTTTTGGTTAACTAACTCCGACATTTGCTTGTGGAATTATTTTGCTGTGGGAGTCTTGTGTTTAGGCAAGTGGCGTTGCTATCATAGCTTTCCAAATACCCACTGGGGTCGTCGATTCTCTTATGACACATCTTAGTCGCATTCATATAAATAATATATATATATATATATATATATATATATATAATTAGTTAATAAGAATGAAATCAAACACATAGTCTTAAGGTCACACTTGTTTGGTTTAACTGATGAAGTCAGGATTGATATTCTAACTGAGGGTTCTGGGAGTTTCTGCAGTAGAAATGGTATTATGGGCACTTTCTGAGACATATCATGTTTTATTTGGACTGGAAGAAAAAAAGTTATTAAATGTCAAACAGTTGAACAAATATTATAGGTGAGTTAATGTGTCTGGCACTTACCCATGGACTCCTGAACAAAGGGGTGGGGTAGGGGGGGGGGAGGCTCAATCCCCCCTGTTTATATTTTTGGGTCAAGTAATTTTGGATCAATTCAAAATGTGATAGCAATAAATCTTGTAAGAAGTTGCTTTGCACACCACTGATAATTGACTTATAACGTCAACAGTGGAAATGAGTATAGTTTTCTTAAATTTGTCAAACAAACTTTCTTACTGTGTTTTATAGATTTTTCTTCAAATACATAGCTATATCAAAATGTCTTCCTTTCGAGTGTTTTACAATATTCACTTGCAGTATCTTTAAAATTGTGTAAATAGCCGATAGCCTGGGCTGGCAGTAAGATCCATGGTACACTTAATGTAGGAAGTAATTATTTGGTTGTGTCTGGAAGAAGATTAAACTCAACTCTAATTATCATTAAAAACAAACTTCAGATATATGAAAATCACCTCAAATATCTGAGCCATTCAATTAATAACTAAATTTTCCTTTTAGAGGTTTATTCTAAATCACTTTTAGGAATTTTTAATTTAAAAACAATTGAAGCGAGAATGACTCTAAATAGTTTATAAAGTAATCAAATTTTCAAAAATTTGCCAGTAGAGGCCCACTGCAAAGATCTTCTAGAGACACCTACTTTTCAAATTGACTGTAGGAGCTCAGACCAAATAACTTCAGGCGAATTTAATTTTAAAAACTAAATTTGGCAAAAAAATCATATACAAATAGGGTCTGGACTCTAGAGGAATCCAATTTTCGAAAACTTGCTAAAGGAGGACCACTCCAAATAGTTTTTAGAGGACTCTAATTTTCAAAAATTTCCAGGTGAGAAACAGGTTAGTAACATTTCTGTGAAAGCGCATCCAAGCTATTTAAAAAAAATGACTTCCTCCCTCCTCCTGTTATACAATACAAATAGAGCTCTACGAACACTGGAGAATATCTTACCAATATAATAAAAATAGAATATAAATTTTAATGATTGTTAACCGTGAAAAAAGGTATTTTTTAATCAATCCTCTTTATTGTGTTCTTACTATACATTACGAGAAAGAAAAGCATAAAAAGTATGACCCATGAAAAATTAATCACTTTCAAATAGCTTATATAGTTATCCAGGGTTTAAAATTGTATAATTTTATCATTGTTGTTAAAATAGGCTTATAGTTTTCTGAATAGAAAAAATAATTAATCAACATGTATTTAAACTTAAAATATTCTTGTAAGGTCAACTATTATTATGATTGGTATTTTAACCTATAGCTTTGGGAGCTTTTGGCATACATTTAGTTTGTGTCCATTGTATACATGAGTAGTGTAATCAGTATTTAAAGTTTGAGATGGTAAAGAATAATCACTTCAACATTTCAAAAAGCTTTTAGGGTCATCCAAGGTTTAATATTTGCCCGAGTTGAGCCCCCCCCTACCCCTCCACCCTACGTTTTCAAATAAATTCCAGAGCCCCCACAAAAGAACAAATAAAAATGTAAGTGAAACGAAATAATATAAATTATTTAGAAAAACATTGGAATAAAGAGTTTCAAAATTTACCAAAGAACCAAAGGGGGGAGGGGACACTTAAAAAAGATGAAAAAAGTATCACCACAGTTCACTAAGTTTTATCACTCGGATCTGAACAGGGTCCGGAAAAAATCCAACCTCGTTGGGTTATATTGGGTTTTATTGATTTTTTATGATTTGATTGCTCCATTCACCGCTTTCTGTGTCAGCTGTGCAAGGTATCTGCCTGTCTCGGTCCAACCTTAGCCCTTCCTATCATTTGATTGCTCCACTCACCACTTTCTGTCTCTGCCTGTCTTGGTCCAACTCTAGCTCTTCCTATCATTTGATTGCTCCACTCACCACTTTCTGTCTCTGCCTGTCTTGGTCCAACTCTAGCCCTTCCTATCATTTGATTGCTCCACTCACCACTTTCTGTCTCTGCCTGTCTTGGTCCAACTCTAGCCCTTCCTATCATTTGATTGCTCCACTCACCACTTTCTGTCTCTGCCTGTCTTGGTCCAACTCTAGCCCTTCCTATCATTTGATTGCTCCACTCACCACTTTCTGTCTCTGCCTGTCTTGGTCCAACTCTAGCCCTTCCTATCATTTGATTGCTCCACTCACCACTTTCTGTCTCTGCCTGTCTTGGTCCAACTCTAGCCCTTCCTATCATTTGATTGCTCCACTCACCACTTTCTGTCTCTGCCTGTCTTGGTCCAACTCTAGCCCTTCCTATCATTTGATTGCTCCACTCACCACTTTTGTCTCTGCCTGTCTTGGTCCAACTCTAGCCCTTCCTATCATTTGATTGTTCCACTCACCACTTTCTGTCTCTGCCAGTCTCGGTCCAACCTTAGCCCTTCCTATCATTTCATTGCTCCACTCGCCACTTTCTGTCTCTGCCAGTCTTCGGTCCAACCTAGCCCTTCCTATCATTTGATTGCTCCACTCACCACTTTCTGTCTCTGCCAGTCTCGGTCCAACCTTAGCCCTTCCTATCATTTGTTTGTTCCACTCACCGTTTTCTGTCTCGGCTGTGTGAACGCCTTCGTCTGTCCCGGTCTAGCCCTAGCCTATCTCGGGATCTGCTTCTTCTCAAGCGAGGTTTCAATCTAGAGAAAAAGACAAAAAATTAAATATTTAATTGAAATGTAATGTATAAATTCTATGATCCTTTTTTTAAAGCAGTTTGGTAAAATATTTAATAATGATGGCTTACTCTAAAAGAAATAGCCTGAAGATTCAGCATTACCATAGCTAGCTGCCGAGAGAGGTGGTTGAGATATATTTGCTGTAAAGTTTGATTTATCAACAGATTGTTATTAACTATGCAAATCAAGTGATTATTTGAATCAACACCCAAATAATGAACACAATAAAGTGAGTTGATATTAATTTCCAAAATCTTAAAAATATTTTGAAAGTTAAAATAACAAATTTTTACTCTCTATTCTTTTAAAAACTGTACATATATTTACCAGCATTAACATGTAAAATATAAAGTATTATTTCCAAAAGTATTATAAGACAAGTCAAGTTACCATTAAATCTACTTACCTTATCAATTTTTTGTTTTAAAAAGAAGGATGAATAGATACAAAGATGACACCAGCGGAGAGCAAGTAGGCAAATAAAAAATCTGCAGAGAGCAAGTAGGAAGCAAGGAAGTAATAAGTAAAGACATTGGAAGAAGAGAGGAAGAAGGAAGAGAGTACATTGGAAGAGAAGACATAATAAGAGAGGAAATTAGAGGTGAGGACAATGGAAGAAAGTTGGCTTAGAGGAATTCTGGAGAGGGAATATCAAAATAAAGGATGTTGGCAGATAGGGTGTCAAATGAGAGGAAGTAAATAGAGATGCAGTTGGAAGAAAGGACATTTGAACAAATAAGCTGAAAGAAAGTATGATGGCCAGTTTTCTTAATAATTCCTCCCACTGAGAGAATGATAAATTTTACAAGGTTATGAAGATTCATTGGGGATGCAGCAGTAGGCCTATGTTCATTTGGCCATATTTACTTTATTATTCAATTTTAATAAGGAAGAAAAACAAGTGTCAACAATTCAGGAATGTCAATGTTTATAGATATATCGTAGCACTATTTCACATCATTTTTGCTAGCTATATTGAGATGAAACAACAGTAGGCCTATGTACTTTCCGACAATACCCAAAGTTCTTAACTTTATATTTTAGGCTTACTTGGTGAAATTAATTTAGGGCAACTGACTTTACATCTAGAGTAAATTTTAGGCCAAATGACTTTAAGCCTACTCACTTTTGGTACCTAAATTAACTTTTAGACCAATTGGTTCAAGTACAAATAACTTTAGGCTTACTACCGCACCCCTGAGATTTCCCGTAGAGCATAGGCCTATATCCGTCTCTACCAACCATAATATATTGAATATAAAGGCATATCGATAAGCCAAAATATACTATAAAAAATGTTACTTTAATAAATGACCCTATTTTAAAACATGTTGCACACTTTAGTCTAAATACTAAATTCCTCATTTTATATAATTATAATAAGATGTTCCATAAACCGTCTGCAACAATTACATCAGGGGCGTCCCTAAGGGTGCGCGCCCCCAACCCCACGAACCCCCAGTTCCTTTTAAAGTTATTATTCGCACTCTCACGACAATTTTCTTACCATAATAGTTTCAAGAAAAATATGTTTTTGGTTTAAGTAATAGCAGGCAATGTTTTTAAAATGGCATGCGGTTGGGTGCGAGGCGGTCAGCGCCTGATATTGGAAACCAAACCTTCCAACCTCTTCACCTCTTATCTTCAAATGTCATGCAGTCGGGCGCTCGACGGTCAGCGCCTGACATAGTGAAACCAAACCTTCCCTCCCCTTAACCCGTTGTCCCCATCCTGCTATAGCTAGCTAGCATTGCTTATTCTTCTTTTGAAGGCGCACTCCCTCATGCGCCCTAAGGTTGAAAGCTTGTGAAATGTGTATAGCGTGAACCAGCAATAATTGTTGTCTGTCATCCTGCGTGCTCCTGCATCTTGAGGATGTGTGTGGCGTGTATGTTTATAATAATATTATGTAGGGTTATTTTAGGATAATGTTTATTTGAGTTATATGTTTTAATACTTTTGTAACTAGGCTTAATATGAATAGTTCAATTCAAGCGCTTAAGACAACGAATATTGCAAGATTAACTCTTGATCAAAAAAGAGAATAGAATTCATTAGGTAGGCCATGTCCTGAATTTTGTATGGAACAAAGTGAAAACATACAAACCTATATATGTATGCACATTACACAGCTGCAGAGTTTCTACAACACATCCACGTCCTTTGGGGGAAGTTTATTAATTTTTTATCTGTCCTTGTTGTTTGTGATATTAATTTTTGAGTTTAACTAAATGAATATTTAGCAAAACATATTCCGAAATTTGTGTCTTCTTTTAAATATATTATTTAAAATAATGTATTAATTAAACAGGCTGCGCCCTCCAGTGTCTAGTGACGAGCCGCCACTGAATTAAATTACAAATAAACAAAAGAATCAGTAAAAAAAACTCTGAGAAATATATATTTATGGAATTATGGAAATAATATGTTAACATTGTTTATACATTCGTGATTATGATAGGCCTACATTTCAAACCTAGGTCTAACTTAACTTAACCTTTTGTACATTGATTAATACATTTTTTAAATACTAGATAAAATAAGCTTAATATAGTTATGGCCGGTCTTATGACTACCACAGAGATATTGCTATCTGGAGGTTAAAGCTAGCTACCAGTTAAAGGTTATCAGCCACTTTAATATTTTACGTTTATTATGAACTGAATTTATCTGCCGGATAGCTATCTGTAGGATAAATATATTTTTATGCAGAACAATAATATAATAATAATAATAATAATAATAATAATATTAAGCACCGCGTCTTACTACCCGTTCGGGTTATACGCTTAAAGTACTAATTACGCTAATGGAATAGGAATTGGAAAGGTTGAATTAGAGGAAGTGAACCTGCATTTGCGTGAAGGGAGAGTGGGAAACCATTTAGGAAAAACCACCAGCAGTTCACCCGACCAAGATTCGAACCTCGATCTCCCGTCCTCAGCAGTCGAGCTCAACATGACAAGCGCGTTAGCCAGCTACGCCACCGAGGCGGGTCAGAACATTTATGGTTGGTACTGTTTTTACTGGTGCGTGCATCCCTATACGTCCTGATGCTACCGCTACAACCTAGTGAGTGGCAAGAACGCTCAACATTTGTTAAATAATGGATAAAATGAGTGTGAGGAAACAAATGGTGTGACGTAGGTGCAGAAGCTAAGTTGTCTTGCAAGTACTTATTTCGGTGTCTGCCAAAATGTAGGCAATAATTTGGTAAAATGTTTACAAAGTTTCATTTATTGTACCCACATTTAAATAATTTGTTCTTATATAACTGTAACTCTATAAATAGTTTGCAGTTTTTGTAAAAGTGTGAATTAAATGTTCTAACGTTATATACAGCTAGAACCTGTCTTACTTAACATGTGAACCAAGATTTTTTTTTTCAACAACACTCAACATATTTTGTTAAATAATGGCGGCTAAGTGAGTGCAAGTAAACAGATGGTGTCACGTGGGCGCGGAAGCTAGAATGTCTTGCAAGTACTAATTTCGGTGTCTGCCAATATGTGGTCAATAGTAGGGTACAACGTTTATAAAAGTGCATTTATTGTATTCACATTTTGATAATTTGTTCTTATTATAAATATAGCTCTACAAATAGCTTGTCAGTTTACAAAAAAGTTTGAATTAAATATTCTAACTCTATATAGTTAGAGCCCGGGCCTGTGCTTACTAAACACGCGAACCAAGATTTTAACCTAAAAACAGATTTTGATAGGTGAAACCTTATTAAAAACAACGTGTCACTATGGCAAAAACCATTTTAACTTTAAGATAAAAGTTATCAAGTAAAATGTGATGGATAAATACATTTTATCTTGCAGATAAATGATATCCTGCAGTCATAAGACACACTTTTAACTTTATCCACCAGACAGAAATATTTATCTACCAGATTAATATTTAACCAGGAGTCATAAGACCAGCCCTTAAATGTTTTTTTAAAATGGATTTGGGCAAGTTGTTGATAGTTAAGTTTCAATGTAATATCTAATTTATTAAAGGTTTTGAAATTTATAAATCTTGGTGTCATTTGATCCTCTGTATTCTTGTGTGTGTAATAAAGTAGACAAAGTATATCGAAATATTGTACCATGAACAAGAAAAGTGAGCATAGTATGGGACAGATAAGGCATCCTCACCATTTTAAGTTTTGACCTTACGCTTTACAATAGAAACATTAGCTTATTCCTGAAATACATTTGTGATTTCCAAACCTACTTCAACAGTGCTGGCCGTGGCCTCAAAGGAGTGTAGCGATCTCGACTACGGGTCCTGCGGCTTCTCTTGTGGTCTGGGCTGGGTGAGATGCTGCGAGATCGCTTGCGATGGTGGCTGGGAACAACACAAGATAATATATGGACCAGTTCAATTAGTTTGTGTGTATGCACCATGCCTTATCAGTATGGGTTATCCACATATTTGATGTAAGGATGAGGAAGGTAGAATTTGAAGAAATCTACCTATATTTCCAATGAGAGTGTGTGGGAAACCACTTAGGAAAAAAACCTTTAGTACATTCAGGTGGGATTGGAACCCTGACCTGCCTGTCAACAGCAGTAATCTAGGCTAATGCAAGAGTGATGGCGTAAACCATTAGAACCACCGATGGGGGCTATTATTTATTCTTTAAAGTCTTATGTTTACTTGTTATGCTTTATGAAGGGATAGTTTAGTTTGACTATTTATTAGCTTCCAAGGTGATAAATTGAGTTTGATTAATTAAATGGTCAATATAGTGTGTGAACTAATTTTACAAAGTACTTTATTTCATTACTAGTTGTGGCTAATCATGCATAATACTTATCTATATAAGCAACTGATTAATCAATTTGGATATAACCTATAAAGGATCGTGAAAAGCCAACTAAGATAGAAATATTAAGTTATTGAGTTTTATTCTCACCTTCTGCTACGAACCATTATATATTTTTGTTTATTATTTAATACTCCATCAACAAAATATTTATGTATTAAAAAGTTTAGTAAATAAACTAAAAGGCAACAATATTCATTGTGTGCAAAAACAAACAATTATGGAGCAGATAGCTCACGGATAAATAGAGAAGATGATACAAAGATTATTTATAACAAAAACCTTATAATATAAATACTGAACAGTTGACTACTTTACGTGCTGAAAAGCGAAGGTGCTGCGCTCTAAATGTTCGGGCGCTGCGAACCATCTGAGTTAACATAGACTGCAATGGTTAAATGTTTTAAAAATATATTTTATTGATGAAATTATTACCACTATCTCAAATAATATGTCTGGTGGTTAAGGTGGTCCAAAAAAGTGAAAGATACAAATGTGTTTCTTCTCAAGGTGGGTCTTGTTCCTTACATAAAATAGATAAGCCCTGCAAAATTTCTGATCATTTGGAATATATTTAGGGGTTGCAACCATAGTAAACTTTGTGAATACGTAGAATAATAAAAGTAAATATTTGAATTATCATGTTTATTTAATACACAAATTGGAGCAAACACAGATTACTATCGTCAATAACGTTATATTCATTAGTTTCAGTTTTAGTTTCATACAAACAAAACACTTCTCGATCATTTTTGAAACAAGGTGCCTTTTGAAGGGTTAGGCTGATCCTTTCTATGGAGCTCCACCAGGTGCAGAAGGTAATGGTTCTGGGTCTCAACCTCTGTCAAACTCTGATTATAGTGCTGGATCAGCTTGACTCCCCTCTCAGCGCGGTCGTTTACCACCTTCATTTGTGAAACTTTCTCCTGGAACAGCTTGTAGGTTGCATCCTATAGCCAAAGGCTGGGTTACTTGAGCAAAAAGCTCTCTGCTGTCATTTTATCGCCGTTATCCAAGAGATCATCAAATATGTTGGCCTTTTTCTCTGTGACGTAGGAATATAGGGTGCTGACAGTGACAACAACTTCCCATCCTACCTTTTAAGTCCCTTGGCTTTGGCTGGTAGGAAAGATTTTTCTCCATTCTGATTTTAGTTTTGACATCAAGGTCTTCACCAAACATCGCTAGCCCAACAAGTTCTTCCACGAAGTACCATAGATGTCGCTTGAAATCCTAGAGATCCATAACGGCCAATGGTCAGTCCGGGAACTCCATTAGTGCAATAAGGAAGGCTCGGTCATTCCGTGGAGCCTTTGCAGTAAAAGGAGCTACGTGCTAATAATTTGCACACATGAGTGCCACGAATTGACAGATGCTTTGCAGGTCTTTCTGTTCACAAGAGGTGAGTTGAATCTGATCCCTTTAGGTAGACTTTTAGCGAATATATGGCACTTGGCCATCCTCTGGCATGATGAAGAGCTTCAGCTACTCTGAAACCGATGTGTTTATTCGGAGCCCCTCCAAGAAAAACCAAGCTCAAATGTTGCAGCTCAGCTTAGTCATCTCTCAGAAACCCTCCTTTTTAGAGAACAGTGGAGTAGAAACCAATCATTTCATTGCACAAATCACCAAGGACAGCAGTTAAGAAATCGCTTGAGGTGGCTGCACACTTTGTTTGGTCGAATGAAATCGTTGAGTCCTGAAACGCTTGACGAGAGTAATATCTGGTCTAAAAGAGCTGCCGAGATTTTTTTAAGACGTCAGCTAAAACAACTCCATATACATGATGGCGACAAACCACCCACAGTAAAGGACGATCGATATACCTTTAAACAATCGCCCCCCCCTCCCCTATGAGTCCAGTGTTTGACGCGGTGGTGTCGAAAACTAGCCCACACAGCTGATTCCTTAGGCCCTATTGGTGTTATCAAAATAAACCAAGACACTCTACCAAGTGGCCATCTTGAATTCTTAATCAAGGCAACCTTCGAAAATGCTCCACTTTGGTTCTTTAATTTAAATAAAGAAGATATATTTAATTCACGAAAAAAGTTATAAAATGGTTATTTTTACAAACAACATTTATCTTTAAAATAATTTCAATACAAGCTTTATTTTACATAAGTTAAAAGAGTAAAATATACCGCGTGCTAGCCAACGAGATTAAAAACGTACGTTTGTTTTCGTGTTTGTATAATTTGTGATTTATTGATTACTAAAAAGATCGGACTAAAATTAACAAGATAATATATATATTTTTAATACCGGTAATTTGTTTAGTAAAAGTTACCCTTCTTTGGAACGTATGATCTGTGCGATAATTGTAAAGTTTCTTGTTTTAAACACTTTGATTCTCAAAAGTGGCAGTTGCTAACATAATATGGTCTTTCAAATAATGTTTTGGCGTATGGATACATTTCGAAATCTAGTAACTTTTCCAGAAATTTTATACTGTTTTTCCTATCGAAATCAGACTAAAGTGAAACTTGTTGACACAATACAATTTATTAAATTTTAATGTAATAATGTCCTAAACTGGCAACATTTAAAGCCTCCCCAAAATTAAATCCTCTCCACACCAATGACTCAATCTAAAATAAATTAGGTGATATAGAAATTAATTAGCGAGGAGGGACATCCTCTATCAGCACCCTTTAACTCATGCCCGCTATTTTATATCAGGCAGTTTTTATAATGAAAATTAAGTTGTGTCCATTGCAAACAATTTTAATGGAAATTCATCTTTTCATCTCTGCAAATCCAAAAATTTACGAAGGTAGAAAAAAAAATCAAAATACCCATCCCCCTCATTCAAATGTAGACTAAGGGACTCATTCTCCTCTACCACCAATCATAACAATTTATTGGTATATATAGTAGCTCTAGTTGAAAATAACATATTTTGTTTCTAATCTTCAACGGACAGTATTAATAATTCTTCCAGGGGCCTGGGACTTAGGAGGAGAGGTCCTGGGTCTCCAGACAAAATAAAAATAATGTCGATAAAATAGCTTACAAAATTTCACGACATTTTTAAATGCTGGGTGTGAATAGATCCTCAAAAACTGCCCCTTAGTTAAAACCAAACTATACATGGAGCAGAGAAGTCAATATTATTTTTCCTTATTTTAATAACGTTTTTAAACTATTGAAAGAAAAACATTAATGCATAATATAACTAATTTATATAATTACTAATATTTATATGTCAAACTACCCCTTTGCCAATATATTCTGTAAATAGTCGACATTTTACATTTATGAGGTGGGGAAAAACCCTATCATACCTGACCCTTGGTAGGAGGAGCTGGCCCTCCACTGTAACCACCATCACCATTCGAGGAGGTCATAAACTCAGCCTTAGGTTCGTACCGGTCACCCGGTACATTAACCCCAATTTGCCCAACGGGCACTTTGTGGAGATGCCCTGGCCAGCTATCCCCTGTCAAACCAAGTACGTACTACCAGCCGCTCAGTGTTTGCCAAGTGGGGGGGACGATACATTCCTAGACCCACACAAATAAACCCACAGGAGTTCAGCTGATCCATTCCCTGTCCGGATCATCAAGCCAGCCAGATAAAATGGCTGTTTCCCAGGGCGACCACGAGGAAGAGTATTGCAGGGATTTTCTGCAAGAGACAACTGTGCAAGCCCTTTGCTCCCACTCCCATCTGGGAGCACTGCTGGGCTGCATGCAACCACCACGTTGAAAGTAATATACCACGTCTCAGAAAAGCCATATAGAGCAAACCAAAACTAGCCTGGCACCACCTCCGGTGAGTTGTGGCAGAGTAGAATTTCCAAAATATTGTCTCCCCAAACTGAAACCCTGAAAATTCAATGGGTAGTCATAGAAGTGGCTTGGTTTCTGTACCCAGTTTTCTGAAATACATGAGGACCCTAACTTGGTAGCAGTGACCAGAAGACAAAATCCAATACTTGATACAGACCACTTGTGCAGACACTAAAGCTAGAGATAAAAACAACCACCCAAAACGATTGAAAGTGTGAAAGAAAGGAATGACAAGTCAGATTTATTAATTGAATTACATCTGGGATGGTTATTTAAGCTGACTATGGACAATGCGTTAGACTTTTGCCCTTGACATATTATATATGATAATTAGAATCAGCCTTGAGAGCATTAGATTCCTACGGAATGGCGATACTTCTAGGATTGGTTATTTCTTAGATTGTATTGGCATTGAGGCCACCTTAATTGTACTTTATGATGATAACATGGGCGCCCATACGTGTACTTTTAGGGGGGAGAGGGAGAAGAAAAATCCTTACCTCCGTAAAGGTTAAACATTTAATTAAATGTACAAGATACTAAAATACTGCTTGAGAATCAGTAATAGCTTTGTTTTTAATGGTGCAATATTTAGATATTCTATTCACTTTAATATACGTGCACAATAATACGTAAATCAGACGACACCAAGATTTAGTTATTTTAAAAACTTTAAAAATTACACCTAAGTTAATCAAACCTCCCCAACATCTAGCCCAAACTAATTTCAGAATGTAAATATTTACGATGATGTGCAACTTTCCTGTGAACCTATGGGGTGAGAGGACAGTGAGTATTTCTAATATAAATAACTTTCTTTGTGATACTAATATATTTTTACATTTCATTGTTTTTACCACACACTCAAGTAATGTCTAACCGAACAATACTAATATAATCTAGTTCTATAATTTAGAAAGCCTGATAGCTAGTTGGAGAAATAAAGCCAAGTCATCAGATGGAAATGATGTTAGAGATCTTCAAAGCAGACATGCTGAGGCCTACACAAACACTAATTCTACATTTCCTTTATTTATCACGTCATAATGCTACTATCCTCCACATCTTTTCACCTGGAACCGATATTTTTTTCTTCTTTCACTGTGGTGGTCACTGTTTTCCCCATTTGATAGCATGTTTATCACAGGAGTTGGAACTAATAGAAGATTTATAGATCTCAAACGTGTGTCATCCTGCCTAGGGTCTATAAAGTTAAGGCATTCCTAGAACTTTATGCTATTTTAGGGTGTGATGTTACTCTGTGCTTTAAGAAAAAGAAAATGTATCCTTCTGGAAAGTTTTCAACACTTCAGAAAAATAAATCCTTACAGTTTTGGCAAGACTTGGATGTCTAGAAGAATTTAAGAAGGAGGATGAACGATTGATAGAGTGATTCATTTGTCAAATCTACTCAACAGGATCAAATATTTCAGGCCTTGATCAGCTGCGTTGGTGGATGTTTTATATATATATATAAATAAAGCACAAAGTGAAAATCTTCCGCCAACAAGCTCATCTTTTGTACCATACATCTTAAAGACTCATTACCAGGTGATGGAATGTTGACGCGCTGATCAACAACATCCGAATCTCCCAGAGCCATTACAATTCTGGTAGGAAAAGGCCGAGAATCAATATTCTCCTATTATGTGTTCACTTCCACATGCACCACAATCAATCTTGCAGTTAGTACGGTGTGCTTGCGTCAAAGGACGGTGTGCCGTGCATTGCAAATGCTATACTCAATCACTGAGGTGCGCAGAACTGTGTAGGTGTGGCGGCGGTGGTGAAGAGCTCTGTGATAACAATGATGTTGCAGATGATGACAATTAATTCTGGAACTCAGAAAATAACCTCAACACCCTAATTTCTCTATTTAATAGATAGATAGTAAATATATAGATATTTCAGCGTTAATAAATAGTATAGTTAATGAGAATGTTGCAAATTACTTCACATTTTCTAATTATTTAGTAAGCATAGTTCGAAGGTTTGCAATGAAATTGAATATATGGGGTTATATCTTGGAAACGGTAAGCGATATCAAAAAGTTGTATATGTACTTTTCTATTACTCTTTAAAATTTTAAGGAAAAAGAAACGTAAAACATTGTCGTAGAACAACCCTAAAGGCAGTTACAAATGAAAAACAAAATCAGTGTCCATAACGGTGGCCATCTTGAATTAATGACGTCACACAGGCCCTCTGTCACACATTAGACAAACACCTGGTAATACATGATTGTATGCTTCATTATCAATGTATCCCCAGTGGACATATCAAAATCTCACGGACTAGATTATTGTAGCAGATGCTCATACACTAAAAAGGGGTATGATTTAAATTACTTCAAAAATATAATAGAATGAACCGGTAAAGTAATATTGGCCATCCATTTGCTATACGCTTGTGTTTTATTTTGAAAGAACGTAATTGTATTTTATAAGTAATGCTGGACCTAGATTTGACTACATTTGTAATTGGCTTTAATACTTTAAATATATGTTCATTCTTTTTTATCAACCTGTATAGCATTATTATATTAACACATGCCGTGATAGTTTGTAGGAATACCTTTATTTCTTTAATCTTATGTTGCTTTTCAATATATATATATATTTAGGTGTACTAATTAAAATAAATAAATTTGAGTTTTAAATATATTTTCACTAGTTTTAATTATAATGCAAAATTTGATCAATTCGCTTTGGCACTCCTACTAGGTATATGCTATGAGTTGCACAGTCCATGCCCCCTAGCTTAAAAAGTGGGTTTACAATTCTTCATTTCCCCATATCTATTTCTCTGTACCTTGGGCTACAGCAGAAAAAGTTTAAAATATTATTTTGTTCAAATATGATATTCAGATGTTAGTTGTTTGTGCCTTATGACAAAGTCATAATTTGATTCCGGTTGTTATTATTATTATTATTATTATTAGCACCGCGTCTTACTACCCGTTCGGGTTATACGCTCTTACGCTAATGTGTAATGGTAGGGTGATTGTGAGATGAAATGAAGGACCTACAGTTTAACGTGGAATCCGAACCACGGTGGAGACCTGGCATTCCTCACATTCACAAGATGTCTTGTCAGAGGTGAAGGAAGGGTTTGGTAATCAGATAAATCTTTGCCGGACCGAGGATTGAACCCCGGCCGCCAGCATAGAAGTCTGACACCTTACCCCTAGACCACCAGGTCACCCGATTCCGGTTGTTAAATGAAAAGTAGTTTACAAATGAGTTATTTTAGAAAACTTTGTTTTTTAAAATAGTTTGTACCAAATGTATATCTATAGACCATTACACTCTAAGATTGCAGTGCAGGCTTTCTCAGGACTCTTATAATCTCTTCCTAACTCATTGGTTTCCCCGCAAGCGCTATCCTTTTTATATCCAGTGGAGTTGCTATTTTGTAGCTTAAAATTAAAAATAATTGTAGCATCTAATGAAAATAATATCAAATATAAATTTTTTAAACGACTTATTTTTACAAAATATGAAAATAATCACTGTCTCAATTTGACGATTTTCCAAATATATCACGTCATATATCACTTTCAAATGGGACGCGCAAGCAAATACTTTTATTATGGCTGTAGTTTTACTTTTAACATACATTATTGTTTCCAGCCTATGACAAGCACAACATCCAGTCCCTGGCTGTCAATTTATCAATGTGAAAGGATAAACCCATATTTTAATCATTGATAAGTTTTTGGCCTTGATAGAAATCGAACTCGGGATCCTTAACTCAGTAAACATACACGCTAACGACTGAGCTAAGTTGTCGGATTGTGGCATTATTAATAATCATTAATAAAGCCTGCATAGTCTGAGGTGTATATAATCCATAGGAGATTTAATTTTTTTTATTAAGACCTAGTATACACCTACATTTTGCCCTGATCTCCAGGTCATCAGCAGGCCAGTATAACACCAGAGTGACGCCACTGTTCAATTGATATCCTTTATCGTTTGAGAAGCTAACACCCACATCAGTGGGTGCGTGGACTACATGTCTGGCTCATATAGTCTGATTTGCAGGTGACGGGTGGGTAAGTTGGGGCTGGAGATGTAAAACGGAAAATGTATGTACCAATTTGGGCAATCTTCAATTTATTTTTCTGGGGGAAGAAATCGGCTATTTAAATGTAACGAATGCAATCGATATTTATTATTATTTTATTATTATTATTATCATCATTATCATCACGTCTTACTACCCGTTCGGGTTGTACGCATTTACGCAAATGTGTAATGGCAGGGTGATTGTGAGATGAAATGGAGGACCTACAGTTTAACGTGGGATCCGAACCACGGTGGAGGCCTGGCATTCCCCACATTCACAAGTGGTGATTAATACACGTGTTGTCAGAGGTGAAGGAAGGGTTTGGCAATCAGATAAATATGTGTTGGGACCGAGGATTGAACCCAGGACCCTCAGCACAGAAGTCCGACACCTTACCCCTTGACCGCCAGGTCACCAATCGATAATTCCCACGTTTTATAGTTCACATTTCAATTTAGTTTATTCTAAGGAAGACAACACCAAAAACGTTATAAAAATAGTTCCACAATAAAGCAATAACAACGATTACCCATTTCGGTGATCACATAGTCTAAGGAGTCACTGTCACAATATACTAGACTTCCGATGACGGGCAGATCGTGGTTCAATCCCAGTCGGGTGTAGGGAAGGTTTTTTTCTAAACGTTTTCCCAAAATCTCTCCACGAAATTGCGGGCACACTTCTTTTATTTTCAACCTTCCTCATTCCTAACCCATTAACGTAATTAATACATGAGCGTAAAACCCTAACCCAAATGGGTAGTAGGACGTGGTGCTAAAAAAATAACAACGATTCTAGTCCTCTTCTCCTACTCAAGAAAATACTTCAGTGTTTGGAGCTATAATGTGTCCCTAAATTGGGTCTGTTGTAGACCAGATTAGTTAATACTTAAATTTTATAATAATCAAAGCTTTAACAAATACATCCCCCTTCCTTGTGGTTAGACTATTTAAAATATTTACCAGAAAATCTTCATTTCTAACTGCCATTATTTGGCTGGATTTTTTTATTAATTTAAGGTTGTCTTCAGCATTTACTAACAATGTTGCCTCCTACTTCCATCCCCAATCATCTGAAAACAAAACTATTTTAAGGTTGGCTCCGGAATTTACTAACAACTTTTTAACAATTTTTTTCTAATTGGTTTCCCATGTACATACACTCATTTGCGGATACACTTCTTCTAGTTTTTCCCTTTCCTCATCCCCACTAGTATAAATATGCGAATAGCCTGTACGGGTAGCAAGCATTGATTTAAGAAGGGGTCGTCGTAGCTACGTGGAGGCTCTAACGTGAGCTGATTATTAGAAACAGTTGATTAGGGGACAGAAATTACAAGTTTCTAATGGCAGAATGATGAGTAGGGCCTCGCATGGTTTAACGGTAGAACATAGAATAAAAGTTAATATATTTGGTATCTGGAGTAAAACCACTATCGATCCTCCTAGCCGATAATTTAATGTTTATTGAATATATTTAAAGTAATATTTTTCGCAATTTATTGAGTTGAAACTCTTTATTCCGGCATTGTGTGACCTGGCAACACCCGTGGTCCAGCACGTTTTGAATCTGCCGCCATTAGTTTGAGGGGTGGCCACCAGGACGGTACCATTAGCAATACATAGGTGACAAAGTTGTTTACATATGTGATCGAATATTTTGGTTATACATTATTGTTCTGACTTGTATTCTAGCTGTATTTTATCCCTTATTAAATTTTATGTCTTCCAAGATACCAAGCGTTATGAAAGATTGTGTATTATTTCCTGTTTTAAGATATATTCTATCTTGTATGACATAGCAATAAGTATGTGGATGTATATGGCAAGCCCAGGGCCTAGGCATAAGGGGTGTGTAAAGGGTTCTTAGGAGTCGATTCTGTGGTCCAGTAAGTTAGTCAGGTTTCAAGGGGTCGGACTAAAGAGTTTCAACTGTATTTTCACCAAATGAAAAAGAAAATTTATGTAAACACGTATTTTTGTCTACAAAACTCAAACAAGCTTATTATTAAGCATCAGCTGATATTTTGCTTCTAAAAGAACTGACAAATAGCGTACAATAGCTACGCAGAAGCCAAAGCTCATGTTACCTCTTCGTCTGCGACATTAAGGTGGGAATGTAGGGGACGCGAGAAAAGGCCAGTGTTTTTGCAATTTTTATGGCAAAACCTTTTTTTGGCCAAAATAAATAAAATATTGCTCTGGTACAAACATTGAGTTTAATTTTCTTCACATGTTGATATAAACAGTTCCTTAATATCTGTCATGAGCATGGTGTCATTCTCTAATATACTTTTTAAAGTAGAGAAAAAGTTGTCATTAAATTCTAGAACTGACAGATATTCAAGAAAGTTTGATATCACCATGTGAATAAAATTAAACTCTATGTTTGCACTGAAGCAATACTTTATTTATTTGGCAAAAAAAAAGTTTTGCCATAAAAATTGCAAAAACACATGATTTTTCTCGCGTGCCCTTTCATCGCTCCTTAAGAAAAGGGAATCCTGTCCAAATTGTTGTAGGCCTCACGTGTTCTTGTGCTATCAACGACTAATCTTGTCAACAACCTTACACAATGAAGGTGCTATTTCACAACTACACAATCAGATAATGTTATCCTAATGGCTTACATCAACTCCTTATCGCGACAAGAACAGCTCTAAATGTATAAAAGTCACGTGAGAACTCACTAGTAAGAGTTGATTTCACGCATAAGCTTCGTAAGAGGAACGGTTTAAGGACATTTCGCAAGACAAATAGCTTAATTAAAAAACAAGTGAGTTTTTTATTCTATAACATTACAAGCTTAAACGTACAAAAGTGATGTTTATTCACATACAATACAATTTACACTATACAGTTTATCTAGAGTTAATGGTAGTTTATTGAAATAACATTTGAATGTCCTTTTAAGAAAGCTTTTTTGTTGACTATTTAACAAGATTGCATTTTCAATCTACAGCTCAAATATTTTACTAGTGTATGCTGCATTTTAAAATTAGATTATTATTACTATTATTTTTTATAATAATATATATTACGTAAGTACCCTTTGTTTGGAATGAAAGGTATCTATCTCTCTGGCTTACCTTGCTTGGTTACACTATTGTGTAGCTTATGAAAAAGGCCATAGTGTGATTAGTAAAGGTACTTTTCAGAGTAAACGGAGTATACCATTTAGGAAGAGATGGAGTTGGAATATGGATTCAAACTAGGGGCGGGATTTGGTTATATCTTGAAAGAACATTGTCTGAGACAAAAGTATAATTGATTAACCCAGGCGGGCAGGAAAAAAAATGAGCTTGTGGACCACTCAGATATGAAGTTGGCCTCCTTTTTTTAAATCACAGTAACTTACCTAAATTGACTTCCCTAAACACACGAGCAAAGTATTTTAAACTGCTTTAATCAAAACTAAAGAATCAGTGAGTGTCTCTGAGCGGGGACCTTCAGCGTTCATCTTAATTTGTTTAGAGGGTTGGCGTTCCTCGCTATCTTTGCTGTTCTAACGCCCTTTGATCAGAAAGATCTTCTTAAGTTGACTGTCATACAATTTGTTTCTAAGGGGTCATCCATAAACCACGTAATGATTTTTTCTTACTTTTTTTTAAACCCTATCTTTTTGCCCAAATGTATCACTAAGTAGACATTTAACCTGAACCCCCCCTCCCCTCCATGTTACGTAGATTTTCAAATTTAGAGTGAATGACATTATTTCATTATCAATATTTCATTTTATTGTCAACGTCGTACATATTCAGAAGTTATCTATAAGTAGGGCTTATGTTTATCAACTGTAAAAACATAAACAATAATAATATTTTTTCAAAAATATTTTTTAATTATGAGATCTCTGTTGCGTAGCACTGTGATGTACCCACCCTCCCCTAATCCAACATTATTAAGACATTAGAGATTCCCCCTCTCCCCTCTCAACAGCGTTATGTGGTTTATGAATGAACTCTAAGGAGAAAGAATTTTTTTTATTATTGCTTTTAACACCTTAGTTACTAAGGTATAATCTAAGAGGTAGGGACAAGGAGGATAAATTTGAGGAAGTACACCCGCATAAGTGGCATGGTAAAAACCATCTACTTCTGCACTCGACCGAGATTCGAACTTTAGCTTTACATCACCAACAATCCAATCTATTACAAGACTGATGCATTTGATCACACGTCCTTCGGTATCAGTTGGCGTGAGATTGACTCCATGACCGTCCAAAAGACAGTTGCGCTAAATATTGGCATGTCTTTATGTCCCAGATATCAACGTAGTATACGTCAACGTGGCAACACTATATACCATGATAAAATTAAGGGCCGTGGCACTGCTGGTGATGGTGGTGGCTGCCGCTCGGTGCAAAGATGTTCTTTGTCCAGCCGCGTGCTACTGTGCCCAGTACCGAGACGCCGAGGACGTCATAGAGGTTCAGTGCTTTGAGGATCTCCTGACGGACGTCCCCTACGTGGATAACGTCACTGACGTCATCCATTTCAATGCGTCATACAACGACATTCATCGACTTCCAGCAAGCTCGTTCCAGAACTTCACGGCACTCCTAACCTTGAGTCTCACGAACAACGGTATTGAGGAGATCGACGTCTCAGCATTATTAGGTCTAGACTCGCTCACCTTCATTGATTTGTCCGACAACAGGCTGACGTCCATCCACCCGGATACGTTCCTGGTTACTCCACATCTACAGCGCATTAACCTTGGTAAAAACCTGCTCGAGACACCCACAAACTCCTCGATCCTGAATGTACCTTCCTTGAAGTGGCTTGACCTGAGTTCTTGCAGATTGACCAACTTGGGCGTGGAAAGTTTCTCTGGTCTGCCCTTGCTTGAGACGCTGGACCTCAGCGACAACCTATTGATGACAATACCATTCGGTATGGCGAAAGAGCTACCCAACCACCTGAACGTCTACCTTGGCAACAATCCTTGGTCTTGCGATTCTGAGGGTCTTCTGGAATTTGCGGTGCGTGTTAGTCTCAAGATACGCCCCTCCGAGAAATTGCCGTGTTTGGACGGGAGTGATGCTGATCTCATCAATGACGTCCCACCTTGTCTCGCTAGATGCCATTGTGACCGTTTCGTCGAGGGTGACTTAGTGTTCGCAACCTGCAGCCGACGACGTCTGGTGAGTGTCCCAGACGCCATACCCAACTTGTCGGTGAGGATCCTTGACCTCTCGTTCAACGACCTTGGTGTCCTGAAGAACCTCGCCTTTGAGGGATATCCACAGGTGGAGGAGCTCTACCTCATCTCCTGCAATATCACATTCATCCACGAGTTTGTGTTCACCCCCCTCACGTCTCTGAAGCGCATCCTTCTAATTGACAACCAGTTAAGGTTTATTTACCCCACTGCCTTCCAATCCCTGTCAGTGCGAAGTGTGTCCTTGCAGGGGAACCCCCTCGGTCCTGCGCTCGGCCAATTTCCCTTCCTGACGTCTGGTAGCCTACAGAATCTTGACTTAAGTGGATGTGGCCTTGAAGAGTTGTCACCTAGTAGCTTAAAAGATCTACCCTCCTTGAGGAACCTCAGTCTCCGATCAAACCTTCTCTCTTACGTATCTATCGACGCGCTACGACTATCATCGAAAAGACTGGAATCAGTGAGTTTGGGTGAAAATCCTTGGTTGTGTGGAGAAGACTTCCAGAAGTTGATCTGCTGGAAGATTTCGTCAGGAATGCACCTTGTCAGAGACCAGCCCTTGGGGTGTCTGCGGTCTGACGGGGTGTGGTCCCCGGAGCGTTGCGGATCCACAGGCCCCAGCCGAGACTCCTTGCTGAGGTTGGACCGCGCCGAGGAAAAGGTGAACTCAACGATGATGACGGTGGTGTATGTCACACTAGCGATAGCCCTAGTCCTCCTGATTGTTATGGGGTTGGCCGTCCTTGCCTTCCTTTCTCTGTACCTGAGGAAACATGAAGATGGAAAGTCGCACTACGAGAGGATTTAGTTGTGGTTCCGGCTACAAGATATTTTTCTTTCCGACACATATGGAGCTATAGAGTCACTTCAAATGGTTCTGTATAGACATGTTGATCACACGTATCACTTTAAATTGGTTCTATTCACATCACGTGGAGGGCTTGCATCACTTTCAAGTGGGTTTGTCCGTAATATATAGATCGCCGAGATCATCTTCAAGTGATTTCGTCCAAAACGTGTGGAGTGCCAGCATCACCTTCAATTAGTTTGGTCCGAAATATGTGGCGTACTAGTTTCACCTCCAATTGGCTGTGTCCAAAGTACGTGGAGTGACATCAGTACCTTCAAGTGGTTTTGTACGAAATATGTGGCGTACTAGTATCACCTCCAATTGGCTGTGTCCAAAGTACGTGGAGTGCCAGCATCACCTTCAATTAGTTTGGTCTGAAATATGCGGCGTACTAGTATCACCTCCAATTGGCTGTGTCCAAAGTACGTGGAGTGACATCAGCACCTTCAAGTGGTTTTGTTCGAAATATGTGGCGTACTAGTATCACCTCCAATGTGGCTGGTGTCCAAAGTAACGTGGAGTGACATCAGCACCTTCAAGTGGTTTTGTCCGAAATATGTGGCGTACTAGTATCACCTCCAATTGGCTGTGTCCAAAGTACGTGGAGTGACATCAGCACCTTCAAGAGGTTTTGTCCGAAATATGTGGAGTACTAGTTGTTTCACCTCCAATTGGCTGTGTCCAAAGTACGTGGAGTGACATCAGCACCTTCAAGAGGTTTTGTCTGAAATATGTGGCGTACTAGTTTCACCTCCAATTGGCTGTGTCCAAAGTACGTGGAGTGACATCAGCACCTTCAAGTGGTTTTGTCCGAAATATGTGGCGTACTAGTATCACCTCCAATTGGCTGTGTCCAAAGTACGTGGAGTGACATCAGCACCTTCAAGTGGTTTTGTCCGAAATATGTGGCGTACTAGTATCACCTCAAATTGGCTGTGTCCAAAGTACGTGGAGTGACATCAGCACCTTCAAGAGGTTTTGTCCGAAATATGTGGAGTACTAGTTAGTTTCACCTCCAATTGGCTGTGTCCAAAGTACGTCGAGTGACATCAGAACCTTCAAGAGGTTTTGTCCGAAATATGTGGCGTACTAGTTTCACCTCCAATTGGCTGTGTCCAAAGTACGTGGAGTGACATCAGCACCTTCAAGTGGTTTTGTCCGAAATATGTGGCGTACTAGTATCACCTCCAATTGGCTGTGTCCAAAGTACGTGGAGTGACATCAGCACCTTCAAGAGGTTTTGTCCGAAATATGTGGAGTACTAGTTAGTTTCACCTCCAATTGGCTGTGTCCAAAGTACGTGGAGTGACATCAGCACCTTCAAGAGGTTTTGTATGAAATATGTGGCGTACTAGTATCACCTCCAATTGGCTGTGTCCAAAGTACGTGGAGTGACATCAGTACCTTCAAGTGGTTTTGTCCGAAATATGTGGCGTACTAGTATCACCTCCAATTGGCTGTGTCCAAAGTACGTGGAGTGACATCAGCACCTTCAAGTGGTTTTGTCCGAAATATGTGGCGTACTAGTATCACCTCCAATTGGCTGTGTCCAAAGTACGTGGAGTGACATCAGCACCTTCAAGAGGTTTTGTCCGAAATATGTGGAGTACTAGTTAGTTTCACCTCCAATTGGCTGTGTCCAAAGTACGTGGAGTGACATCAGCACCTTCAAGAGGTTTTGTATGAAATATGTGGCGTACTAGTTTCACCTCCAATTGGCTGTGTCCAAAGTACGTGGAGTGACATCAGCACCTTCAAGTGGTTTTGTCCGAAATATGTGGCGTACTAGTATCACCTCCAATTGGCTGTGTCCAAAGTACGTGGAGTGACATCAGCACCTTCAAGTGGTTTTGTCCGAAATATGTGGCGTACTAGTATCACCTCAAATTGGCTGTGTCCAAAGTACGTGGAGTGACATCAGCACCTTCAAGAGGTTTTGTCCGAAATATGTGGAGTACTAGTTAGTTTCACCTCCAATTGGCTGTGTCCAAAGTACGTGGAGTGACATCAGCACCTTCAAGAGGTTTTGTCCGAAATATGTGGCGTACTAGTTTCACCTCCAATTGGCTGTGTCCAAAGTACGTGGAGTGACATCAGCACCTTCAAGTGGTTTTGTCCGAAATATGTGGCGTACTAGTATCACCTCCAATTGGCTGTGTCCAAAGTACGTGGAGTGACATCAGCACCTTCAAGTGGTTTTGTCCGAAATATGTGGCGTACTAGTATCACCTCCAATTGGCTGTGTCCAAAGTACGTGGAGTGACAGCAGCACCTTCAAGTGGTTTTGTCCGAAATATATGGAATACTAGCATCAAAATAACACTCTGAACAAATGAGATGATAAATCATTTATAATCTACCATGTATAGCTATTATTATATTATTATCATAATTGAAAAGTGTCACATTCAAATAATCTAGTTTTTATAATATTTTTGAGCCTTTTTTTTATATTCTAGGAAAAATTATTATTATGACAACCGTTATTGTTTCTATCAGTATCAAGGTGGTCAGGTATTCATTGTTACCGCTGACAACAATTGAAAATTAGAAGAAATGTTTTTTTTAAACAAGAGACAGTCGGTCAATTCATAAAATGGGAGTACATTATGGGCTCACTATAACCAATATCAAAAGTGAATTCGTGAAGGTTGACAACCGAGAGACTATACAAAACCTCTTGGGATTTCTTGACTACGCAATGCAGTGATGTTCACAGAAACGTGTGGGGTAGAAACAATTTACAGCCCCTTTAGTGTTTGGCTATCTTGCTCAGGCGTGTGTTAATTTAGTACTAACTGATCCACCAAGGACCCTTCGTTTACCCTGAAAGTTAGCAAACACACCTTACATTGTTCCACTATGACGTAGATTAGTATAGTCCGTCAAGGTAAGACTGATGCCTTTCACAGTAGACGGAGTGTACAGTAGAAATTGTCCCCTCAATACAGGGCGTTATTTTGTGTCCAGTGTAGGGGAAATTTTAAAACAAATTCCTTCCCACCAACTATTAATGATTACTTTTTGCTTTTAGTTTAGTTTAGTTAGCAATTTTTGTGTTTCTTGTTAATTTTATTTTTGTTTGAGCAAATCATTGTTTATTTTTAACATCCAAAATAAAAATAATGAAAATTTTGGGAATGAAAAATTAATGTTCAAGTTTATATAAGGTTGTTTTTTGGGGTGAGCGGCGGTAAGGAGGGGTTTTACTGTGTATGCTACTATTAACACTTTCAAAAAGGTCCCGCCTTACCACTAGTCTCATTGTGTCCCAACCTGTGTTTCTTTGTCTGTACGTCTCTGTATTTGTGTCCCACCTGTATGTCTCTATCTTTGTGTCCCCACCTGCGTGTATATACCTGTATGTATCGGTCTTTGTGTCCCCATCTGCGTGTATATGCCTGTATGTCTCTATCTTTGTGTCCCCACCGCCGTGTATATGTCTTTGTGTCCCCAACTGCATGTATATGCCTGTATGTCTCTATCTTTGTGTCTCCACCTGCGTGTATATGTCCTTGTGTCCCCCCCTGCATGTATATGCCTGTATGTCTCTATCTTTGTGTCCCCACCTGCGTGTATATGCCTTTGTGTCCCCACATGCATGTATATGCCTGTATATCTCTATCTTTGTGTCCCCAACTGCGTGTATATGCCTTTGTGTCCCCACCTGCATGTATATACCTGTATGTCTCTATCTTTGTGTCCCCAACTGCGTGTATATGCCTTTGTGTCCCCACCTGCATGTATATGCCTGTATGTCTCTATCTTTGTGTCTCCACCTGCGTGTATATGTCTTTGTGTCCCCACCTGCGTGTATATACCTGTATGTATCGGCCTTTGTGTCCCCACCTGCGTGTATATGCCTGTATGTCTCTATCTTTGTGTCCCCACCGCCGTGTATATGTCTTTGTGTCCCCAACTGCATGTATATGCCTGTATGTCTCTATCTTTGTGTCCCCACCGCCGTGTATATGTCTTTGTGTCCCCACCTGCATGTATATGCCTGTATGTCTCTATCTTTGTGTCTCCACCTGCGTGTTTATGTCTTTGTGTCCCCACCTGCATGTATATGCCTGTATGTCTCTATCTTTGTGTCCCCACCGCCGTGTATATGTCTTTGTGTCCCCACCTGCGTGTATCTGCCTGTATGTCCCTATCTTTGTGTCCCCACCTATATGTCCCTATCTTTGTGTCTCCGCCTGTGTGTTTCTTGCCTGGATGTCCCTGCCTGTGTTTCCCTGCTTGTATGCCCCTGTATTTATGTAATCAGCGTGTTCCCTCCTAATAATATTTGAACTAGTTGATAGAGCTTATAGCAAATTTTGATTATGTAGAATGTTGTGACTACCTCTAAAGAAAATTCCGTGTCAGGACTTTTCTTTCTATGACCCAGCATTTAAAAAAAATATAAGTGTGTGAACATTTTAAGTGACTGGGCCAGCATTCACCTGGCGAGAGTGTGAGCTATTCTATTGCGTTAAAGAGAGGGAGGGAAATTGCCATTCAATGCAGCTGATCTTGATCAAACAGGGGCTTTTATTTTTGGAGACAGAAGTGTTTGCAACGACTACAACCCTTCCAGAGGCATCAGACTAGAAATGACCACCCCCTCTCCTTCCCTATCTTCAATATCCACCCCAAATTATAACGCCCGTGAGCAGTTACAAAGAGACAGATGGACGCGCATGTCTTAAGGCCATATTGATCTTCCACCCTCTCTCCAGGGATGTCATCTCCCAGTGACGGCATGGATGACGTAACAAATTCTAGCATCATTTGTAAGTCCTCTTAGCTCTGATCTCGAAGGTTTTAGGGCGATGATTAAAACTATTTTAGGTACAAACTGGTTTGATGCAATTCTGCGTTATAGTATAAATTTCTTAAAATAAACGGTTATGGTGACGTAGAAAATTTCTGGCTGGTGAAAGAGAATCAACTTTAACTTTCAAGTACTATCGCTACGGATGACTACGGGGAACCAATCACAAGTGGACAAATAAAGGAACATTTATGTGAGAATCGAAACCAACGCATCAATGACAGTGAAGGATAAGATCGTAATTTTTTAAACATTTTCGTAATTTTATTTATAAACCGTAATAACAATTTCCAGAAAACTTCTTTATATTAAGGCTAAATAATTTTAACTACTACTAATACTATTATTATTATTTATTATTATTATTATTATTATTTAGCACTGCGTCTTATTACCCGTTCGGGTTATACGCTTTAAGTACTAATTACGTTAATGGATTTAGGAATTGGGAAGGTTGAATTATAGGAAGTGAACCCGCATTTGCGTGGAGGGAGAGTGGAAAACCATTTAGGAAAATCACCCCCCCCAGTTCACTCGACCGAAATTCGAACATCAATCTCCCCGTCCTCAGCAGTCGAGCTCAACACGACAAGCGCGTTAGCCAACTACGCCACCGAGGCGGGTAATAATTTTAACTAAAAACGGAAAAAAATAATGATAATAATAACAATATAAATATGCAGATGCTAATTGAGTTGATCAAATTCGCTGAAATTTTTTTTTACTGTGAAGAATTTGATTGGACAAATAATCATACTTTCCCATTAGTTGACATAAAATTAATAAAATAAGGATAGGTAGTGTAATGCAATAGATTTAACCCTAAGGAGTATTTGAAAGCATTGACCATTTATCATTCTAATTATTTATATATTCAAAAATATTTTACATATAATTAAACATATTTTACTTTATTTAAATTTCACAACCTATTACGTGGCGCTTAAATCACGTCTTCCTCTAAATTATTTACTAGTTAGTTCGCGCCTCGTGGTACGATGGCAGCATCTACTGGAGCTAAACTTAAGAAATGTTAACGTCTTTTAACGTAATCCAGACAAGTTAAGATCTTTTAAAGTATTTCCTCTTCGAGAAGCTTCCACACGCAATAGGTATTTTTGTTCTGAGTTTGTAGGTGTGTAATTTACCGTTAGAAAGGTTCCTTTGAGAAGCTTCTATTGAACTCAGATATATGTGACTTTTTGAAACTTCGTATTTTACTGTGCAATCAGTCGTGGTCTTGAATGGACGTGCTTTAAGCGATCGGTGATTATAAGTTGCTAGGCCCTCGACATGATCGTGTTTCGATTAGAATACTAATAACAATATGTTTTCAATTTAAGGAATAAATAGATATCAAACTTTATGTGATATATTATCATTTATAAAAGTCTAATGATAAGGAACGAGGCATTATAAGTAAAGCACATAGTTGCGTAATAGAAACGATGATTTACGGAGTGACTCTTAAATGATTCTGTTATGTAATATAACAAATAGCATTCTAACGTGGGAGGAGAAATATAACAAATGACTTCCAATCACGGGCTATTATACGTCAATAAAAAGAGAAGTATAGCAAATGGCGACACAACGTGGGGGTTAATATGCAACTATTAACACTTGCCGCGAACGCGTAATGTAACAAATGGCGCTACAACTTAGGGGCACGAATACCGCGAACTGAGACAGAGGTGCGTCAACTGAGCTAAAGGAAGAGACGGCACACCAGGAGACGGCACATAATCACCAAAGGACGGCACACCACACCAAGGAGACGGCACAGTCAAGAAACAGCGCAAAGGACTGTTGGAGACGGCACACCTGCAAGAGACGACACGCCGACGGCACACCTGCAAGAGACGGCACACCAACGGCACACCATCAAGGAACGGGACTGAGGACCTTTTGGAGACGGCATGCAGTCAAGAAACAGCGTCGAGGACAGATAAGTGGTCAACAGAAGCTGTAACTCTAAATTAAAAAAAAAAAATTTTTTTTTTATCTAATTTCAATTGTGTATTTTGGGGGTAGTAAAATTTTGTTTCTATATGTTGGGATTTCACAAATTAAATTAAAACTAACAATATAAAAGTGTATGGGCCTAATTTTAAATTAAATTTCTCACTATAAAAAGTAATTCTTAGATCAATAGTACTTGAAATTTGTCAAGGCCTAACACAAAATTAATTCATAGATCAACTTAAGAAAAATTTATTTAAATTTTCAACATGGCAGACAAGGTGATAAGAGAACCTGAAGAGTATGATGATGAAGACAAAATGCCATTTATTTATGAGGAGGATGAAAGGGCAGGTCAATTCAAGAGGGCAAATTTTGAACAGGAACAAGAAGGGAGTGAGGAGGAAGTAGGGGCTAGCTCTGGGAGGTAGCAAGTAAAGAAGTAATCCTGCAAACGCTGAATCAAAGTGTAGGGGGAACTATAACCTTAGTGGAAGATAGGGTGGCTAAACCAGTAGAACAAGTAGATCTTTTAAATGTTATATTAGAAAATATGAGAGAACTCGGATGTAAAATTGATCGAACTGCATCAGAAAATAAACAGTATTTTAAAACTTTAGAAACTAAACTCAACCAAAAGGTCGACGAACAATCAAAGAATATAAATAAAAAATTTGAGAATTTAGAATTAATTAATCAAAATTTTATCCAACAAATTAATGAAATTAATGACAGGGTTTCAGAAGGAGAAAAAAAACAAGGAAATTTAGAGGTTAGGCAGGAAAATCTAAGAAAGGAACAGTTTAAGTTAATTGATCAAATATCTTCAGTGACAAACAAAACAGAGGGTTTGGAGAAAAAATTAGATAAAGAAACCAGTAAACTAGAAAACAAATACAAACACAGGATATACAGATAGCACACAACAAATCAGCTGTTCAGGTAGTGCAATCCAATTTGGAAATTCAAATAGAAAAGGTGAGGTTAGAAATTGAAGGGCAAGAGGATGCTAATAGGCAATTTATTAAGGAAAATATTAATGAGGAGATTCAAATAAAAAGGAAAGAAATTGTGGAGATAAAAGAAATTGTAAATGAAAACAAAAAACGGTTGGCACTTTAGATCAGAAAATAAACAACTTAGCTGATCAAGTACAACTTAACAAAGGTAGGGGGACAGATAACAAAAATGGGTGTAGTCACAATCTCTTAACCAAAAATGTCAATGACCTTACTTTGTCACTCATTCCTAGGTATACGGGAGCAAAGGGCAAAATATCTGTGGCTCAATATTTGCAAAAAATTGAGAGAGTTTGGAAAGAAGAGGATTTAAGGGAAAGGAACAAAATTGAAATTTTGCTCTCATGTTTAGAAGGGGAGGCTAAGAACTGGGCCAGTTATTTAGAGGATGAATGGGAGACCTATGAACAGGCTAAGCGCGCATTTTTTGATCACTTTTGGTCTCAAGAGATGCAGGACGACTTTCTGCAGTTAATATTTAATAATAGATATGATTCCAAGAAAGGCACAATGAATGAGTATTTTCATGGTTTTGTTTCTCAGGCTAGGTATTTAAATTATCCATTGGAAGAACACAGGTTGGTGAAACATCTAACAAATCACTTTCCTCTTCAGGTACAAAATGTATTGTTAAGTGTTAATGCCCAAAATGTGAAGGAGATGGAAAGAGTATTGATAGGATTTGACAATAGGTGGCAAAGGAATGGGGAAAGGGAAGGTAGAAATGAAACACCCAATTTTGATAGAACTAGACAGACCTATAATCCATTCGGTCGTGATAATAAACAAAATAGACCACCAAACCCATTCCAAGATTCAAAGCGTCGAGAAGACGGCAGGCCCAACAGACCTAACTATTTTATAAACCAAGGACAAAATAGGCAAGGTCCCAACAATCATATGATAGGACACCGAGAGGGGGTGAGGGAAAACCCCAGACAAGAGAGCCGAGACAATTACAACAAACAGGTAAATAATAGTCAGACTAGAAGAATAGCAGCAGAAGTACACTCTGCACCTAGCTTTAATGATATTGCACCATTCACAATGGGTCACACAGTCTTTAGAAATGAAAATCAGGGAAACTGATTGCTAGGGCCCATGGCAGTCCACATGAGGTCAACAAAGTAGTAATAAATAGGACTAATGAACAGATTAATTATTTGAACTTTGTTAAACAATATGTTAAACAATATGTAATTTTACAAGGTGATCCCATGGAGGATCTATTGCAAGAAAATAATAGTAAAAATGAGTTCTGTAAGGCAATATCCCCAGAGATAGAAGGAAAGGCAGGTAACCTTAAGTTAGAATTATTGGTAGACACGGGATCTGAGATAACGGCTATTTCCCAGGAGTGTTTGAAGAAATAAAAAAGCAAAACCCAGATGAGGTTATTCCTGAATTGCCAGTTACCAATGTAACCTTAATAGCCGCTACAGGATCAAGGAACAAAAAAGTGAAGAAACAAGTGTTGCTGGATGTGGCGATTAATGAGGTAAAAATTACTATTATTTTTCTTGTGGTGGAAAATCTTAATGTACCTGTAATATTAGGATCAGATTGGTTAACAGGTTTTGAGGTTAATATTGATTATAAAAGCAGAAAATTATCTATAAACAAGAATCCAGTAAAACTACAAGTTTCATTCATTGAAAAATCACATGTGAATAGGGTGCAAATACAGATAAGTAAAGTAGGTTGTATCGAAGCAAAAAATACTGAAAATATCAAAATGCAGCAATTAACATCTAATTATGAGTCAAAAAATACCATGGGAAGAAATAGAAAATAAAGTCAATAAAATGAACTTAGATGGGGAACAAACTCAGGACCTACTAGAAACCATGTGGGAAAATAGAGAGGTTTTTTCTAGAAAACCTGGGTTGAACAAACTTTACGAGTGTGAACTCCAGGTAACAAATCAATCACCATTCAATTGTAAGTCATACCCAGTACCATATAGTCAAAGACCAGCTGTCGAAGAGGCACTAGCTCACATGTTAGAGTGGGACATTATAGAAAGATGTAGTTCTGATATTGTTAATCCACTAGTTGTAGTTGGTAAGAAAAACAAAGGAATTCGACTGTGCCTTGATGCACGAAAGATAAATCAGATATTGGTAAGAGATGAGGAGACCACTTCACCAGCTAATGAGCTCATACAAAAATTTGAGGGTTGTAAATATTTAACGTCTTTGGACTTAGTAAGTTCATTTTGGCAGATAGGATTGCACAAAGACTCTAGGAAGTATACTTCATTCATATATAATGGACGAACTTACTGTTTTAAGAGAATGCCATTCGGTCTATCGGTTTCTACTAGCAATTTCATTAGAGGTCTAGAAAAAGTATTGGGCCAGAAGTATTAAGCTTCGTTACACTATATGTCGATGACATAGTCATAGCATTAAGTACTTTCAAGGAACATGTGGAACAAGTGGGACTAGTACTGAAAAAATTAAAATTAGGTGGCATGACGGTGAACCTAGAAAAATCGGATTTTTTATCCAAGAAAATAAATTTTCTGGGACACATAATTTCTCCAGAAGGTGTATCAGCTGATGAAGATAAAACTAGGGCCATTAGGGAATTTCCTATCCCTAAAAATAAGAAGCAACTTCAAGCTTTTTTAGGTTTGATTAACTATTACAGAAGTTCATCAAGTGTCATTCGAACCTGGTACTCCCACTACTTCGACTAACTAGAAAAGGTGAGGAATGGAGCTGGGGTATAACAGAGGAAACATCTATGAAACAAATTAAGGAGCAATTTGTGAGTACAGTCATGTTAAAACATCCAGATTTTAGTAAACCCATGTGCATTTCTTGTGATGCATCAGGTCAAGCGATAGGTGCAGAATTATTTCAAATTGATGAACAGGGAGAACGTAGACCAATAGCTTTTGCCAGCAGGGTGTTACATGGACCAGAAATCAACTATACAATAACTGAAAAAGAATTACTCGCTATAGTGTTCAGTTGCATTCAATTTCGTATTTTCATCATAGGGAAAACTACTGTTTTGTATACAGACCACAGAGCACTTACTTTTATTAACAAATGTAAGCTACTTCATGGCAGGCTCACCAGATGGATTTTGTTACTACAAGAATATGATTTAGACATTAAGTATATCCCAGGTAAAGAACAGGTGGTAGCTGACACTCTGTCTAGATATCCTCCTGAGGGTGTAGTTGAAAGAACCATTGACACAGAATTCAGGGTATTGGCACAAAAAAGGGAAGTAATGAATGAAACTGATAAAAATATTAAACAGGAACTACCCAAATCCCAAAGAAATGACCTTAAATTAAGTAAAATTTTCATAGAATTAGAAAAGAAAAACTCTAAGCCGGAAATTAGTGCTAATTATCAAATTCATGGGGAATTACTTTTCAAAAAAAACTTCTGTTGACAAGGTTTGGACTATATGTATTCCTAAGGAACTTATTATTCCAGTAATCAATAGTTGCCATGAATACTATGGCCATGTAGGAGTAAAAAAGTGCTACAAAATTTTACAAGAATCATGCAACTTTCCTAAAATGAACAAAACTATAGCTAAAATATTAAGAACATGTGACATATGTCAGAAAACCAAAATTCCCAATGTAAAATATGAAGGACTCATGAAAAATGTTATAGCAGAACACCCATTACAATTAGTCTTCGTAGATATATATGGCCCACTTCCATCTAGTATAAGGGGTGTCCAATATATCTTTGCAGTATTAGACATCTGTACCAAGTTTGTGAAGTTATACACTATTAGGAGGGCTACTGCCAAAGCAGTCACGAACAAAATTGTTCAAAATTATATTAACGACGTAGGAGTTCCACAGGTTATTGTTTCGGATCATGGGAAGCAGTTCATATCCAAATTCTGGAGAGAAACACTTGAGGCCCATAGCATAAAAACAAAATATACATCAATATATCATCCTCAGAGTAACAGTGTTGAGAGAGTAAATCGAGAAATAGGCAGGTTTATGAGGTTGTATTGTCACAACAAGCATGCTTCCTGGGCGAACCAAGTAGAGAAAATAGAATTTTGCTTAAACTCCACTACTCACGAGAGTACAGGTTTTACACCTATAGAGCTCATGAAAGGGAGGAGGCCCTGTAGGAACCTAGAGAAACTTTTTGATTTTCCACCTAGAATAGAAAAGGATCAACAAGCTAAATTACATATTGCCGTGAAACGACTAAAAGATGTAGCCACAAAAAGATCCCATTATCATGATAAAAACATCCACAAACCTGTAAGTTATGTTGTTGGACAGTCAGTTCTGGTAAAAAATCACAAACTATCATCAGTCTTAAATAAAGAGATAAAGAAATTCTTTTTACTATATGAAGGTCCCTATCAGGTAAAAAGAATAATAGGTCATAATGTGTACCTAATAGAAGACCAGGAGACTAGACAGGTAAAAGGAACCTACAATGTAACTGAATTAAAGCCCTATCATCAATTAGTGAATCAGTAGGAATGTATGTTACAGAAAACACAACCCTAAAGCAACCTGTATCCTATCACGATAGATTATGTTAGGAAGTTGTGAGAATTATGAGGCTGCAGTGCAATATGGATAGCTCTCAGAACTTGAAAGGGCTAAAGTAAGGATCAGTAAGTCTCCATCGCGGTGCAGATCAGTGTGAAACGGTACTTTCAAGTTAGGCTAGCTAAGGAATCGGAGAGAGAAGTGAAGAAATAATAATAATAAGGTAACAAGAATTGTGAAGCGCCGGGGCTCTCAGTATATTTTGTAATTTTATCTTTTTAACCTTGTAAATGGGAGCCCAATTTTTTTATTGTGAGGATAGGTGTGGAAAGTGACCCACCTCCTTAACACTTCAATACAGTCCAACTTTGGAAAGTATAATTTCAAGTTAGGCTAGCTTAAAGGAAGAGAGAGAGAGAAAGAGGGGGTGAGAAATAATAATAATGTAATTAGAATTATTAAGCAACAAGCTCTTAGTATATTATGTAATTTTATCTTCTTAACCTTGTAAATAAGGGCCATTTCATTGTAAAGATTAGTGTGGAAAGTGACCCTCCTTAATATTTCAATACAGTCCAACTCTGGAAAGTAAGGACAAGTACTTCATTTTGTTTTCATTATTAATGACAAATTCAAGGGAGGGAAGCATCCTCTGAAGTGCTTGGTGAAGGAAGGAGTAGAAATGGATTTATTACAAAGTATAGTCAGTTGAGGGTGGGGTGTACTCGGAAAGCACCAGGTCAGACAAGTAATTTAAGACAAGCTTATAATAAAAATTGAGTTGAGGCAGGTAATTTCTGCTATACAGTGACATGTTGTGATGTCAGGACTTGGATTCTTCGACGTTTGGCAAGAGAGTAGTTTTGTCGCAGAGGTCTGACTACCTTGTGAGTTTTAGGGGCAGGGATTGAACCTGGGCCACCCGAGTTATGGGAATTTTGTAAGTGTTAGGGGGCAGGCATTGAACCTGGGCCACCCGAGTTAAGTATTGTGAGTTTTAGGGGCAGGCATTGAACCTGGACCACCCGTATTAGAGTTTTGAGAGTTTTTCTGGGCCAAGGGGTCAGCAGAGTTCTGAACCGCCTGTGGTTACCAGCCATTTGAACGAGGTTTGGACCGTTAAGAGAACGCCTCTTGTGTGTTTTGAAGGCCTGAGAAATGGGATTGTCGGTCACTGTATGCCGGGAAGTATCCTGAGGATACGTTCCAGTTTTTGGGAGTTAGCCTTTATTGAGCCTGTTATAAAAATAAATCAATATTATGTCACAAGTTTAAAGCAACTTTCTTTTAAATAAAATTTTAAAGGAATAATAATCATAATAATAAATAATAATTAATTATAAGAATATTTCAAAATGTGAGCTTGTATTAAACCACTAAGGTCTTGTTAGAGATTGTATATACTATGGTTCTCCGTGCTGTGGAGAGATTCAGCATCGAGTTGTTGTTTTTCATTTTGTTTTACTAGGGGTTAAGTGTCATCCTAATTAAATCAATGATACTGTATGATAATAATAATTTTCTGTTGTTAGACAATGTATGTGTATGATATTGCCATTTCTATGATTTAAACAATGTACTTATATGTTTTACTAGTTAATTATGTTTATTTTAATTTTTTATGTTAAGTTAAGCTATTTTCAGCAAATGTGGTGCTCATATAGCAAATTTTAGTTGACCGTTTGGTACATAAAGTTGTAAATGTTTGTGATCATATAGCAAGTTTGGCCAAGAGACTTTTAAGAGTAAGTGTAACAAAGTGTTAAGAGCCTTTGTTAAGTGTGTGAAAAAAATCACAAAAGTGGATCCGTGAAGGATCATGAAACGAAATGCAACAATTATTTAAAGAAGATTGTATAGAATTAAGAAAAAGACAAGACATAAAGGAAATGCAAATTGCTTGGCAAAAATTAATTAAAAGACACTTCGATCTGTGACAATTAAATTAAAATTTCTTAATATAATAAACTTAGACTATGTTATGTCAGTTAATTATAATTAGGCTGACATCTTACTTAGATATTTTATTTCATTTAATCATAATTATACTAAATGTTTTACTTAGATTATCTTATTTTAGTTAATCCTAATTATAACTGATAAATTTTATTTTAATGCTTAATTCATATAACTTCCACTTCAAAATATTGAACTTGATGCAATTTTGTTAATTCTATACAGGATGTTTAAAAATATTGAACTTTAAGTAAATTTTGTGAAACTATACAGGATGTTTCAAAATAGTGAAATTTTTGTAAAATTTGTAAAAACTTATACAGGGTGTACGAAAAGTGATCATGTCTTCTTTTTTTTATTTTGGCAAAGCGTATCAAAAAGTATAAGACTAGTCTCTACTTTCCGATACACTTTGGGGGGTATTGTAATGCAATAGATTTAACCCTAAGGAGTATTTGAAAGCATTGACCATTTATCATTCTAATTATTTATATATTCAAAAATATTTTACATATAATTAAACATATTTTACTTTATTTAAATTTTACAACCTATTACGTGGCGCTTAAATCACGTCTTCCTCTAAATTATTTACTAGTTAGTTCGCGCCTCGTGGTACGATGGCAGCATCTACTGGAGCTAAACTTAAGAAATGTTAACGTCTTTTAACGTAATCCAGACAAGTTAAGATCTTTTAAAGTATTTCCTCTTCGAGAAGCTTCCACACGCAATAGGTATTTTTGTTCTGAGTTTGTAGGTGTGTAATTTACCGTTAGAAAGGTTCCTTCGAGAAGCTTCTATTGAACTCAGATATATGTGACTTTTTGAAACTTCGTATTTACTGTGCAATCAGTCGTGGTCTTGAATGGACGTGCTTTAAGCGATCGGTGATTATAAGTTGCTAGGCCCTCGACATGATCGTGTTTCGATTAGAATACTAATAACAATATGTTTTCAATTTAAGGAATAAATAGATATCAAACTTTATGTGATATATTATCATTTATTAAAGTCTAATGATAAGGAACGAGGCATTATAAGTAAAGCACATAGTTGCGTAATAGAAACGATGATTTACGGAGTGACTCTTAAATGATTCTGTTATGTAATATAACAAATAGCATTCTAACGTGGGGAGGAGAAATATAACAAATGACTTCCAATCACGGGGCTATTATACGTCAATAAAAAGAGAAGTATAGCAAATGGCGACACAACGTGGGGGTTAATATGCAACTATTAACACTTGCCGCGAACGCGTAATGTAACAGTAGTTTGTACACAAAATTAAAAATCATAAAGACTCTAAGGGCCAGTATCGTAGCCAGATTTAGTACGCCTCAATTATGACGCTATACTAAGTACAGGATGACACCAACCTAGGTCAGAATGGAATGGGCCAGTTTCATATGCGAAACTGGCCCATTCCATTCGAGTCTAGTAGGTGTCGTCTTGTATTTGGTGTAGCTCCACACTTGAGGCGTACAGTAATCTTACACACACAAGGGCAATGAACCTTGGTGGTATTGGGGTAAAGTGCTCGCCTCAGTATCCGATGATCGTGGGTTCAAACACAGCCAAGGTCAATGGAATTTTCTTGAGCGATAAATCCTTAGCACAACTTTCTTCAGAGGGGAAGTAAAGTAGCTAGTCCCGCGACAATTGTGGCATTTAAAAGATGCCTGGAAGCTACTTTACCGGCAACATTTAGGTGCATTCTCACTCGCTCGTTGGATTTTGGTGTGGAAGGCAATGGGAAATTACCGTACTTTCTAAAATTTTCTAGAACATTTGCTGCTAATAGGTAGAGTGGACCTTAATAACCAGCCGAAGGGCTGAGGGCATGTACTGCTTAAGATGGATCGTAAGCACATCAAACCAACCTTCGGATTGCAAACTCATCACCGCAAGAACAATGTTTTATTACTTAATTCGGTGGAGAAACCTATACTCAAAAACTAACGGAAACTATCACGAAATCACTTAATAACTATACACCCGCTTAGGTGACCACATGGTCTAAGGCGTCACATCTTACTATATACCAACTAGACTGCTGATTAAGAGAGATAGGGGCTCGGTCCCAGTTGGGTCTAGTGAGGATGGTTTTTCCTAAATGATTTTCCACTATCCTTCCACGAAAATGGGGGTACATTTTCTATATATTCAAACCCCCTCATCCCTAACACATTAGCGTAATTAGTACATAAGCTTATGGCCCGCGAACGGGTAGAAAATAAAAAAATAGCTGTATGACGTGCATTCACAATGTTATTTTATTTATCTTTGTTTTGAGCTAATGCTACTAACACAAATACAAATTATTTCAGAAAAAGTTTGGGGTTTGTATGAATTAAAAACTTAGTGCATATTTTGAAAGAATCCGGCATATTATTTTGATTATGAATGCATCTATAAGATACATTTTATTAAAACAATGTTCCTTAAAAGATTTGTTCAAAACAGAAATATTTTGTTTTACTTTGTTTGAAATACAAAGAAATCAGATTGACGGTATTTATTCTGCGTGTGCGTCTGTACTGAAACATCCCTGAAAACTATGACCTACTTAATTACTAGGGCTAGGATTTTTATGATGTTGCATAATTTTTTTGGCAAACCTAGAATGTTGGTCAAGTGTATACAAATGTGTTTCATAAGAAACTAAGCCGATTTAAGTAACTTTGCTAGGGCATATTTAGCATTTTTCTTTTTTTTTTACGTAATGTGGCATATTTTAAGGTTTTTAGATGATTTTAAAGCATTTTCTTGATTTGTTTTTGAGTCATTATTTTGCATCTTTTGGGGTTTTTAAATATAAAGGACTTTTTTTTTTATAATTTATCCCTTAAAGCCAGAAGAAAGACTGAGGGGGGAAAAGGGGTGGAGAGAAGTGCTTGTGTTTATAACATCCATACACGCGTCATAGCAAATGGTGGTGCCACCACGGTGGTAAGCATACTTCCACCCCTCCCTTGTTTTCCTTTATACGCCATGTTTTTTGCTTAAAGACTTTCAGTTTGGCACAGAAACTGTATAAAGCTAAATGTATTTCAAGAGATTTTTTTCTCTCTCGTATAAGACCTGTTTTTGGACAATACATTTTTAGTTTGCCACAGAAACTGTAAAAAACTAAGGTTTTTTTCTTGGTTATTATTTGTTTTGGTTTTATAGGTAACGTTAGTAAAATAAAGATTTCTATTGGCACAGAAACAGTCAAACAACTAAATTATATTGTTTAAATTGTTTATATTTTCTTTCATGCACCTATTATTTTCTTAATTAATTTTGCAAGTAAATAAAAAAATATTTTAAGGGCATTCTTTTAAAAGTTTTATTGGTCATAAATGCTTTTCTTATAAAGCACTTTCTAGTCATTTTTAGGGCATAAAAATTCTAGCCCTGCTAATTACGTACAAATTTCCATGAGCATTTCTTGTTTTGCTAATAGAACAACGCAAATAAAATTGTAAATATTTTAATAATGACTAGATTTTAAAGAAGTAAAATACATTAAACTGTCAAAGTGAGTGTCTTAGGCAATATTAATACTATTAACTTGAAGTAGAAAATTTGTAAAGTAACTCCTTCTGGGGAAAAATACAAAAAATTACTTATATAAATGTTAAAATAATAAATAAATAAATACACGTTTCCACTTTAGCTTGAAATGATATTTATGTTCGGTTCATATAATCTTGTCTTCAACAGCGCACAAAACAATTTCTAACCGTCGACTTCACTAAGTTCATTGTGACATGTGAATGAAAAAGATATCGAAATATTATTGACTTCAAAAAATAATACCACGTTGGGAAAAGTTTTTTTAGTGTTTTTTTTCCATGTCGACGTGACCTAGATTTGACATCCTTAATCTGAGGCGTCACTCCCAATGACAGGGGAATCGGGGTTCAAATCCCGGTAAGGTGTACTGAGGGTGGTTTTACAAAAGTGTGTTCTACTTTATCTTCACGAAAATGTGGATACACTTCCTCTAAATTCAACCTTCCTCATCCCCAACTCACTAGCGTAATTAGTTCATATGCGTATAACCTGAACAGGTAGTAAGACACGGTGCTAAAAAAAATATGATGCGGCTGTTACATCTCAATTAAAATGTACAACTAGCACTAGATAAATCAAAATATTTCATTTCCATTGAACTTCGAATCACTCGTGACGTTACTGGTTTTGCACCACAACGCCAGGATTAGCTTTCCATAGTTCCAAAAAGAGCGTCTTTAGTGGTATATCCCAAGGGTTCAACAACTCAATCTGATTGGGATGGGGGGGTGGGGGTGGAAAGTTGTAGAATATAAATAAAAGTAAACCTATCGTCCTGGAGAGAGGGTGAAAAATAAATCCCAATACACCATAACATTGCTAGCTAATTTACATCAATACTACCCGCCCCGAATAATGCCGATACTCATAGACATCCTGCAATTTCAAAAATTTACAAAAACTTACGATGTCTAAATTATGTGCTTTACTCACTCATTGTATCTTCTGGCTTAGCATGAGTTCCACGGCCGATAACCCTCACACGACTGGTTCATACCAAATTCTAATCTGAAGTGAATTCTGACACACCTTTGAAAAGTGGATCGACGAGACACCTCCATGAGGTAACCTAGGCCTACGCTGATTGGCTTAGACGATCGACAGAAAACCTCACGTGGTTTCTGGAATGACGTGTCAACGGTTGTTACCAAGACAATCATGCTCCTATCATGTGTTCGCAACGTGACTGTTATATTTCTAATATTAAGATTTCCCCTTTCTTGTATCCATCAACTAGACCTATATAAAGCTGGAACTCAGCTAACATGGTTGACTATTAATTCCGACTCAACCACTAGAGGTCCTCGTCTGGACATGTACATATTCACTCCGCGATGAGAAAATATAAACTCTACACATTTTGTTAAATACTATGACCTATAATGGCTTTGGGTGTTTAAACACTTAGTTAATTATGTAATTACAATCTTTCATGTAGGTGTCAGTAATTTATCACTATAAGATTTATTTTGGAAATTAAATTATTTTAGGCAACACTTAATGTTTCCTTTTACCACTTGGGCGCTAGTCTCTCTGTAACATTTATTCGGTAGCTATTTTTTGGTTATTTTTCTTACTTGGCATATTTAATTTAATATTAATTTTATTGCACTTGTGGTTACCAATATTTGTTAAACTTTAAAATTTGATTATATTTAAAATAAAGATAAAATTTAGTAGACGTATTTAATTTGGAGAAATTATAAAAGTAATTTATTTTTGTTAATCAATAAGTTATAACTTTAAACAATAACCGATGCTTTTAGTGAGCAATCACTAGTATTCTAATATTATATTGCTTTGTTTTCTATTATAATGATACATATTAACAAATCGAAATCTTCTCAATTACTTCAAATTTGGTGGAAGTAATACTCCCGCAGAAGTTTGGGTTATGTTGGGGAGTCAAACCTTGGTGTAATTTTTTTTAGAATCGATATTTAAAATTTAATCATTTAATTTGTTTGTTTAGTCTGAATTCACAAAGGTGATTCAGGCACTTTGTTAACCGTGAAGAGGAGCTCTTTAAGCTCTTTGATATTCCACTAATGGAAATACCTTATTCCTTTATATTTCATGCTCTTTAACCTCTTTAATAATACCGTACTATAAGGATTCAAAGGTTTAATGATCTAATCTGTTTGTTTAGTCTGAATTCACATGGGTGATTCTGGCGCTTTGTTAACCAAGTAGAGGAGCTCTTTAAGCTATTTACTATTATATTAACGATTTATATTATTTCTCTTGAGTTTCTTCCAGACTAATTCATATAAATAAATAATGTATGATATAATTCTTTTATTATACATTTCAAATGCAGTCTTCTTTAAGAACTACTAACACAATGAAATTGTGGATTAAGTCCTCGAATGTACTGTGGAAGCGCAGTCTCTGCCATATATATATATATATATATATATATATATTTTTTTTTTTCAACACCACTCAGTTCGCCTTGTAAGGCCATGTATTACTTATATAGCTCTGTTGTCTTATTTTGAATAAATAATCCTACTTTTGTTAAACTTGCAAATTATCCTTTTAATTGTTGTTACATTAAATTCCATTTTATTCCGCCCCCCCCTTCTTCCCGCTTGTTGTGGCCTCTAGCGGTTAGAGTTGGAGGTGGTAACCGATTCAACACCCTGATTTTCTGGTATTTCACTGCAGGTCGAACCTGAAGGACGAGGGAGTCATTATAATCTTCTCTGGTTTGCCAGTGAACGAGAGAGGTGAGGGTTTGAATCTATGTCGGGTGTCTTTATTTTTGTTTTATCCGGCCTATACGCATATTAACTACGCTAGTGGAATAGACACGAGAAAGATAGAATATAGAGGAGATGTATTCTAATGTGTGTGGAGAGAAAGAGAGAGAGAGAGAGAAAGAGAAAGAGAGAGAGTGGAAACAATTTAGGGGAAATCATTTCAGGACTACAGGCCAAGAGATTTGAACTACGAACTTTCCTCATCGACACCAAATCAGATGAACCTAATGTTTAGTTCGGTTTGGTCGGTGAGTATTGAGGTGATTTTTCCCCTATTTATTTTTAATTTAAGATGGGCGTGTCAAACTCGTTTTGTCATATTGAAGATTGTAAATATCGTGGGGACTGCATTTAAGAAAATTTAATATTGTAAGCATCTTAATTTTTAAAAAACAACTAAATTTTAAAATACCTACTATTACTAAATAATAATAATAGGTTAAACTTGTTGTTTATTTTAATTTTTTCCAGAAATTGGAGACTTCTCCTCCCCCCCCCCCTCCCTATTGTGTTGATTTCACTTTAATTATTGACAAATGCGTGTCAGTAAGCTGTGATATATCGGGTGTTTGTTTCTTCTAACAAGAGAAAACACACTTATGTGCTGCCAAATATTGTACATTTGGTTTGTAGATTTTACATTTTTTTTTTTTGATGGACGCAAAAATTAAATGCACCAACTTCACTTATTCTAAATATCACCAAATAATGACCCATTTACGAATGTAATAATTTCAAATGATTTAGTTCTAATATGTTTATAAAAAGAAGAACCAAGCAGAACTTTATGTTGGTTCATGAAACGTCCACGGGCCGAACGTGTTCCGCAAGTTTGGCTGTCTGAGTTGAGGTATTAAAGGTAAGCAACTATGTGCCAACTAATTATACTAAACCATGACTTACAAACTAAATTAGTTCGAGTACAGACACTCAGTCTACCGAACGTTATTTTTCTGCTGTGAAAAGTTTTTTTTTTACCACCGTATCTTGCTAACTGTTCAGGTTGTACGCGTATATGATAATTACTCTGATAGTGTTGGGATTTGTAAAGCAACATTTTAGAGGTAATCTACCCGCAATTGCGGGAAGGAGAGTGGAAAACCATTTAGGAAAATACAACCTCGCAGACCTGACCGGAAAACAATCACCGATTTCCCAGTTTTCTGCAAGCCAATCCAACACAAGAGTTACGCCTAGGCCCACGAGGCCACTGAAGAGGCTTTTTGAAAAGTAAGGTCCTAATTTCAGTAATACTATATTTTTCAGCCGTGCTAGGACTCGAATCCGGGTCTCTTTGTTCAGAGGACGGAAACGTTACCGAATGAACTAAGGTTTCGGAATGTTTAATTTACTCTCCACTTTCTCTCCACGTAAAAGTGGATACATTACCTCAATCCTACCTTCCTTGTCCCATTATTGTAAGCATGCGGATCGCCCGGACGGAGCACGTGGGAGAGGTTAATAAGAGCTGCGCTTTGTTTCACGAGTGCTTTCCAAACCAAACCCATAGCCAGACTCGGACTGGTCCGCCAGCCCATCATTCCTCGGGCCGGTGCGCCCTCAAGTTTCTCGAATTTGCGCCCTCGGCCCAGAATCCCCCTCCCTATTGGCGAAAAAAAAAAAGGCTATGATTAAAATAAGAAATTTATATTTAAAATAAGATTCGAATAATCAAAACAAAGTGGAACCGTGAAGGCGAAATTAAATTTAAGTGAGTACAGATTTAGGGGGTAGGGGATGTTCATCAACAAGGGGTGATTGGCACCCGGCGATAACGGGAGAGAAGGCACACACCTCTTTGACTGTCTGTTTAGCCGTGTCTCGTGGCTGCAATTGGAGGTGGAAATCAACTGTTTAGTTGTGTTCGCGCCTCGAGTGATAGCGTTTGGTGTTGATTTTATAAGTGTGTCAATTTTTGGCTCCTGCGTAATTTTTCGTTAATGAGGGAAGAATTAAGAAAATTTAAGTTACCAGACAACAAAAACTATCGTTTTGTTAATAAGGAGAGCCTTTCGTGGACCTTCAAGTTCGTATTCACAAAGCCTTACTGAGATCGTAACACATTCCCCTTCCTGGAATAAGTTTTGATCAAAACGTTTTCTATCTCTCTCTCTCACACCCTTTTCCATTTCTAATTTCTATAATTAACTTATTTTGACTAGTAATAACATCAAACGTATTATTATATTTTAGATGGGATTTATAACAGCGTCCTTCCCTTATTATAATTTGTATGTGAAAAGTTAAATTCATTTAATAATTTAGAAATAGAAATTTTTGGAGGTTTGGCGTGAAAATGAAAATCTATTTTGAAATGTCAGGGTCTGTTGCTCTGAAGAGACTTGTATACGGCGCTGATACAAGTCAGGTTTATTTGGGTGATTGGGGGTGTGATATCTACCCTTCCTTTTCTCAGAGACAAAGCCAGCTTGCTCAGGATGGATGTTGTTGAGACAGGTTATATCCGGATAGTCCGAGGATCCTTGTCACGGATATAGCATAGTATCTTTTACAATTTGTTCCTTAAATAATAGATGTTTTGTTAAATAAAATTCACTTATCTCATGAATGTTTCTTTATACTGTATTTATTAAAAATAACCTATGAAATTCGGAATATTCAACAATGACTTGAGTCACATAAGGGAAAGAAAAATAATTTTATTTTGGAAGTCCTTGCAATAACCAATAATATTTATTATTGATCAATATTTTTGGGTTGTACCAGCACTCCCATAGTTATTTTACAATAAAAAGGTAAACTTTTTTTTAGTTGGTAATAATATTTTACGCCCTCTGAAAGTTCAAGGTCTGCGCCCATTTAGAGGGCCCAGTCCAACCTGCCCATAGCAAGCACCTCTAATGTACCTAGTTCTTGTTCTTAACCACCCGTATTTTCGTTTAATTCTTTACCAGGATATTTTTAGCATCAGTAATTAGTTGAAGATATGGGTGGAATGCATTATGTTTACCTTTATACAAGCCCACCTCTCCTTCTTTCTACAAGCCACCTGAGTGGATTAGTTTGAATATCCCCCTTAGTTCCCCTCATTAAAATATTTCGTGCGCGGGCTCTGGTGAAAGCTAGTTGTACTTCTACGTTTCTCCGCTATCGACCCACAGCGCTGTGAAGTGTTTGAAGGAGGCGGCTGCGCAATGGACCGGATGGTTGCCTGCAGAACAGGGAGGGGTGGTTGGGGGAGTTATGCTCACAGTTTGGTGCATGTGTTCGATGGGTCGATTAAATACTATCGATAGACCGTTGTATGGGACTAAATTGTAGTTTTAAATCCCCCAACTTTACTAAATAGATTTTGCAGACAGTATATAAAATTAATAATTTTACTAAATAATGTGTAGATACGAGCCTAGGTTCATAGGATTAATGTTACAAATAATACATATACATACAAGAATTGTTCATAGTTTTGTTGTTGTTGGAGTACGTGCATTAACTTATTATTATTAGCACCGTGTCCTACTACCCGTTCGGGTTATAGGCACTTACGCTAATGTGTAATGGTAGGGTGATTGTGAGATGAAATGAAGGACCTACAGTTTAACGTGGAATCCGAACCACGGTGGAGGCCTGGCATTCCCCACATTCACAAGATGTCTTGTCAGAGGTGAAGGAAGGGTTTGGAAATCAGATAAATCCATGCCGGGACCGAGGATTGAACCCCGGCCACCAGCACAGAAGTCTGACACCTTACCCCTAGACCACCAGGTCACCTTGTGTGCATTAACTAAATACATATTATGGTAGCACATAAACTGTACAAACCATAGGCTGTACACAATACTACATACTTCATTATATACATATTTATTAATATACAAATAATTATATATATACATATTTAGTACCACATCTTAGTAGCCTTTAGTGTTGTACACAACGTATAAGTAATTTTACATTTTAAACGTAGGCAATTTTTACAAATATAGGTTGGTTTTAATATGAAACTACGTACCTAATGAATAGGTTTAAATATAGATGTTCTAAAAGACCAGTCAACTTACTATTATCTAGAAGCTGTTTGGCAACTGTTCCGTATGCTGAAGAAAAGTGAAATCGCTTTGAGAGTAATAATTTACATCCTCACAGCTTCGTTGATGCACCTGTGTGAAGGGGGGAGGGGGCGGAGAGGGTGCGAGTGGGTAATTCGCCCCCAATATTGCCAATAATTTTAATACCTAAGAGCTTAAATCAGATGAAATAAAAATATAACATATACCATTGAAGACTTGTCCAATTAATGTAAAAGTTAAATTTTAAGAGCAAGCTTACAGCTTAATATTTCAGATATACCGTTAAATACGGACACTATGGGTAATTTTTCCGAAAAGGGAGTTATCCCAAAGGCCACCAGAGCTAGGCTAGTTAGGCTTAATTTAGGTTTAAATGTTTCCATTGGTTTCAAACCCTCACACTCACTATAAACATCATCTCAAAAAGGTATGGGGAGAGCTTCTATTGAAAGGATGTACGACTAGCACATCCGGGCGTCGCCTGGGCAATGGTACATTAGTACTGGATAATCTTTTGACAAAACTAAACTATAATTAATATATCCTAGACACGTATATATATTTTATCTACCAAATAAGTTATTTTTATTAGTGTGACACCTTTGTTAAGGGCGCCTCTTGCCGTAGCACCGAGACGCGCTGCAGATTTAAGGTGCGGCGCCACAGCCACAGGACTGGACTTTACTTGACATGACTTGAGTCCAGTGTGATTTTCCACACAATGTTTATTTATTGTTTAGGCGCCACTGCGACCAGACTTGACTGGACTTGACATGATCTGCCGACCGGAGTCAGGTCGAGTACGGTCCCAATTGGAAAACTAACTTGAGTCTGTTTCCCCCACCACTCGTAACAACACTATCTCCAGCACGTGATCAATTGTTTACCTACCGTACGTCTGCTATTTTCATATTTAAAATTGTATTTAAAGTACAAATTTAAAGTAATTACAATTATATTTAAAGTGTCTCTATATTCTTCTTAAAAATAAGTTCTCGAATATTAAAACTTGATTTTATAAACAGTTCTAATGTTATTAAAACAATTTAAAATGTCTTTGGAAGATCAACTTGTAGAGACAGTCCAAGAGCACAGTGTATTGTATAACACAAGTATCAAGAATTTTTGCAACGCCAGGATGAAACACAAAATTTGGGATGAAATAGCAGCTAAACTGAACATTAAATTGGGAGAGTGAAATATAATTTGTATAACTTACATTTTTATTTCTATTTTGTACAGTAAAATAATTTTTCATAAAAATTTGTAAAAAGGAATCATCATTTTACTTTTCTTGCTTTAGTAACATGCATAATCTGAACAATATAAATTTCATCTTCTTGGTTGTTATTTATTCCCTTATTTTTTGGTATAAGCTTTGGTCTTCCACAATGATGACATGTTTATGTGATGTTACACCCTCTTCAAATCTTATTTATAATAAAGATGATTAATTTAAATTCATACTATCGTAAAGTTTGTGAAATTTTGAAATGTTATTTGGAAGAAACTATCTGTGGGATGATTTGGTTAGTCGAAAGTAGTTTTTAAACTGCTCATCTGTCAAAGATTTTATTAATGTATGAAACTCGCCTAACACATTTCTTTCTTCCACATATGTATTTATCCGTGTTCTCTTCCTTTTCGATAGCAGTAATGCACAACAATCCAAAACATCTTCATCTGAATCGGATTCAAAACTTAAATCCAATAACTGCTGCCCGGAATTCATATTATGCTGAGAGAAATACAGAATAAACTGATATGTTTTAGACTACACAGTCAACTCAAGTCTGTTCGCTGTGGCGCATATCCACATTAGTCCAGTCATGTCAAGTCAAGTCCAGTCCGGTAATGTGGCGCCCTACCTTTACAGAAATTCCACATTATTGAATAAGCGCAGAGTCGTAACTAGCTTTTCATGTGTTCTGTGCAAGGTTTTATATTAATTCTCCTTCATTTTTTTAAGAAGCAGGTAGTAATAAATGAATCCTCGCTTCTCCTATCAAGTAGAAGAAGTGACGACTAGAATTACAATATTGTAACATAGAGGTTTGGGAAGGATTAGACATAAGAGCAATGTACAAGTTTATTTAAATGTAATCAATAAAAATAGAGTTACATACGTTTTAAAGAGATATTAGATCAAACAGCCCATTGTTTTTAAATATAACTTTATTCAGTTATCATAATAGTATACATCCCGATAGGCAGGAATAGAAATAAGCACCTTGATGACTAGGAACTAACAGAAGTAAATTTGAACATATAATTTAGTTTAGTAACTCTATAAATGAGAATCAACTCTTATTCTCCTACGAAAGCTCGTCCGCCTCAACATAGCAGCGTCAAAAATAGTCTGCAAATATTAATTCAAGGTTAAGCCACAATACATAATGACAATCCAGCCTAGCTAATACCTGACTAAGACCCGAAAGGTCTATTCATGAATAATTGTGAAGTTATAGTGAATGAAAACAAAGGGTACTAAATCCTAATTTTTTTAGAGTTACTATGAAGGTATATAAGCTGGCTAGCTTGAGCTAACTCCCTAGAGAATTAGGAAAACCTAAGAATAAACTACTATAAGAGGAACTAGCATATTACAAATAGTAAATGACAAGCTATCAGGCATATATGCGGTTAAATTACTATGGCTGGTCAATTCCTAATAAGTACTGCCTGGACATTCATTAGTGTATTTATACTTCCACCCTAATTTGAGAACACAATAACTAGTACAAACAATAATTGTTTTACCTAATACAAACGGCACCTGAAGGGGCCGGAGACAAAGCACTATCCCCGCGGGCCACTACTACGAACTAGTAGTGCACCCACAGGTTACGTACCGTAAATAGATACACTAAAAAGAAATAATAGTGATGACTACTTGTCACTGACCTAACTAGGTCTTTGAAGAAAACGTTAGATAATCTGATTTCCGCCATAAGGAGATCCTAAACATGGTCATTCAGCTTAAGGAGTCATTATTATCTCCAAATATATAAAACTATATCTTAAGGACTTATAAAAGGTATTCAGACCCTCTGACATAGTAAATAAAGTCGTATGAGCCTAGCCAAATAGAGCATTGGGCCCTTCATTCTAAACAACGCCATATGGGCATAGGAAAACATGTAATTTTGACAAACAACTCCATGTCTTATGGACATAAAAAAAGAGCGTTAAGGCTAACATTCAAAACTATGCTTTATGGGCATAGAAAATAGTGTCATATATTCTGACACAAAAAACTATATCTGATGGACATAGAAAATAAAATCAGACATTCTGACACAAAAACTATGTCTGATGGACATAGTTAAAAAGGTGTTTCGATTCAATTCCAGATTCTGAGGCTTCATCTGCAACGAGGGGGAGAGACCGACACCTGACACATCGTAGTCACTAGTAGTTTCTTCGGTGATTAGATCTACGTCCTAGTACTTCCTCCTTCGAATTTATGAAATAGAATACAAAATGTGAAACGAGGAATGACTGTTATATAGTAATAGAACTGATGAAATCAGGAAGGTTTTCATCTGGACAGTTAAGGGTGAAGGGATTTAAGTTGCGGAATTGCGCTGAAGGACCACTAGCGCTCGTTGATGGTATGGCGCCCAGAGAAAAACATATCTGCCATTTCTTCAAAGCGGTACCAGTGAGCAAGAAGTCTTTTAGCTGTTGGTCCCGGCATAGTCAGCTGGGGCAGTTTTCCTGAAGCTTGGGTGTTTTCCGGCAACATAAATCCACCTGAGTTAATATCTGCCACACATTATTAGAATATATTAGCTCTTGTATTCATTGTGTTAATTACATTTATGGCATTTTTAGTGTACATGTTAAAGAGCAGGTTTAACATGCCACATAAAAAACAAAAAAATAACAATAAATGATTTTGGTGTAAACAAGAAATATAAAAGATCATTCATATGTATTTATAAATGAAAATAATCATTTTAATTGCACTTTTCTGGTTTAAACTCAGCAAATTCATTGATTACAATACACCAATTATTAAAATCTTTAACAATTTTATACTTAATCATAACTATGCAAAGGTAGGATAATCGTTACTGTCCGAAATAAGTCTTAGTTAATTTTAACTTGCTAAGCTTTTCACACGAAGCAGTATAAACGGGATCAGTGAGAAATATTCTGAGAGCATCAATGACATTCGGGTATGACTCAATTAGTTCAAAGTCCTGAAGAGCTTGTAGAATATCAAGGGGAGTAGCAGTTTTAATGTTTTGTATTATTGTCGAGGATTCAAACTTAAAGTTTTGAATTTCACATGTGAGCTCGTACATATTTAAATCTTTGTTGTACTTAATAGCTAGATCTGTAGACGATTTTTGTAAATCAGCAACGCTCATAGATTCTAAAGACGAGTCAGAGAGAAAGCAAAAATCATCACAGACAGTAGTTCTCAGTCGCTCATAGCGCCAATCTATTTAAGACAATATAATGTCAAAAAAACGCATTAAATTTTCCTTTTAAATAATACTTCGGGTGTCATCTTACTTCCTTCATCCGGTGCTTCATCTATTTCATTTTTATTAACTCTTCTCTTCCATTTATTAAGAAATCCACCAACCTTTGTATCCTTGTTTCAACAACAACCAAAAATTGCTTCCAAGAAATTTTGTTCGTAACCTTTTCTCGTAGTACTTGTAAAGTAATGTTCCTGTTGCCAAATCGCTTCGTATGTATCACAAATCGAAGTCAGACTAGTTAACAAAGAGCGTCAACAATGTTTTCATCTGTGGTCTTTGGATAACAAGTTGCATAAACCATTAAATAAACATAAATATTCACTCCTGTCACGCGCACGTCACGTCTATCAGTCCTGCGATGTATTCATTCAGTTGCTGATGATCAAGGTGTGTCGAAGGCGTCCAAGTACTGAGCAAACAAATGACCAATCACTAAACCGCTAAATAACGCAATAGGCTGCCTGGGCCGACTTGACGCACCCGCTTCAATGACATCAGAACCTCACTGCAAAGTATGGTGGCAACAATTAAAATTTGAAAAATATAATAACTAACATTTGACTTTTTTTTTATCACTTACATTTCGTCCTTGGCCCTGTTACTGCGCACTTGTTGCACTTGCCTATGGTCCTAAATAAGTGGTTTACTATTTTAAAATATGGCTCATGCAAAAAAAATGAAGTAAACAGTATCAACATTTCCATTTTAATGAAAAACCTTATATTTTAAGTTTTATAGTATTAAAAATAATTGTTAAATGTTGAAACTAGCTCTGATTCAAAGACGTTTCATTTTAAATGTCACAGTTCTTAGATAAAAATAAACAAATAAAGCCATTGTTAACAGTGTCACAACATAACATTCTGAGTTAATCGAGAATAATTTTAGTGGTTTTGAAGGTTGAGAACTGTCATTCATTACCATTAGAAACACAGCATGTTACGAGTTTTATTGATCTTACAATTATTGTAACAAAAAGCTAGAATTTCTCTGACTGTACTCTATCTAAATTTATATTCCTCCAAGTATCAATTCTTTCAACAACGCAAAAAAGATTTATTTTATCAACAAGGAGTTTATTGGTTTTGTTATATGGATTAGTTACGTATAGAGAGATTTTCTTTAAATAACTAAATCTAGCCTATTAATTTCTTCGGTTATGGTGGTAACCCCCTGACTAGTCTTGAAACTAGCCCTAATCACGTTAAGATTAGATAAGATTAGACAGGTTTTTCTTTGACTTGACGTCATTCTAAAATACTCACCACTGCGGGCAGGAAATCACTATCATTATTACCAGTATTATATTATTATGAGAGCTAACAATACCAGGTTTATCAGTGGTTGACTGATTACATTCATAATTAAGAGTATGTAGCTATCTTTGGTTTACTTTTCATTTTATTTGTAATAATCCGCAACGGGGGCGCATGGATTAAATGTCAGCCTCATAATCTAGCGTGTTGGTAACGGTATTCTTATCCCGAGTGGATATACTGAGAGTATTTTATTTATTAAATTATTACTTACTGCTCCCTCCACGCCAATGCGGGTATATTTCCTATACAATTATAGCTTCCTACTAACTATATATCACTAGCGTATCTATATACCACTAGCCCGGATGGGTTAAGTAGGTGTGTTGGGGAAGGTGGAGGGAGGGGGAGAAATAATAATATATTTTAGGTCTAGCTTGACATAACATCGATATAATCGGGATTTTTTTAAAAAAGGCTATAAGTCTCCCATTTATAAATATGTAAATTGTAAGAAATGAGAAAATTATGTTTCATAAAGCTCAAGTAAAGATTTGTAATCACAATTTACAAGTGAAATTTTACAATGTACAACGGTTTTTTACAAGAAAGATTATAATGTGGTTTCATAAAGCTACTTGTAGCTTAAAAACACTTGTAAATTAAGGAGTATTTTCTACAAGTCACAACCAAAAGGTAAATTAATACTTTTCAATTCAGTTTTAATGGGTTATTTGTACATAATTAGTTCATGATATTATTTTAACGAACAAATCCCCTGTGTAAACATTTTAAAGGAACATTTCTATTATGTTAATAGACGATCATGAGGGTATAAACAAGGTGATTATTGAGGTTATAAGACAAGACGATAATTGAGGTTAGGAGGAGACAAGGTGATTATTGAGGCTAGAAGACAAGACGACAGTTGAGGTTGACATGATTATTAATGTTATGAGACAAGACGATTATTGATTAGGAGACGACCATAAATGAAAAGTATCGACTTAGATTATTGAAAACAGAAGTTTTTACAAGATATATGACATTATTGCAATTGCCTTCGTTCATAATAAAATAATTATACGGCGCCTTACAGTGATGTTTATAAAAAAAAACTAGGAAAATTAATATAATATACTTCATTCCATAAATGTATTATATGTATTAACTCTAATTTAGGAAACACCTAACAAAATGTATTTATGTCCCTACATTTTTCTTTAATATATAATTTTTTAATATCTAGCTAAACCTGTCACAAAATAATTTTGAGATGATTTGTATAATTTTGGTTGCTGAAACAATGAGGACTAAATTGTATATATTAATATTTCAATTTTAAATTAAACAGCTGACTTATAAATACTTTCTACAGTTGCACTAGAATTTACAAGTTAGCTATTTTCTTTACGAAACCCTTTATATTTACAGTTGTAAAACATTCACGAGTAACTTGTAAATTATTATAAATTGTAGACTTGTTGTTTTATTAAACATACCCCATCGTTTTCTCACAAATACATTCATTGACGCGCTTCACTAGCCATTTTGGTTGTATGCGTATTAATTGCTATAATGGAATAAGGGAGAGGAAGGTGAAGTTTTAAAGAAAATCTACCTGCACTTGCGTAGACAAAAAGTGGGAAGCCATTTAGGGGGGAAAAAAACCCTTAATACACTAAAAAACAGGCTCCGAACTTTGATTTCCCCATTATCGACAGCCCAGTTTACTTCTACAGTAACGCCTTTGACCCTTTGATTACTGGAGCGTGTTTTATATTTTATTAAAGGGTACCTATTGTGCATAAAAAGTTATTTTGTAGGTCATATATTGATAAAATCCTGGTTCAGAAAGTGGATGCTTAATACAGGAACCATGGATTTAAAAGAAAATTATTATGAATAGTTAGTAAAAACAAGCTCTTAGTCTTATCATTTCAAGTCAAGTCGTCGTCGCTACCTCTTAATTACCAGGGGGTAGGGGGTAGACAAGGAAACAGAACGAATCTATTTTCCCTTTAAATTAGAAAGTAAAAATTATTTCATATCAAACTAAGCACTAGAATAATATAAAGGAATTTATTCCTAAAGTAATTAAAATATGTTTCTTATTTATGCAGTTTTTCAATATGGATTTTCAACTTTCTGAATAAAATACAAACTATTGGAGGAGACGTGTAGGCCTACCCCCCTCCCCCGTTAACGACGCTCGTGTTTCAAGCCAAGTCGTCAATCGACCTTCTAATCTCGCGAGATCTCGCCGGCTCGTCGACTATCTCTCTAGTCTCGCGATTTCTCGCGAGATCTCGCCAGCCCTTCTACAACAAACCGTGTGCAGGGTTGGAGGGGAAGGTGTTGGAGCGGTGCACAGAGTAATACTCCAGCAGTCTTGCAGTTGGCGGGGAGATAGGGGTAGGAGGCATGGTACCGATCTGGAGTGGGTGGAAGGAGACCTCTTCTTCTTCTTCTTTGAGGGGGAGGAGAAGGGAAAACCGTATTGTTGTCAACATCATTGTTGAAGTAACAACATCGACTATTTTAAACACATACAAATCTCGCTCAGTCAAAAGGTTCGTGTTCCATAAAAAAAAGAACATTGTTGCATTGTTTCTTCATTGATGACATAACCAAAGTTTATTTAGCAACAATGTAGCTTTTTGTGTGTGTCTTAAGACAATTCTAATTATTATTTGTTTCGCAACACGTAATCCCTCATTGTAACGAATCTAAGGAGTACAGACGCAAAGGTTAAACGTTACCTCGATGTAACCGACTGAGGGCGTCGGGAATTTTCAGTAAGCCTCTGGTATCGGCCGCGATAACAATGCCGCGAGGTCTGACGTCCTCCACGTTGATGAAACCGTTTGTGGTTCTGGCGCTGCCCGGGATGTATCTATTCTACAAGTACAACCAGTACCGGCGCCAACAGCAGGAGCAGAACCGGAGGAAGGTGACGGAGAGGGAACTGGCGCATCTCAACCACAAGATCGTAAGTAGCGCATGTGACCGGTAGACTTAGATTAGGACAGTCTCTTGCTCCAAAGATATCTTTCAACCATAAGGGCGTGGGGACGAATGATGGGGAGGGGCTCGAGGGTTGTTGGTGTTTCTTATATAAATTGAGACGGACGCCGAAGGGGCTTGCTAGGGAGACGCTACTCATTCCTTAGTTTAGATCAAAGGAGTTTTTGTACTTTGCACATAATATTAACGACGCCATAGTCAGCATAGTAGTCTATGTTTGTAAAGGAGGCTAACTTCATTTCTGAAGGCACCACAAGCTTATTTTGGCCATACTTACTCCAAAAATAAAAAAGTTCCTACGCCCCAAGTCCAGATTTGAAGGTCAGAGAATCTTCCATTCGACCTGAAATGCATGCTATTCGCATACTGGGAGATTAGGGAGATTAGGTGACTCCCGAGACTTTAGACTAAATACTCACCTCCCTTAGTGAGTAAATAGTCACACAAAAAATACTCAACCAGACCTCAAATCAGTGAATGGGAGACATATTTGATATCATAATTGATATATTTATCACTTATTGGTGGCAGAACCAACAAACCAATAAAGAGCCACGCTAGGCCCCGATAAAAGTATGTAATATATTGAAATCGTGGGCGTCCGCATGAATTTCTCTATGCGGGGGCAAGCAAAATTTGACACGCTTATTACAACACTGAAAAGTAAATTTAAGGCTTTAACTTAATGATATTGAAACTGAACTATTAAATACAACTCCCAAGGAAACACTTTGAATAGCTACGCATAAAATCCATGTGCGAAACAAAGACAAATGTATTGTGTGTGTTTATTTTAGCTTGCGGGCTCATTTTACATTTTTCACGAACTAAAATGCATCTTATAGGGTAACTCTAGAGTTTAAGAACTAACTTTTGTAGTAAATTCTGATTAGATATTATTAATAAAATATTTATAGCTCGAAAACTGAAATTCATTGCTCTATGAGATAAATAATCAACTCTTTGGTCACACAATGGCTTAAATATTAAATTAGGGACTAATAGGGCAAGATATATCAAATGATAATAAACATTTAACTTGTTCAACAACTTTATAAAAATTATAGCTATTGAACTAAGATGTGAATTATACATATGAAACTCTATATCCGTGGGATGGGAAAAGGGGAGGGCGGTCCAGCGTCCATGCGCAAAATGATCTGTAACAGAGCCTGTGTTGCCTCTGCAGTGGATTATAACACCTCGTTAACAGTAGCAGGCCCCGCATCAGTGGCTCCGTGATCTAAATGTAATGCATCAGGTATAGTTTCGTCGGGGAGCTCAAGGCCTGATCCACAGCGTTTTCACCTAAATAGTTTCTCACTATGCCTTTACACAAATGCGAGTATATTTCCTTCTTCCCCCTAACGCGATTAAAATCCGTATAGACCGGACGAGTAACAAGACGTGGCGGAAAATAAAACAGCAACGGAAACCACGAACATGTTAGGTCTCTGAGACTAATGATATCAATATTTGTCTGCCACAACCGCCGGGTGTATTTTAGGTTAGGGTTGCTATTAGGTGTCTTAGTCACCTGATATGATTGCTTTGTCACCCTACAACAAAAGACTAATTGTAGATTATGTCAGCCAGTTTTTATAATACAATTTTGGAAGGTGAGGGAGGCCAAAGCCCTCACACTTTAAAATGTATAAAACACGTCGTCATGCAGTTCTTAAATATACACGTTCATACCATGTGTTTAGTGACGTCACATGACATGAAAATAGATGGTCTCAGCCGGCATACAAGGCTTTGGATGACTGTATGACTCAGACGATCAATTACGTTGCATCTAACATAAATTACAATAATTATTTAATATAACTATGATAATTTACGACTCCTTAATAACATAGGGGTTTATCATTATTTTAAATTTAATATCTTGAAGTGGTGTGATAGGGGTGTGTGGAGGGGTGGGGGGGAGGAGCTTCAGATCTTCCCCTTTGGATACATGCCTGATATATGCAACATTGATTCAAGCCCAGTATTATCTTTTAGTGGTCTAGGGGCATAGCCACGGTGGCGTTTACATGTTTGATAGGCAACATATTTATTTTACTTTAGTTTGCTAATTAAAGGTGCGACTTATATAGGGACACAAACTATAACATAATTAAAAACAGTGGTTGAACTGAGATATGTGAAAGATTTGCGTTTTTTAAGGACTACGCTTCATAATGCTTATTTAGAATGAATACAACTTAACACCTGACACTAATTTATCCAAATACATAAGATGGTTAGAGGGAATTCTAAGGAAATGAATCAATATTCGCTTGCGCAGATAATATAAAACCACTAAAACACTCTTCACTTGTCTTAGAATGTTCTGTTGTGACTCTATGAGCGGATCCACGAAGGGGTGGGGGTAGTAGGGTGAAATCGTCCCAAATGGTCAGGAGATTGAACAAAAAATTCGAATTTAGCCTAAATAAACACTTCTGAGCGGATACACTGTAAAGACGGCATGAAAAGGGTCAGGTCAAAAACAAAAATTTGCAATATAGCAGGAAATATCAGATTGAGGTATTGCAAAGATTGTTAAGGGTTATATCTCCCAATCTGGAAATGTTTTCAAATATCATACTCACCAATATATCCTAACCTGGGAATGTTTTCAAATATTATATTCACCAATATCTCCCAACATGGAAATGTTTCCAAATATCATACCCACACCAATATCTCCCAACCTAGAAAAGTTTCCAAATATCTTACCCCCCAATATCTCCCAACCTGGGAATATTTCCAAATATCTTACTCCCCAATATACCCCAACCTAGGAATTTTTCCAAATATGATACCCGCCAATATTTCCTAGTTCCCAGGAACGTTTCCACTAGCACGGTGGCTTTTTCAACCTTTACGACTCTTCAAATCTTCCAATTCTTCATAATTAATGGTTTTATAATTAATGGAAATAAATACCTGCTTTCTGATAAAGTATAAATAGTCGCCATAAATTTTAATAAAGCTTGGATTCAAGTTTAATAAAAACGTGACAGAGTGAAAGAAATACTTATAATAGTCCATTACAATACGTCAAGATCTGTGTTAGTTCGTTTACTATTACAAAAAATATATTTAAAAAAATGCTATAATAGATCAATTTTAGTGGGACGTCGCGTATTATCAGCGCATCAGTAATCTTTACAAACTCCTTCAACTCGGGTGATAAGCTATCTTTCTACCATAAACGTATGGCAAGCTGCATTCAGAACTCTATACAGGCGTAACGATTACACCGAAATTAGAGATGCGAGGCTGGAAATTATTTTTAATTTCTTTTAACTGAACATTTTCCAACTATTTAAATGAAACTAAATCAACAAAAATACCTCAATTTTGAAATTCCCCACATCAATTATAAGTATCTTGATGATGTTAACACTGGAAACATTATCTATTAGGTTTAAATAAAGCAATAGCAGTGATTCCACTTCTATTATCTCACTCACGTAGATACCACAGCGCTTGGTGATTGAATGCATCACTAACAGTGGGTCTGCTATAGATCAAAATATATGTTAATACTAGCTTTTACCCGTCGTGGCTTCGCCCGCAATAAGTGATAACATCTTTGTGTCCCCTTCGTTTACCATGTAAGGTAGTTTAAAATTAGTTCAAAACAAAAGCTTACGCACAAAAAATACTATTGAACTTTTATCATAAAGGCGACTTTGTATTTACACGTGAAAACAACAAAATTTCCCTTAAATTTTCGCTCTGTATAAATATTTTGCAGGTTAGATGGTGCGTAAGTCTTCGTTTCGAACTGATCTTGAATAACTTTAAAAAATGGTGAGGTAAAGTAATATAAAGTTAGTGAAAAAATCACAATATATCCCTTATCCAAAAAGTTTAAACATTAGTATTGTAAAATTAATGTAAAATTAATATAAAATCAAAAGTTATGGGAATAGTCCTATATGTTATTCCAGGACACACTCTACCAACGTACAAAGTTTAATTCGAATCTGTTATGCAGTTTTGGCGTGATTGAGCAACAAACATCCAAACATACAAACTTTCGCATTTATAATATTAGAAAGATACTTAAATATTATAATCTAAGGCTTTACGAATACATTCCCTTCTCCTAGTATTCAATTATCTGAACATTTACCGGAGAAATTACTTGAACGTGTTTAGCTTTTATCCAAACACGTCGATAGGGATGGAGAGAAGGAAGGGAAGATAGAAAAAGGGGAGGGAGAAAGAGAGACAATGATCCAACCAAAGAGAGGAATTATCGTACAAATTGTGAATGACGGGTTATCAAGAAAAAAAAGGTATATTAGCGTATGTTATCTCCTGTCAGGCTGTACAGCAATAATGAGGGTATTGTGTATGTTACCTCCTATTGTCCAGCAGTAATGAGGGTATTGTGTATGTTACCTCCTATTGTCCAGCAGTAATAATTAGGGTAATGTTTATGTTACCTCTTGTTGTCTAGTAATAATGAGGGTAATGTGTATGTTACCTCCTGTTGTTCAGCAGTAATAATTAGGGTAATGTTTATGTTACCTCTTGTTGTCTAGTAATAATGAGGGTAATGTGTATGTTACCTCCTGTTGTCCAGCAGTAATAATTAGGGTAATGTTTATGTTACCTCTTATTGTCTAGTAATAATGAGGGTAATGTGTATGTTACCTCCTGTTGTTCAGCAGTAATAATTAGGGTAATGTTTATGTTACCTCTTGTTGTCTAGTAATAATGAGGGTAATGTGTATGTTACTCCTGTTGTCCAGCAGTAATAATTAGGGTAATGTTTATGTTACCTCTTGTTGTCTAGTAATAATGAGGGTAATGTGTATGTTACCTCCTGTTGTTCAGCAGTAATAATTAGGGTAATGTTTATGTTACCTCTTGTTGTCTAGTAATAATGAGGGTAATGTGTATGTTACCTCCTATTGTCCAGCAGTAATGAAGGTAATGTGTATGTTACCTCCTGTTGTCCAGCAGTAATAATTAGGGTAATGTTTATGTTACCTCTTGTTGTCTAGTAATAATGAGGGTAATGTGTATGTTACCTCCTGTTGTTCAGCAGTAATGAAGGTAATGTGTATGTTACCTCCTGTTGTCCAGCAGTAATGAGGGTATTGTGTATGTTACCTCCTATTGTCCAGCAGTAATGAAGGTAATGTGTATGTTACCTCCTATTGTCCAGCAGTAATGAAGGTATTGTGTATGTTACCTCCTGTTGTTCAGCAGTAATGAAGGTAATGTTTATGTTACCTCCTATTGTCCAGCAGTAATGAAGGTAATGTGTATGTTACCTCCTGTTGTCCAGCAGTAATGAGGGTATTGTGTATGTTACCTCCTATTGTCCAGCAGTAATGAAGGTAATGTGTATGTTACCTCCTGTTGTCCAGCAGTAATAATGAGGGTAATGTGTATGTTACCTCCTGTTGTCCAGCAGTATTGAAGGTAATGTGTATGTTACCTCCTGTTGTCCAGCAGTAATGAGGGTAATGTTATGTTACCTCCTGTTACCAGCAGTAATGAAGCTAATGTGTATGTTACCCCCTGTTGCCCAGAGTAATTAAGGTAATGTGTATGTTACCTCCTGTTGTCCAGCAGTAATGAAGGTAATGTGTATGTTACCCCATGTTGTCCAGAGTAATTAAGGTAATGTGTATGTTACCTCCTGTTGTCCAGTAGTAATGAGTGTAATGTGTAGGTTACCTCCTGTTGTCCAGCAGTAATGAAGGTAATATGTATGTTACCCCCTGTTGTCCAGCAATATTGAGGGTAATGTGTATGTTACCTCCTGTTGTCCAGCAGTAATGAAGGTCATGTGTATGTTACCTCCTGTTGTCCAGCAGTATTGAAGGTAATGTGTATGTTACCTCCTGTTGTCCAGCAGTAATTAGGGTAATGTATATGTTACCTCCTGTTGTCCAGCAGTATTGAAGGTAATGTGTATGTTATCTCTTGTCGTGCTGTCCAGAAGTAAAGCGGGTAATCGTTTTGTTACCTCCTGACCTCACCTCTAGTCTGTTTGTGGTGGAGCGCACTTTGAAATTCAGTGACTATTGATTGTTGGAGTTATCATCTCATAGCGTGACTCTGTGACACGTGATCCCATGTTCACTTTCCAATATGGCGGTCGCATCTGTTTTAACTGTCAACAACATAGGCTGCGGATCACTAGGGGGTCTTAAGGCGCATCAACACAAAAATTGTTCACGGCCTGTTTGTATCCTTAGGCCAAGATTTTTGAGATAAAGCTCATTCATTCCTCGGACATGCAGGCAAGGGTGTCACTTTTGTTAGATTTTTCAGTGGTGAGGTCTGGGTTCGAATCTTGGTGGAGTGTACCTATGTGTTTTTTCTCTCCCTAAAATGGTGTCTTACTCGCCTTCTACGTAAATGCAAATATGTTTTCTTTAAATTATACCCAAATAATCCCTTCCCCATGAGTGTGAATACGTGGATAGCCTAGACGGATAGTTTAATGTCGCGTTCACAGCTAAAAATAAATAATATTCCACTGATGAAAGCCTAAACCCAGAAGAGAATATCGAAAACTTAGAAACGCTAATGTTCCTAGCAGGGTGCTTGAGATGGAATCAAGTTCCCCAAGTTCGCCATAGTCCCCTTTATCTGCAACCGGCTGTGAGATAATTTATTAACTGTGTTCAAAACAAGCCTTGTCAGTTAATTTTTTAAGCCATCCACTTTACTTTTAATGTACTTAAAGAGGAAGTCATACCCAAAGTATTCAGTTTAAAATGGAAGGTGTGTACTAGTTAAATACAAAAGTCACCACAATTTCTGATCTACTTTATGAAGTGTACTGTACCTAGAGGGAGTGTCAATACTTATATATTTTACCAGCCTTCAGTATTGTCTAATGAAGGTATGGCTTCTTATGTTGTTATCCCTTTTAATATACGGACATTGTATGGTGAGAGTCCTCTAATAATTAGCGTATGGCTTAATGCATGGTTCAACCACTTACGGAGAATTAGTACAGAGCCCAGTACATGTAAAGTTTTTATATTTTCAACGTAGTGTATAAGCGGGGAAGTACGAATGGACGTTAGTTCACAGGCGCTAATAGTCCTGACATATTGATAAAAACCTGAAAAACAACATTGTAGATTATTACACCAAGAAGTATTTGTTTGTAATGTACATAATTACACTGACAACAAAATTTAAAAAAAGAGTGTTTTTTACATTATTTTATGGCTAGCTTTCTTATATATTTTTCACGTATGTACTCGTATTTGTTGTTTTCTAAATTTTAAACTATTTTTATTAATGTTTATTAAATTATGAAATGTGTCATAAGAATCAGAAATATTGAAATAATTAATAGACATCTCAGAATTAATTTTTTTAAAATTCAAGTTGGCTAAGTTTTATAATTTGTAATAAAGGAATATAAAGCTTTACTCTATTGTAAGAAATTTCTGTTGGCAATGTTGACATGTTAATACAATATTAGCATTACGAGTGTTTACAAGTAATGACTCAATTTTCAAATCAATAATTCAAATCTATATTAATAAAATGAAGAGTTTGTTTGTATGATGAGTATTGCACAATATATACCACACGCAGAGGTCTGAAATTTGAAAAATAGTGGTCCCTGTGCACAAACATTTGTACCGCGTAGCCGGAATTTTAAATTTTTACTAGATTCTTTAGATTTATTAAAAATTGGTCCGGAGGAACTAGAATGAGATTTTTCTGTCTGTTTAGGAAAAGAAAAGCTTTGCCATGGGTAACCACGCAATTCATTGCATGGTTACACCGGGCAACGTTAGGTTCTTCTGCTAATAAAAACTATGGCGACAAATCCCGAAATAAATATTTGTTAGCTATGACAACAATGAGGTTTGGTGCATTTGGTGCTGTGTGTCATTTCATTGATGGAACTCAAAAGAAGAACTTGAACATATTGAAATGGATCATACATCCAGATAAATACACTAAATTATATATTATATGAATTACGATACAAAAGTTCCCAGACCAGCTGGACGTAGTAAGAACTTGCTCTTCCTGGAAACGCTAAAAAACTTAATTTTGAATCAGTATGATGAATTTTCATGATGCTCTAATTTTTTTTCTAGAAGAAAAATAGCATAATTGAAGGAGTATCTCAGGTGTATATTAAGTTTTGCAAAACCACGACATAAACCCATGAAATGCTTAAACGCGCATTTGGTGATAGAGCATGGGAAAAGCCCAGACTTTAAAGTGGTTCTCGGGGGTGGAACGTGGGTAAATTTCAATGGAGTTTCCAAACGTCCTGGTCAGTCCTCTACCAGCAGAACGGATAGAAATGTTTAAAAAAAAGGTTTGTAAGACCATCTAGGAGCACCATCACCGAACAATTGATGTTATCTGCGTTATATTTGGCCTACATTTCGTTTCATGCCAACTCATTCTCACAAAGGAACCCAATATGTGGAGGATTGCTGACAAATGTGTGCCCCACTCGATGAAACAGGACCAGAGATAGCACCGAATCACTGGGTGCAGGGACCTTCAGGAACATCACTGGTGATTAAATCTGGGTTTACGACTATGATCCATCAACCAAGCAGCAGTCATCCCAGTGGGAAAAGTCCATCTTCCTCTCGACCGAAGAAAGTGAGGCAGGTCAAGAGCAACGTCAGAAGAATACAAATCTGTTTGTTCGACATGGAGGGAATTGTTCATAAGGAATTGGTTCCTTCAGGTCAGACAGCTAGTAGCACTTTTTACATCGGGGTCCAGAGCCGTTTGGAGGAGGATGTGAGACGGAAACGTCCGGACAAGTGGCGCTCTCACACTGGACTGGCCGCTGCATTACGGTCTGTACAGCAACAACATAGCAGTAATCCCACATCCCTGTGACTTCTTCCTGTTCCCCTACATGAATATCCAGCTCTTTTTTTTTTAACACCGCGTCTTACTACCTGTTCAGGATATACTCATATATACTAACTACCCAAATGAGTTGGGATGAGAAAGGTTGAATTTAGAGGAAGTGTACCCTCATTTGAGTGGAAGGAGAGTGGAACACAATTTGGGAAGAAACCTCTTCAGTACACCCGATTGGGATTTGAACCCCAATATCCCTGTCACTGTCAGTCTAGTTTAACACGATAGTGATGCCTTAGACCTTGCGGCCACTAAAGCAGGTAAGATCCTGATGAAGATCTACTTTTTTATGACATCGAGAAGATTAGGGTGGAATCACACGAGGTATTAAAGAACACCCTACCAAGGGAGTTTTCTTTCAGAGTTGGAAAAATCGCTCGGTCCATTGCATGCCACAAAAAAAGTCGTATTAATACAAATATTATATTTTTGAATTTTTGTTAATTACAGTACTTTGGCTATTAAATATGACTAATAATTTTTAACAAAAGTTTTAGCACAAAATATGTTTGTTCAAATAATAGGTACACACAAAATATTTGTGCTCTAAATAAAAAAATGTAAAATATTTGCAAGTGTTAATATATGTTGTACACTTGGTTTATCCAGAAGGTATCTAGTTGTCTTACCTTGACGGATTACACTATGATTCTATCTTACTATAATGGAATGAACTGTAGTGTTTACTGACTCCTACAGAGTAAACGAAGGATACCTAGGATAACTCTACTGCTGACAGGAATATTCAAACAAAGAGGTTCAATAATTGTACCAATTTGTATAGATTTTGTTAAACTATTTACTTACCTTTATTTGGTGAAAACTAAATACTTTCACCATCAAATATAGCTAGATTTTTTTAGTCAAATTAGGTTTAAAAAATCTTTGATTTACTCTTTTGAATATTTTCATATCGGTTGTTTGTATGTATACTATCTAAGAATATCTAATAATTTTGTCACGTGGGGACACTACATCTTGTGAATATAACTTTTTGCTAGAAATTTGTTGATTTTCTTTATCTAGTTTTTAAACCACTTCTACTTCCTCCCCCTCTATAAGACAGTAGATGCCGTAGATGCCACTGGTTTCACTGTCGCGACGCGCATGTCTAGGGTCCTTCTTCTATGGATCCAGAGAGGATAATTACAATATCTGTGCATGACACGTGATTGCTGACAGCTTTTAAAAATAATTAAGTCAGTAGAAAGTAATTTGGTTCTTGAAGCATAATATAACAGTATAGCTTGCAACTGTTCATCGTGGGGGTTATTGTTATATTTCAATTAATTGATAGGTTAATAATTCTATTTGAAGGGTCGAATACTTATAATAATTTTTTTATCATTTCAATACTAGTAAAATTTATTTTTATATATACTATTTTTATTTGAACTATTATAATTTATTATAAATGATGAATAATTTAATGTTCTGAATATATACATATTTAGAATTCAAGAATGTTAAAATTAAAAAGCATTTAATGTGTGTTATCTGTTGGATAGATATATATTAGGTTAATGATAATCATTTCAATATGACATATTGATGTTAAGTTTAGCTAATGCTATCATTAGAAGTAATTAACAGTAGATCCTCCCACACTTTACCTATGAATATCCGTCTCTTAGGCCTATCCGACAATCCCAATATGGCTCTTCTGTATAGAGAACAGCACCCTGCTTCAATGCCTTTGGACATCTTGTGGCTAAAGAAGTGGAGAGACTTAGCAGCCAGGGCTTAGGATGCCATCATTAAAAAAGAAAAATATTACAGACTTGTTTCACCATCAAAAAAATCTATGTTTTACTATCGAATTTTTGTTGTTGCCTTGGTTAAATTGTAGAACCCATGTAAAAGATAAAAACATATTTTTTTTTAGAAAAAACATGCTATTTCATGTTTTTACTTTTTTGTGTGTATGCGTATGTTTGAGAAAAGTTTTTTTTTTTGCTCCTCTTACTATCCGACCATGTCCCGGTCCCGTGAGTTACGGATAATCGGGACCTTATTGTATTTTCCGTCATCTAATGAATTTAAATATATTGGTTCTAGTGATGGACATATTAGACAGAAAAAAACAAACTAATAGATATATTTTCACGTATTTATACGTCAGATCATGCGATCTGTTTTGTCACTTTTGATATATAAGATTAATACATGTAAATTAACACTAATAAGGGTGACCTGGTGGTCTAGGGGGTAAGGTGTCAGACTTCTATGCTGGCGGCCGGGGTTCAATCCTCGGTCCCGGCAAAGATTTATCTGATTACCAAACCCTTCCTTCACCTCTGACAAGACATCTTGTGAATGTGGGGAATGCCAGGCCTCCACCGTGGTTCGGATCCCACGTTAAACTGTAGCTCCTTCATTTCATCTCACAATCACCCTACCATTACACATTAGCGTAAGTGCGTATAACCCGAACGGGTAGTAAGACGCGGTGCTAATAATAATAATAATAATAATAAAATAATAATAATAATAAAATCTGTATCCAATACTTATATCTAATGTAATCAATGTGACCGTCAAAAGCATTTCTTTTCTTTTCTTAAAGGTGCTCCAAATGTCCATTCGATATAAACTCAGGGCTATACCCGGGATATACTATATCATCATACGACTTACAAAATATCTAGACCTAACGCCTTACACTACACATCTTGCCCAAGCGCGTATATCTATACTTATAAAATAACATGTCCTGACTGACTGACTGACTGACTGATTCATCATCGCCGAGCGCAAACTATCAAGGCTACAAGCATGAAATTCGGACTGTATATTCATTTTGTTATGTAGGCACCCACTAAGAAAGTATTCTAGAAAATTCCACCCCAAAGGGGTCAAAATAGGGGATGATAATATGTATGAAAGTCCGTCATTTTGAAAGTTACATAAACAAAATTTTGTATTTCGGTTATTGACGTAAAACAAATAAATACGTGTTTCAGGAATTTTGGAAGTTTTATTTAATAAGTGATGAAAAAGGGGGTGAAAGTTTGTATCGGACTTGCATTATTTTTGATCTGAGGTCAAGTTATGGTCATCAACGTAACGTAATATTTTAAATTAATCTGTAAATACATATGTGTATTTTCGTATTTGTATATAATCAACTTCCACGCGAGCAAAGCCGCGGGCAACAGCTATCTAGTATTAACTAAATGGACATTAAAATGAACCCGTTCACATATAGTACATTTCTTCATTGGAACCAAACAAGCTTTGGAAAATTTGGGCCCCTTTGATAGCTTTGTAATGGTGAAACTATTTCAAACGTGTTTAAAATTTAAAGAGTTTACTAAATATTCATAATACTCAATGAGCGAATGATTTAAACGTCTAACCAACGTAAAAATGATACTTTATCATTATTATATCATTAAATTAGGTAAAATACCTTTCGTGACATGAACTGACGCATGCTTTATCAATAGACTCTTTAGTATGATTTTGGTAGGAAGAACAGTAGAAGTTAGTTACTAAAGTTACTAAAACAAGTCTAATATTCCATACATCAAGTGATGTTATCTACAGTTGTCACCTTTGATGGATAATATTATTATCTATAAAATAATAAAATATAATATGGTAAAATGTTATTTGTGTTGGGCGCAAAGAAATATGTTTGAATTCTATCTCCTGTTCTTCCAACCAAAATCAGGGTATAGATAGACCCCGGATGCTTCGGCAATGCCCCTGCAATTGGCAGTACAAATCCTTCCAAGAAATAAAATGACGTCACCAAAGCTATTTCAAATATATACACATTGTTATGTCACAAATGAAAACGTGTTTTGGATTAAAACACATGATGATCTATTTTGATCAATATTCGATGACTAGTCTAAGCTTCATCTACATTATTATTATTATAATAAAATCTACTAAAGCCTTGTCCTAAGATAGGTATACCTAAATCTACGTCATACCTATTAATATAACACAAACTGTTAGAGGCTTGTCTTAAAGTTGGTGCACCTGCATATTATATATCATTATTTTAATACAAACTTCCATCAATACTTGATGATAGGATGGCTACATTTTTAAATGCGAACAATACCGGAAGTGTTATTGTCGAGCTATCTCCATGGCAACACACTCGCGCCCAGATCCAATATGTGTCCCGTTAGAAGGTCCTCCTTTTCGTCTCGAGACTCAATATGCTATGTCTGAACAGGAACCTACTGAACACTTTGTGCATAAGGGCTGGGAAGCCGCTACTTAGAGCGCTGTTCAGCGAGGAACACTACCTCCCGGAGAGCATCCACGACGTCAGGGTGACGGTACTAGGTGCCGCGGGGAAGGTCGGCCACTTGGCGTCACTTCTACTGAAGCAGTCGCCTCTTCTAGCTGAGTTGCGCCTTTATGACGTCTCGGGCGTCGAAGAGTTGGGGTATGATGTCAGTCTCATCAACACCAACTGCGCTGTCAGGGTCTTCTCCGGCGTCGAGGAACTTCCGGACGCTCTTGAGGTAGTCCCTCGATGATTAGAAATTGGTCTAAGTCTTGAGATGATGCACGGCCCCAAGTGTTTTATTTATGACAATGGTCTTTGATTAGTAAACAAATTGGTTTGGTATATAATTTATACAATCCAGGTCCCAATACAAAATATCCACAATTAATACTTTTAATTTTAAAATCTTTACATTAATTACACCAATGAATGTGCCATAAAATAGCATAAAAATAGTTTTTATCATTTGAAAATATGACTCTTGAAAAAACACTGGCAGTACGTCTACCATATTTCAGCCAACAAGGCACGCTATACAACCTTTGGTGCTATCTTAAACTACGTTAATCTAACTACTCACTACAATTGGCTGAAATTATTAAGTCAATAATAAATTACCATGAAAACCTAGACTTCATAAATTCTACTCAAGCCAAGTTAGGCTTACTTCGAGTTTATTGACTGTTTGATGTTAAATTACTTGACTTTGGGATAATTGATTATTTGATAGCACATAACCTAGCCTACTTACTAAAGCAAGGCTCGTTAACTTCAAGATAGTTGATTATTTGGTTCAAGTGAATTCATGATATTTGAATATAATATAACACATAGCCTTCCAAATTATTAAGGTTGGTTTAGTTAGCTTTTATTAGATAGACGATCGTTTAAGCCCGTTTCCAACTCACACACTTAGTCCATCAAGAACGTGAATGTTGTTTCTTCATTGTTATTCCTCGACGGTGCAGGGCACGGACATCGTCCTATTTATGGTGGGGAGCCCTGGCAAGCCTCCTATGACCTCAAAGGACTTGTTCACACTGAACGCGGAACTAACGGCGGCTCTAGCCCACCAATGCGCCGCGCTGTGCCCGGACGCCATTCTGGGTGTCTGCACGAAACCCGTGAATGGGATGGTGCCCCTCGTCTCTGAGGTAATGAAGCTGTACGGGGTCTACAACCCCGACAAAATCATTGGAATGACGACTCTCAACACGATCAGGGCAAATTCCACGGTCGCCGAGGAGTACCTCACCAACGCAGCTTACGTTCACGTGCCCGTTATTGGAGGAGCGTCGACCGAGACGGCTGTCCCATTGCTGTCCAGGGCTCTGCCTTTCTCGGCATTCTCGCAGGTGTGGGGGCTTTGCTCTTACTTTAGCTTAAATAGTTTCTAAGATAGGCTATACAATATAATACGGTGATAGCAAGTACTGATAACTATTGTGATCACCGTTAATTAGCGATTAACAATCTAATATAAGAGACTATAAATAAGGGAAATATATTGTAATGTACTACACTTGCAATCACCTGGATAAGTGAAAACTGCATTTCGGGATGTCAGTTCAAAACTACCAATTATATTTAAGCCATTTGAAAATCTATTGAACAACCATTAAGAACAAACTCATTTTAATGAAGTGCACCTAAAATATACACCCACTTCTAGTTATATTAATGTACTAATTTGAGAACAGGAAAAAAAGAATGTGAGTATGATAGCCACAGGGATTAACTCAGGTGTCATTAGAGTGACAGCTTTGAGTGGCTTTGAATAGATACGATTATGTTAAAATTAATTTATCATATTTCACATCAACATATGCTTCTTTTAGCCAACACATACTACTACAGTATGTAAGAAGTATGTAAATGCTTTTATTTTATGAATTCAATATAATAAATGATTCTTGGTCTTCGTTGTTGACAATGCACCACCAGAGAACAGGACTAAATTTGGTCGTTCAAGGTTGTCAGATTGATGAGATAAAGAGAGGAATATCATTCTACTTTGGTATTAGTCAAGGGTCTTACGTTTCTTCACAAACAAAACTAAAACGTGATTTGTTTTCAAAACAACGAGTTTTTAAATGTTGTGACTATATTAATATACACCTATCCTAAAATTTATTTTGGGAGGAGGGAACTTAAATTAATATTTGTCAGCGAAGGAGAGGCTATTCCCTTTAAAAAAAAGGTTTATTGGCACTATTACATTCAGAGAAAAATAAACAATATTTCGAAGCATTTTAGGATATTTACAACTCAAACAAATTAATATATATAAACTTTATTTCATTTTTGAGTTACATAAATATTTTACAATTTATAGATAAAAAACTTGAAACATTTGAAAAAGTAATGGAAAGTTGGCTAGATAGCTAACCTTGTCAAGGCACCCAGCGAGGTTGAGGTAGAGTTCTTCCACTAGTCGATATGCTACAGGACTTAGGAACTCCTATTATTTATCGGATCATGGTACAAATCAGCCTTGAAATTTATCACCCACAACTTCCGCTCTTTCTCCCAGGAAATGACCGAAATGCTCGTGACCAAGATCATGGACCGTGAAGCGGGCTACGGAATCTGCTCGGCGGCCCACGCGGTCTCGCGCTTCATACAGACCCTGGCTCGGGGTCTCCACAGTCACAAGTCTGTCATGTCAGCCTTCGTCCGGTCGGACACCTGCCCCGGGCTCAGGTACTTCTGTAATCAGATAAGGTTTGGCCCCCACGGCGTGATGAGGAATTACGGGATCCCACCGCTGACACCATTCGAGATACAACTGCTTTACTCTGTGAGGCATAAAGTGAAGCACGAGATCGTCGCGGGGGAGAAATTTGCAAGAGAAAACTGAAGCGTCCTTTCCTCTCCGCCTTTTTTTTTAGCTCAGCTTGTTTATACCTTTATTTAAAGAAAATTCAATATGTATATGCAAAAAAATCATAAAATATAAGTCAGAAACATAGAAAAATACAACTCAAACACAGAATCTATATCTTACCATTTGTTGTCAATGGGCAAACTAACATGTTTAAATTTTGTCTAAAAATAACACCTAGACACAGCAATCTAGCCTGAAATCAGCTTGCCAATCCTCCACTGCTGAGCTATCACATATGCGTCCACTCTTAAGGGTCATTCATCACTCAAAGTTTTACTTGTACAAGCGGCAGCATAAATGTCGCCCCCGAGTCACTAGTAACTGTGTTTCTGATAGCTATTAATTAGCTGAAGATCTCACACGTCTATCATAAACTATAACTTAAACTATGAGTGATACATGCCTCTAAGACCGACATGACTCCTGGTTAGCTTAGTGTTACAAGATTGAAGTTATAAGCCAAGTGTCTCGGGATTTATTTCCTGGTCGAGCTGTTATTTATCAACTATATTTAAGTATATCAATATGAATGACAGTATGTCTGTTAACAAAACATAATTTTAATGGAACGAAACAAAAATATTTCTAATCTAATATTCAAGACTCTTCTACAGTCAGTAGCCTTGCTTGTCGTAAGAAATAGAGGTTACACCTTTCAAAGAAGGCTCTTTAAATTGACACAGTCCTGTATGTCTTTCTTTTTTTCTTTCTCATACCATGATAAAGTATTATTATCGTGAAAATCAAGGTTGTAGCTGGGGGGGGGGGGAGAGGGAGATTTGGGGTTCAACCCCCCTCCCCCCGAAATGTTATGAACAAAATATATATGGCTTTATTTATGGTTCAAACAATATCAAAATTAATGGGGCTGTGTTACCATAAAAAGCACTTCAGAGAGCTTCCAGAGGTGTTAAATATTTAGAAATTTTCCTAGTCTTTGGCAGTTAGGGAGTTATGTTGCCATGAAAAATATTCATATAGCTTTTAGAGATGTTTAATATCTAGAAATTGTCCTAGACATCAGCAGTTAGTGGGTTATATTGCCATAAAAAACTTCAAATAGCTTCTAGAAGCGTTTAATATCTAGCAATTTTCCTAACCTTCAGCAATTAGGGGGTTATGGTGCCATAAAACAATCTTCGGATAGCTTTTAGAGGTGTTTAGTATTTATAATTTTTCCTAGCCTTCGGCAGTTAGGGGATTATGTTGACATAAAAAAACTTCAGATAGCTTCTAGAACTTATCATTTATATTTTTTCTAGCGTCCGGCAATTGGGAGATGGGGCCACCAAACCTCCATGATATTATTGGACTGAAAACATTTGACCTCGAGATTATGATGAATGAATCTTTACGTTTTATGTGTGTTCGAACCTAAGAAAGTGGATTTTACATTTCTGTCTGCCCCCGTGTCTGTCTCTTTCCCTGGTTTCGGATTTGAATCTGTTTGATGAATTCTGTTCACTAGATGTTATAGGGCATTATTTCGGGATTTTTTAAAAAAAATTCTAACCTTAGCCATTAAATTAAGGGTTGTTTGTTGATGAGTGATTTTTTTTTCAATTCCAAAGTTTTCGAAAATCACTTTGTAATTTTGTTTAAAATGAACATTTTGGGTGTGTATGGCATGCTAAGCAAAAGTGTATATTTGTTTTTCGGGTAAAAATTTGCTTTATGATAATTATATTATAAATAACTATATAGATCTGTGTTTGTTTTTCTTAAAACATTAATTTAATAGTACAAATAAATGATAATTGAAAAAAAATTGAAATTTGTAAAAATTGCTCTAACAATTTGGTTTAAAATTAGTATTTTGTGACTATTTTACATGACAAATAGTTAACTATGTGGATTTTCTAATATGAATTAGCTTAGAGGCAGTTTAATTACGACAAATTTGAGACAATTTGAAATATTTCTAAAATGGCCTTTAAGATTGAGTTAAAAAATTAGTATCTATCAATAGGCTTACGTGATAAATAAAAATATATGTTAACTTAACAAACTTGTTTGACTGTAGCTTACAAATAATTGATTTTTGAAAATTCAATATTAAAATAAAAGTTTTATTACTTTTGTCAAAATTAATGTATGAAGAATGTTTATTGTGATTAACAAGATGATTGGTTGGTGTTTATCAGTAAATCTTATTTAGAAGTAGTTTACTGAAAACCTATTTTCGAAAATTTGGTTCCAAGCTATTAAACACTATATTATTATAAAGTTTGTGTGATTGTTTACTACCATTTATTTAGTTATCTTTCTTAACTCCTATGGGGGGAAACTACGTCTTCCGACATTTAATTGAAGATTACCCCTTTTTAAGCCAAAAACAAACCCAAAGCGTCCCTACGACAAGCTTGTGTGTCTGATTAGAGACGAACCATTAGTAAGTTCAGCACTATAAAGATCCAAATCTGTCAGATCAAGTGTTGTAGCCTACCTTGTTAAAACCTGTCAGCTTGAGTTTGCACCGTCTTAAAAACCACCAAGCCACACACAGTCATCGTCAGAAGTTGTTTTAAACCTGGGTCTGAGTCAATATTTGTGTTAGTGTGTGGTATTCTCGTGAGGGAGGGAAGTCGTTGCGTGAGTCCCACCCCATCTCTCCTCTCTCTCTCTCTCTCTCTTTCTCTCCCGTTGACAGGAGGGACCTTGGTTAGGTTACCACTGATGTTAGCAAAAATACATTTTTTTTTCTTCTCAAACTCCCCATGTGCAAAAACCAGCCCCTTACCTTTTTTAATACTTTTACAATAAACCAAATGAAATTTAAAATTAATTAAATTAAGTCTGAAATACCCTTCAGCGTTCGTAAGTAGTTATAAAAAAAACCCATGGCGTCAGCCCACAATTGAGCTATACCGACCGAGCGGCCGCCGTCATACGAATAAAATCTTTATAAAACTATTATAACTTTGTGTTCCTTACTACCCGTTAGGTACACTCGTAAATTTTAATTATTAAAATTATTAATAATTATTCAAGAGTTTGCCTATCAGTTATGTGTTATGTAATTATTGTATCATAGTCGGTCGGAGATGTGAGCTTGTGATCAATGCAGAGGGGGGCAAGAGAGGCTCTCCTATGCTGTCTAAAGCTATAAATACACTATTGTGCCATCAAATATGGTTCATACTAACCAGATCCCAGAGAAACTCTCTCGTTCGTGGGGAGAGCTAAGCCACGTTTTTGGCTTCACAAGATCAGAATCGATGGCTTGACTCCATGGATAAATTAAAGAATCGGGCTTGTCATCTAATATATATACTGTCGTCTGTTTAAGATAAAAAAGTTTCCTGGATCAGGAAGACCCTTGTTTCTCCTCGCCACTAAATAATTTATAGCGACGTATTTTTAAGACATCAAATGTCCAAGGAAAACCATTGTTTTTTTTACTTTCTATTAAGCTGATAGCGGCATTTGTTTGAAGATTTATGACTCTAAGAATTTATAGCATGTGTGATGAGGGCCAAGACAAGTTGAACTAAGCAATGAGATCTATTTTATAACTTCATTGGATCAAAATCGGCGTGTATGGCCATCTAAAGATGCGTTGTCCAAGCTGCGACAGTTACCTGCGACTGCGGCTAGTCGCGTGGCTACGGCCGCAACAGACCTTGGCGACACTAACAATGACTAACTGCATGCGGCAGTCATATGGGGTGTTTCCCATGAAGTGACTTCAGTTGCAGTCAGCATTCGATTTTGAGATGGATGAGAGTACAGGTGATCTAAGGGACAAAAACTTTTTGGATATTTTAAGGGAGGAAGAAATATTGTGACTAAATAATTTTAATGTGGTTGTACAGTAGAAGGAAAAGACAGGTGAACACATCATGCATGTCTTTGTACTTCGGATGATTTAAATCGTACCTACTAATGAATGTTGGGATACCAACTCACACGGCACCACATCCTGAGAGTGGGTAATTAGCCCCTTAAGATTTTGTTGTTTAAACATGTAAAAAAAATTAACAACAAAATTCAGTATAACAAATAAGCAATTGTTGATACAGCTCTAGCCTCAAGCAATGCTCACTACACCAGTGTTGCGACACGAGCCGCCATCACCGCGTGTTGCAAACCAAACTCAAACAGCGCATGCGTGTGAAGACTATGACTCCAACCGCATTAGCGGGTAACTTTCGAAGCTTGGACAACGCACCATCAAGCCTGTTAGCAAGTCGGAAGGGAGGAAGGAGAGCAGTATAGAGAACAATAGCATAGTTTTCAATAACTAGTCCAAGTTTTATACCACTGAGCCAGCGCGATGTAAAGGCCGGTACACACAGAACGCTAAGCTAAGCTATGCCTTGCTGCACCGCGCTATGTTTTTTCTGATTGCTGGCTGGCAATTTTTCCATCTCCCATATTGAGCCATCTTACGTTGCGCATGCGCATAACGTAGCTTGGGTTCAGTGTTGAACAGACGCAGTGCTGGTTTGGTCAAAATAACTAAAGAAGTGAAGTTTTGTTTTCAGTTTGTTTCACGTGTATTTAAGTAATATTCTATTTAGGTTTTATATTTAATAAATGTGTTTATATTAAAATAGAAGCTTTAATTGAACAAGTAAAACCTCCCCCTCCTAATTTCTTTTACTCTTCCAAAACAACTGCTAACAGCAGCATTATTTCTTCCTCAGTACCATCACCTGAACTCAAACAAGACATTTTGGAAAACGCCATCATAACTAAACTTCACTAGAGCAAACCATAAAGAAATAACAATGCTTATCTTTTATTGGATAAGCATTTGAACCCTCCTTAAGGTTAAAGGGGTTATATAATTATAGAAAGATCACGTACAAGGCATACAACAATTTATTAAATATATAATATGTTACATATACAAAATGATTCGCATAAAAGGTGTCGTGGTGCTTTTTCTGATCATACAAAAAACAAAACAAAAAATGTGATCAAGCTAGTCGAGAAGATAGGTTTTGATGAATAATATATCAGGCGCGTTACAAAATGTCTTATTTAGCTATCACATTTTAATAGAGCTTTATGAGATAAAACTAGCATTAATCTCATAAGAAAGGTTAGATTGTTTACATTGAGTAATAAAACTATATAACAAGAGGATCAAGATTACTCGCAGTTTCAAAGGTTTTAAAATGGCAACTATTGCTCAACAAGCTTAGTTCAATGCTATAAAAGACAAGGCAGAAAACAGATAGCCACTAAAGGTATAATTATGAACTTATTAATATGTAAGATACCTCATATAGCTCTAGGGGTCTCACATAAATACATATTTTGGGAACTCGGCGACTATAGTCAACAAGTTACTAGCTCCATTACTTTGGTTTACAAACTGCGTAAACATCCAAATTTCTAGTTGGGGCGCATACGATATTCTTAAACTAGGGACAAATATGTCATAATTAGCACAGCACTGTCATAATCATAGACCCCCAGAAATGCCCTCTTTATTAAATGTTGAAAGAAAGGGATACATTGGATCACAAAGCGTAGTTACCAAGGATCTTAGGGAACCCGTCTAAGGGGTAACAAATACCGACTTGTTAAAGAGTAATGTGAGGTCAATCATGGACATAACTAGCAAAAAAGGTTAAATAGAGAATATAAAACAATAAAGAGAATACGAGGTCATTAAGTGGGGATAAAGGCCTAACTAGGCCATGAACTGTTAATTACAAACTCTCAACTAGCTTGTGTTGACGTTCCCCCAGTAAAAGGAGACAGAAAGTCACATCCTAGAAAAAACACTACTTTAGAGCGACTAAGCATAGTATACAACAACCAGATCAACAACCAGATCAACAAGAAGTCGTTAAGCGACAGTTAAATAATGGTCAAGCCATCAGAGGCGTATTAAATATAAGTAAACTGTGTATATACACAATACAATTAACTGTATAGCCAAATTGCTCTAGCCGACTCATGACACGGCTTGAAGCCAAACAGTGAAACTGAAGCTACAAAATATACACAACTATAACAAACAAGTTTTGTTCAAAAGGAACTAAATGCCTAGCAATTTAGCAATAGGCAAACCTGGTTATATATAGCTAACCAATATCAATTACAATTTAAACCTATCATATGTACGCAGCAGAGTCGTTAAGCGACTCTCCACTACATATGAAAATATAGTCAACCTCATGACTAGTGTAAACAAATCACAGTCTAAGACATGATTAGTTGACATAGTTCAATAATCCCGAAAGGGATTCTAATCCTAATGTGTTAATAAATGGACCATCTGCCCAAACAGAGAAGACAGGCCGCGTAGTTACTCAAAATAGATTTCCTTGAAGTGTCGGGATGTTAGCTGGCAGATACCCTTATCATGGCTGCGTCCGACGCTGAACGTTATTAGTCTGCTCAGTTGAAAATTGAATATTGTTCTGTTTTGTTTAAGACGATACATGGTGTTAAATAGGCTCCCCGAATGTTACCAGACTAGGATGGGGGAAAAGGTGGGGTCGACCAATCACGTCTCGGAGCTACAGCGCTCGGAGGGGTGGATGCCAGAAACGGTATAGGCGCGTGCGTGAAGAGTAGGCGATGAGAGAAGTAAAACAAGAAATAGTTTGTTTCAAGATTTTTCTGTGAGCTACCGCTCCAGTACAGTTAAATGTGGCCCATTAGTGACGATCTCACAACACAAACACTGCATCGCCTAGGCCATGGTAGGTCCAATCTCAAAAGCTGTTCTTGTCAAGTCGTTATTTACTTGGAGCTTGGTAGAAATAATTAATTGTGTGAGCTAATTTCCATTAGCTCAGCACACATTTTATTATGTTCCATTTTATTTGATATTTTATTTCCTTCAATCTACTAAATTTTTTTTTAAACTTGTGAACCTTGGTTTGAGACCTCTGAAAGTTCCGGGACTGATACAATGATACCAATATTATCCTTTGATGGACGACCTGAATTTAAGTTTCACTAGCCTTACAATAGACTTACTACTCTTGACTAATCGTCAACTATTCAGCACACTGGACCAAAGTGCTAGGAAATTCTCAACCCTTTTCCTTTAGTGACATATTTTTAAACTTAATCTTAATTGTATCTGGAGTACACTTAGTTTATAAACATAGCTATGTCAAAGTTCCTATCGGTGTTATAAATTGTTGAAAAAAGAACAACACTCCAGGAGATGTTGTTAAAAGAATGTTTTAATATACAACAAAAACAATTTCTTCCACTAATTATCATAAACAGGCACAAAAGCTCAACTAATTATGCCATACATAATCACCATCGATATTTCCTCATATCTAAAATCGGTCAGCTGTTTTGCGGATTTTTTACAACATCCGTAGAATAAACTGTGCTACTGCTTGTACGATGCGATGTCTCAACACTTGCAATTTACAATTCCTTGGTGATGCACGTGAGATTTGATCAATTCCAAATCAACACAATCTAAGGGAGCTAAATCCGGGGATATTGATGCTTAGGGTCTTTGACTTCACCGGCAAATCCATCGGTTTGGAAAACAGTCATTGAGATAAGCCTGAACAATGACAACATAAAGGCATAGTCCTCCATCTTGCTGGAACAGAACTTAATTATAATTGCTGTCTTGAATAAGCTGAGGCTCTAGAAATGTTTGAAGCATATTAAGATAAACAATTCCTGTTTTTTTTACTCATTATATAAGAAAGGTTCATACACTTCTGATATGGTCATTCCAAGATACACATTGACCTTAGGTGAATCTCGCTCCCACGATATGAGCTATCTAGTTTTATCAGTGGCAGTTGTGTTGGTTAACCTTTCTACAGATATAGCAGATAGCTTCGTCATTAAATAGAATATTCTTCATCAAACTTTCATTTTAAATTTGTTCAACTAAGTGTAAACATATAGCTGCACATGTTGGATAGTCCTCTTCATGAAGGTCATACCAGACTTGAATGTGGTACACTTTTTCCTTTCGTATAATTTTTAAAATCTTATGAATGGTTGATGTGGGGATTTCTATTCTCTGTGATGCCCTGTAATGGAACACGTTTGGCTCATCTTAGAAAAGATCACGGGTTAGTTTCACACGTTACTGTGGTGTAGTAGGATCGCCAGATACATCCGCATCATGAACTGATCCCGTTTTGTTCTGAATTGGTTGACCAATTCACGAATAACTTTGTCGGTAGGTCCTGGTTTGTGAAATCCTTTTAGAAATCTGTACCAATCATATTACACTTGCTTCCTTGGATAAGAAGATTTCTAACATGAAACGTTCTTCTGTATTCATTGTCGGTCAGTACCTGCAACATAAACAGTTCGTGTCCTTTTAGTCTCAAAAAGATATAGCAACTTTATGGGCATCCCGTATATAGAATAACATAATAAAAAATAAAGCGAATATCGGCGTTAATGGCGTTGGCCGTTAAAATATATAAGTGTTTTTAAAAGTTTCTTTTTTTATTGAAAATTGGACTATGGTAAAAGCTAATAAGTTTATTGTACAACCTATGCCCGCCAATACTTCCTTAACCCCTCTATGATGCGGGTAGGATGGTACTCCATGGCGTGATGTTGACTGGCCCTTTCTCGTGTCAGGTCAGGTCTGTTAGAAATGAAAATGAAGGTCAGCACACCGGATGTGGTCGATACGAGCGGACCATAAAAATCAAGCCAACCCACGAAAAACAGGAAATAATTTCTCCTCCATCAATCCATGGGCATGGCAGGTGGTTTTTTCTCCTCCGTACACAAGAGAGATCGAAAACAAAGAGCTATTTTGAAATTTTAGTGAAAATATAATAAGCCCCCGTTTTATAGGTCCCTAGTATTTTACATGTCCTTTGCAAACAGCATCCATCTAGACCTGTAGTTGGCCTCCCTTCCCTCTCAATCACAACTAGTATATCAAGTGCCACCTGAGGGTGGAGCCACCATCCATCTAGACCTGTAGTTGGCCTCCCTTCTCTCTCAATCACAACTAGTATATCAAGTGCCACCTGGGGGTGGATCCACCATCCATCTAGACCTGAAGTTGGCCTCTCTTCCCTCTCAATCACAACTAGTATATCAAGTGCAACTAGGGTGGAGCCACCATCCATCTAGATCTGTAGTTGCCCTCCCTTCTCTCTCAATCACAACTAGTATATCAAGTGCCACCTGGGGGTGGATCCACCATCCATCTATACCTGTAGTTGGCCTCCCTTCTCTCTCAATCACAACTAGTATATCAAGTGCCACCTGAGGGTGGAGCCACCATCCATCTAGACCTGAAGTTGGCCTCTCTTCCCTCTCAATCACAACTAGTATATCAAGTGCAACCTAGGGTGAATCCACCATCCATCTAAACCTGAAGTTGGCCTCTCTTCCATCTCAATCACAACTAGTATATCAAGTGCAACCTAGGGTGGAGCCACCATCCATATAGATCTGTAGTTGGCCTCTCTTCCCTCTCAATCACAACTAGTATATCAAGTGCAACCTTGGGTGGAGCCACCATCCATCTAGATCTGTAGTTGGCCTCCCTTCTCTCTCAATCACAACTAGTATATCAAGTGCCACCTGGGGGTGGAGCCACCATCCATCTAGACCTGAAGTTGGCCTCCCTTCCCTCTCAATCACAACTAGTATATCAAGTGCAACCTAGGGTGGAGCCACCATCCATCTAGATCTGTAGTTGGCCTCTCTTCCCTCTCAATCACAACTAGTATATCAAGTGCAACCTAGGGTGGAGCCACCATCCATCTAGACTTGTAGTTGACCTCCCTTCTCTCTCAATCACAACTAGTATATCAAGTGCCACCTTGGGGTGGAGCCACCATCCGTCTAGACCTGAAGTTGGCCTCCCTTCCCTCTCAATCACAACTAGTATATCAAGTGCAACCTAGGGTGGAGCCACCATCCATCTAGATCTGTAGTTGGCCTCTCTTCCCTCTCAATCACAACTAGTATATCAAGTGCAACCTAGGGTGGAGCCACCATCCATCTAGACCTGTATTTGACCTCCCTTCCCTCTCAATCACAACTAGTATATCAAGTGCAACCTAGGGTGGAGCCACCATCCATCTAGACTTGTAGTTGACCTCCCTTCTCTCTCAATCACAACTAGTATATCAAGTGCCACCTTGGGGTGGAGCCACCATCCGTCTAGACCTGAAGTTGGCCTCCCTTCCCTCTCAATCACAACTAGTATATCAAGTGCAACCTAGGGTGGAGCCACCATCCATCTAGATCTGTAGTTGGCCTCTCTTCCCTCTCAATCACAACTAGTATATCAAGTGCAACCTAGGGTGGAGCCACCATCCATCTAGACCTGTATTTGACCTCCCTTCCCTCTCAATCACAACTAGTATATCAAGTGCCACCTGGGGGAGGATCCACCATTTATCTAGACCTGTAGTTGGCCTACCTTCCCTCTCAATCACAACTAGTATGTTAAGTGCAACCTAGGGGTGGATCCGCCACCTATCTAGACCTGTAGTTGGCCTACCTTCCCTCTCAATCACAACTAGTATGTTAAGTGCAACCTGGGGGTGGAGCCACCATCCATCTAGACCTGTAGTTGTCCTCCCTTCTCTCTCAATCACAACTAGTATGTTAAGTGCAACCTGGGGGTGGAACCACCATCCATCTTGACCTGTTGTCAACTTCCCTGCCCTATCAATCACATACAGAATAATACATACCAAATTCTCCAGGTGTCGTAATGACATAGTGACTGGTTATCTGTCAGCAATCAAGTGAATTGGTTGCATGCGCTAGAGCTCCGACATTGCGTGATGGTCCTACCTGAACGTTGACCAGCTTTGCTCGTGTGAGGCGGTCGCTAGGTCAGTTCAGTATGTAAATGAAGGATGTGGTCGATACGAGCGAGCCATTAACTTCAAGTCGTACCACAATTTTTTTTAGTCAGGAAATGATTTCTTCTCCCTTAATTTTACCAGTTTTTATTTTTACCGTGTTCTAAAACTCTGGTCGAATTTGACCTCGCACGACGTTTATTAATCTTATGACTGGCAGGGCTAACTCAAGTAATGGGCTCCGGACTCTCAACACGATGGTCTAAGTTCGATCCTAATCAGCTGCACTTAAATGTAGTTTCTTTTTCTCTTGCAAGGCAAATTCAATTTATTAACCCAGGTTAAATAAACCTAATTCTTATTTTGTCAATGTTGAGTTAAGATTACGTTCGGATAAAATAATAAACTTTAAAATAACTTTTATTTATCAGACGAAAAATTCGTTACCAATAAATGTATGTATGACAAACGCAGACAAGTTTACTTCTTGTTTTACATCCGCGCAGCCGACTTTGATGGTCAAATGGTTTAACTTTAAGGCGTCACTCTCACATTAGATTTGACTGCCGATAACGGAATTTGGGGTTTAAATCTTGGTTAGGTGTACTAAGGAAGACTTTCCTAAAGTTATAGTCATTACATCCTCACGAGAATGCAGCTACACGTTCTCTAAATACATCCTTCCCCATCTTAATTCATTATTGTAATTAGTCCATATGCTCATAACCCGAACGTCTAGTTAGTCTCGGTAACAGAACAATACATAGGTGTTATAAAAAAGAATTAAGAGTTTTAAGATCTTGTAATACTCATTAAAATGAGTAAAAATAAGTTCTAGTAAGTATAAAATCCCAAACAGCTCACACAGAGATAGAGGAAATTTAATATTTTTGTTTTTGTAATTCAATCTACCTGTTACCATTTGTAGACATTGAACTTGCATTTGTTTACCTACGTACACATGAGCTAGCATTTGAATTTAATTTGTTTACCTTACATAACACCTGGGTCGACACTGACCAGAATAACATTAATCAAAGTTTTTTTTTACTGTGGTTGTTCGAATAGTGTTTATTGTCTTTTAAGAAGTTAATAATGACAGCTTACTACTATCATAAAGTGGAAATGGAAGACATGCATTTTATTTATGGCTGTGACCATGGAAATGCTGCGCGCGCACGTAGTTTCTACGAGGAAACTTAGCCAGTCATACAATTCCGTCCCGTACTTTACTGCGTGAAGATGGCTCTTTTCAATCACGTGCTATGGTTCGCGGGCGCCCCTGAAGTGTTACTACTCTTGATATGGAAATTCGTGTTTTGAGAAGGGTGGAATAGAATCCAAGAACTAATATAAGAAGAATTCAAGATATTGAAGTTATCAGTGCAACTTTGGTATGTAGAATACTTCGTGAACAGTTGCTGTACCCGTACCATGTTCAAGCTCTCATTCCCCCTGATTATCAAACAACGGTGGTGTTTTGCAAATGGCTTCTTGGAAAATTAGCTATGAACCCAGGCTTCGTTGCTGACATTCATTTTACTGATGAGGGTGGATTTACTAGAGATGGCGTTGTGAACTTTCAAAATAATCCTGTATGGGCAGACAAAAATCCTCTTGCCATTCTCGAATTAAGACACCAACAGCGATATTCAATCAATGTTTGGCTGGCCATTTTAGGAGACAGACTAAAGGCCCACTCATTTTTTTGCCACACAAACCAAATGGTACAGGTGTACCATAATTTTCTACTGAATGTTTTACCCAATTTATTGGAGTATTTACCCCTATAGAAAGACAATGAAATGGGGCTTATATATGACAGATTTCCCTGTCATACATCGCCTCAATGATACATTTAATAGAAGATGGATAGGCCGAGGAAGTTCAGTCGTCCAGTCGAATGCTCCCTCGTCCTACACCCTCCATGGTCCTCTGACTTTAAGCCTTTGGTATTTTTTTATATGGGTTACTTAAAAAGTTTGGTGTACTCGTCTCCAATAATTGATTTAGCAGACTTACAACATGAATTGAAAATGGTTGTCAGGCGATTCCAATGATTGAATCCAGGACTTTTTCAAAGAACATGCAACAGTCTGATTAAAAGATGTGGAAATGGAAGGAAACCGACATGCCATGCAATTCCAAATAACATTACATTATTTATTCAGTTTATTTTCATCGCCGAAATATATAACTGCCTGTATCTCTGTGAAAGCTGGTTTGCAGGCCTATGTTTACAAGGACATTTTTACTAATTTTAATTAGTACTAAAAGATCCTTAAGTTCTGAGCCACTTTTTTTTAACACACTGTATGTTTGCACATGAGCATATCTCAACATGCGCCTCTATACAGTCCAATTTCCATAGGAAGAACGATATAAAACTACTAAAACTATGTTACGTATTTATACATCAAATCATGTGATATGCAGATGACATTATCGATGGATATTATCAATAGGCCTACCTATAAAATAACACTAATAATATAGTAAAACGTTATCAATATTGATCATAAAATAGTTTGTATTGTTAAAACTGTTCTGTCTGTGAAAATTGGACTGTACATATCTACTCATAACCTTACAGTTTCTATGACATTGGCTTGCCTTGGCCATATATGAATAAGGTGTCACCATTTTAATTTTAAATCTAGCCACTTTAGCGCTGTTATTTCATCACAATATATCATTTTGCATTTGTAGCTAAATAAATTCCATTCCTCTTTAAGAAAATAAGGGCAATAAATACGTATACTTGCAATTTTGAATATTGGTGGCAAAACATTAGGTTATTTACATGTTTAGTGGTAAACGGGTTTAAAATAAATAGTCCAAACTACTAGTTTATCGAGTTTTTGTTTTCATCTAATAAAAATACTGAACATAATATATTTAATTAATTTTTTTTAAATTTCTATAAATATGATTTATAAGTTACTTATCATGTAGAAAATATTCAGTTGGTGTAATCAATTGTGGTTTACTCTTAGATACTAAATATATTTATAAAACTCCTTAAGCCACTAGACTGGCACCTTATGTAAATAAGTCAGGACTTTTCAAGAGTGGAAACGCACCTGGCGTGTCAGGGCTCGACATCCACTTGACTGGGGAACAAACACCTCTTGCGAGGTTCCTCTCACACCTCATGGTTGTGTCCTTTGAGCATAGTCATGCGTATTACACGTGCAGTGGACAATTTAGGGACTGACGAACCCCCCCGTGCATGCCGTTGACTCTGTCATCACCGGACAACTAGGAAAACCCTGCCTTAGCCAGCTTCCCTTGGTGGAGAAGTTGTCTCCTTCTTCCGTGAGTGCATAAAATATATCAGTAGTTCATATATGTGTGCCATCGTTCAAGCATGTGAGAACAAGATCGTCATTTTGATAGTGGTAGCATAATATGATTCTTTCCCCTTGCCAATTGTTTCTCGTGATGACCTCAAATCTAAGCTATTGCGCCACTATGGCTGGCAATTCATTTCTTCTTAAATTTATGGTTATACCAGCCCTTAAAGAATATTCCATTATTTGCCTTATTTACCCATGTACCTTTCGTCTACCTTGAAAGGTAGCAAGCTAACCTTTCATGGATCCACTATGGTAAGCTTATAAAATAGTAATAGTGTAATCCATCAAGGTGAGACTGATACCTTTAAGGGTAAATGTGGTGAATGTAAATTAGCTAGACGAAAGGACTTTCAAATGCAAGGATTAATAATACGAACTTTTTTTAAATATTTCTATTTAAATACATTATTTTGTTTCCAGGTTGTAACTTGTAAGTCATCATTGCTCAAGCAGCCATATTTTTTAGGTGTAGGCCTATATTTTTCCCAATCTCCTTGGTTGAAAAGACAATTTTATTCAAACCGCACCACTTTAGTCTTTACTGACCTAACCACGTGTACTTTTTTTCTAAAATAGACCAAACAAGTAGAAAGTATAACATTGTTTTTAAATATCTTGCTTTATATCTCGGCAACAAATAGTAAACACCCATTCCTCAAACTGACGTCACTGCCAGAAAGATATGCTTGTGGCGTACGTTGGAATGGCTAGGCTTGTATATAGTAATTGACCTATTGAAGTAATCACTATGCGCTTCACGCCATCTTGTATTGATGTTATGCTCACTTCTTTATCTCCTGCAGTGTGAGGAGGTTATGTTTTTTCGTGTGCATGAGTTCTATGGTCTTGTACAGTGTTTTTCAGGATTAGAAGCCCTGTGATTGACCCGAGATTGCGCTGACAAAGCCGGTATATTAAGCTAGAAGCCATACTCTCCAACATGAGCATGCAATTAGATATGAGGAGCTACACGTCGGGCATATTACCGTACTTACCTGTACATACAAGAAACATACCAGAAGTCCAGGGACCCAGCTTCTATTCCAAGAGCTACCAAAGGTATAAGCAGGACCGGGTTGCAACCGGAAAATCAACACGTGCATTCGCAAAGGGTCACAACAATTGTTTACAAGATGTGTTATGCATAGCTACCAGTGAAAAGCCACGTCCACACCGAACCGTTGCTTTAAACTTAGTGCAAGCAGAGGGTTCGTCCTATTATTGGTAGGGGGTTGTTATAAACATTGCAATCTCCAATCGCTATCCCTCTCATATGCCCTGCCTGTTATATCTTATTTTTATGACCTCTCGCTTGAAACCCATGTTTTTGTCTTGATTTTAACCGCATTCCTCAAGTTTGGTCTAGGTGCCACATTTAAAACGTAAATTAATAAAATGTTATATCGTTCAGTCAAATTAAACATAATTGGGAAATAATAGGCCTACATGGACATGGAAATCGAGTCTGGGAGATTTGGCTAAGCGGGCTCAAGCTCCATCACTGAGTTATACAATAAGAATACTATATTCGGGATAGTTCGGCACTATCTGCTTTCGTGGCCGCATGGTCTGAAGCGTTGCTCTTGCAATAGACCAGACTGCCGATGACAGGGAGATTGGAGTTTAAATCCTGGTCGGGTATACTGAGGAGAACTTTTACTAAATATTTCACACTCCCTTCACGCAAATACAGATATACGTCCTCTAAATTACACTTCCCTCTTCCGTAACTCATTCGTATATTTAGTACATGTGCGTATAACCTGAACAGATAGTAAGACGTGGTGTTAAAAAAATATCAACACTCATACTTTGATGCAGAGTCTGTGATTGGACGTGTGAGTTTATCGGCTCCTGGAACTATAGGTGAGTCGCAGCTATCGGTGCTTGGTCATGTTCATCACATACTTTGGCTTAAACTGAGTGAATCATGTTCCTGAGAGCGGTAATACTCCTTGTTAGCTCAGTGGCAGAGCATTGGCGCGAAGCCAAAGGTGTCAGACTCGAATGTCGTGTGCAGGTGTCATTTTTCAGCAAAAGATGTATCATGTGACGGCTATAACCGTAGCCAAGGTTAGTTTCCATCTTCATAATGTAATATGGTAGGTGGCGATTGCCAGGAATGGAGTAACGTTATACATGGCTTTATATGGGTGTGTGGAGGATAGGAGGGTTGCAAGAGAGTAAGACAGAGAAGAGGGGCGGCCAGTCAACATTTGTGCTGGGCGGAAAAACCTTAGCGCTGCCCCTGAGTATAAAGTATGTGTATTGTGTATCCTATCACTTAGTCTGTCTAGATAGGCGCGTAATATTAGTTCCTGTAGCGGAGTGGTCAGGCAGGTCGAACACAACATTATGGTTTGATTCCACACGTGCAATCAGATATTGAATATGCTTTCATGGGTTAGTTATTTCATCAATATGATTCAAGGACAATCATCCTAGCTCCATTAAAGTGAAGGGAGGAAGCGCTTAGGTCCCTAGAGGAAGAATAGGTATCAGGAGGGCCTAAACAAGCAACCTAGGCCCCAAAACACCAACTTTATAAGATGACCCTAAGCTCCTCTATCAGTGACATAGCAAGAAGTGGGAAGGTTACTTTCTCTTGGTTTATTATTTCCAGAAATTGACCTATCTCGTACATAAACAGGCCACTCAAATTAGTGATCAGTTGTTTGACCTTGTATACTAGAGAGTTTCAAAATAAGACTCTAATAAGATAAAATCCGGCCCCATGGTGTAGTGGTCAATACAACTGGCTGCGAACCTAGAGATCCCGGGTACGATTCCTGGCTGGTACCTTGGGTATTTTTCTCTAAAGGGTAATTATCCAAACGGTCACCAGGGGTTGGTAAATTAGGCGAGAGCTAGGTTTAAGACTCCCACTGGCTCACACCTCCATATTCAATGTCCTCACATCATCTCAGTGTGGGTATATGTAGACAACCTCCGTTGCTGTACCCCGGGCAAACGCTCTTTGCCACCAGAGCGGCGAATATTCTACACTCTACATACAGACGACCGAACTGGAATTCATATCCCTTCCAGTCAGTAATGCCATACGCTAAAAAAAAGTATATGCATTTTCACTGGCTCTCCACTAAGCGAGGGCCATCATGTAGTTTAATAACAAAGTTGTATTTATAGTTATTAGCTATGCAACTCCATGGTGTGCCCACAATCAAATTATACCGACCGAGCAGTCACCACCGTTAGTGATGATAGGGCCAACATTTACGGATAAAGGGTGTCATGTGGTCAGCACAGCGAGTCCTCTTGCTGTCGATCTCAATTTTCTAGACCGGAGCTGATGCTTATTTATTCAAGTAGCTCCTCCTTTGTCTTCACGAGGTTGAGTCTGATCCCGTTTCAGACCCGCTGCTTCATAGAAAGGTTCTGGAAGTGCCGGGGATTGAACCCGGGACCTCTGTATCTGTAGCCAGGAACTCTGAACACTAGACCACAACTACTATTATAATATCATACTCACATCAGTTGAGCTGATAAACCAGGTATCACAACCTCAAGTGTCTACTGGGGCTGTCAAGTAGTGAAAATGAGTAAAAAAAATTTGGGTGGGCGTAAAGAAAATCAATTGACTAACATCATTATACCTTATTTATTTTTACTGATCTATGGAGTGAGTTCGTGACATAATAAAGTATGTATGATATGGAAACTATTTTTCAAATTGATAAAACACAAATAGAAAAATACAAATAGTAAAATATTGAATGTATCGTTCCCAATTTTTTGGAACATTGATTTGGAGTCGGACACTTGCGCCTTTTCTTTGTCGGCAGATATTACAATCCGTATTTTTATGTAAAACTTTCGATGTTCAAACCATGTTAATTGAATTATCATTTTTACTTTCTTTTGCAAAGAATGAATTGTGATCGTGTAAACTATATACTTGTAGATAACCGAGCTTAACATCTTATGTTCCTTCGATTTCAAAAATGTTGTATTTAAAATTCCGTCTGTACCTATGGCTACAGCTGAAATGGTTTTTATGGATTTCGTTCAAACTTTACATTTTGATGTTATACCTCAAAGATAGATCGTAGATAACTGGTACTGATTTTTGAAAAGTTAAAAGATTCCTAAAAATGTCTATAATGATTTTGTTCAAAATGGATATCTGGGAAGTGACTAACATTATAAATGGCACTGCATAGGCGTATAAACCGAATGAGTGGTTAAACGCGGTGATAAATATAAATTAAAAAACACTGTATACTTGCTTTTCGTAATCAAATCATTTCGGGGTTGTTTAATACTAACAACAAATTATTGAGAACGGCCCAAACTATTTAAAAAATGAAAAGGTTTGTACACTCCATTTATCCTGAAAGGTAGCAGCAATTCTTTGATTGGTTATACTATAACCTAAGCTCTCCTTTTTTTAGTAATCTTAATTTTCATAAAATGAAAACTTTGTGGTTCAAGCGTCTCTATTTATCTAATATTTAAATTTCGCGCGTGCTAATATGTAACGATACTAGCACTTAAATATTTAAAGAGTAGCCAGACCTGTATATCATAGATCATAGATCTTGGGGTGAACGGATTGTTCGATTGCGCAGAAGTATTTTATTTTTAAACACAATATGGCCTAATTAAAACACATCTGCAGAACGTAAGTTTTCGACCCTGAGGTGAACCAGCCCTGTCCAGTTCGCCTGTGCGTGTTCCCCGCTGCTCAAGGGCAGATCATCAGCTGTGTATTGATTAGGTCGACCCTCAGTTGACTATAGGTTCTAAAATCCCTTCACGTGGGGAGGATGAGTCTTCCTTCACTCAACCTCCACTAATAATTCAATCCTCCTCTGGGGACCCAACAGTTTGATCGGCTGACACCTTAGCTCAGTGGTTGTTTGTCTATCAGATTCTCAGCTTCGAGACCTGGCGAGCTCTGGAGATTAATGAGTCATCGATCACTGGTTTGTTTCGATTTTATAAGAATATATTCAGGCCCTGGGACTTAATCGTTGAGTTAATCTTGGAATAAATATGGTATTTTAGTGATTCATCTAGGGAAATTTACTCACACCGGTGGTCTTAAAGTCTAAGGTTCTAGGTTAGAAATGGGCTGGATTGCTGGTGGTGTAGAAGGTCTAGTTCTGAACTTTGTCCAGCTAATTTGGGGTAGTTTTACATACGTAATTTACCGCTGTAGTTTCCCCATCATCTCTTCACGTGAGTGTGGGTGCTATTCCTTTAAATCTGCCACTATCTTCTCTACTCCTTTGATTATAACTTTAAGTATACTTTGTGTTAAATATAAATTGATAATAATTTCAGATTTTTTAGTAATTTATTTTGGATAAGACTAAGTTGGCATTTTCTAGTCACAAGCACAACATTGTAAAATAAATAAGAATAAATAAATAAAAAGTTAGTGTTAAGACTTGAATAAACAACTGTTTACAACAAACACAGGACTTTTGTATAAATAGCGGTAAAAATTTATAATCCTCAGTTCAAATAAAATCCAACAAAAAACACAGCATATCTTTCCGTGGATTTGCGGGAGTTTAGAAAAAAAGAGAGTATTTTCCTAACAATGCACCAGAACAGCTTTACTACAGAAAAATAAGATCTACTTTCGTTTTGCTTAGAGGTTCATTCATCGCACAAGATAGTTATTACAAATTCCTCACAGTACGTCCTACTTAAGCTAGTTTGTAAGTCGTGTTGGCTGACTTTGAAAAAATCAATTGGGAGTTTGTGATATTTGAAAAAAGCCCTATGTATACATTTTAACGAAAAGATTTCATTTTACATTTCACACATAATACATTATCTAAATTTAATATATATATTATATATATATATAATGTTAAAAAACTGTTAGAAATCACTTTTCTTTGCAAGTAAACATATCTTTTATATGACTCACCTTTTAGAATATAAGTAGGTTAGAAAACACTTTGTTTGGATTTCACATTTCTGTTGGCAAGTAAACTCCACCACCCCAATCTCCTATTCTGACTTCCATCTATTAGAAAATCGAAGTTCACAAACACGTCTTGTTCTCAAGGACTTCAACCCTTACAGTTGGATTCCATGCGATCTCCGGACCCCTCAGTTGTTCCAATGGATTCAAGCTAGGGGAAACTAGTCCCTCAATATGGTTCACAAGGACTCTCAAGCCCTAAGTGTTCACAAGGACTTCAGGTCCTCAAGATTGGTTCACAAGGACTCCAGCCCCAAGGTTGGTTCACAATGACTCCAGGCCCTCAATAATTTGGTTCACAATGCTCTCAGGCCTCGAACCGGTCACAAGGACTTCAGGCCTCAAGGCTGTTTCACAAGGACTCCAGGCACCAAGACAGGTTCACAATGGACTCTCAGGCCCCAATACGGTTCACGAGGATTTTAAGCCCTCAATACTGGTTCACAAGGACTCTCAGGCCCCCAAGCCTGTTTCACAAGGAATCCCAGGCCCTAAAGACAGTTTCACAAGGACTATAAGGCCCCAAGCCGATTCACGAGGATTATCAAGCCCTCAATACCGGTACACAAGGACTCTCAAACCTGTAAGCCAAATTCACAGGAAGTCTCAGTTCCACAAGCCTTATACATTATGTAAGCTTTGGACTATATTCAAAGTAATATATAGTTTGTAGTTTGGATATGAACTAGAATTGCAGGTCTTAGTCTACGTGAAAACAAGGATCCAGTGTACAGATATAATAGTAGGGTGGTCACAAAACTATATATAGTATCCTTTAGCATACTCGATTCTGACGTTTTAAAATGAGTACAGTATCAACAAGGCATGCTGATACAGCATTCCCAATGAGGTACCTATCTATAGGAGATTGCTAGTACAACTTTATTAAAAATATAAATACCATTACTACTATTACCCACACCACTCACCTCTCTGGTCGAATGTTCTAAATTAGGAGTGGAAAACCATTTAGTAAAAACACCCTTTAGTACACCCGACTGGCATTTGAGCCCCTATCTCCCTGTTATCGGCAGTGTTGTCTATTGCAAGAGTGACACCTTAGACCATGTGGCCACTGACGCATTTTTTTTAATCCACAGCGTTTTACTATCAACCATACTTTTCACATTTTAATTACGTTAGTGGAAGGGATGAAGATGGTAAAATTATTTGGAAATATACCCACATTTGCGTGGAGATAAGGAGGGGGATATTTAGGAAATTCAACTTTAGTACATTCAGCCGGGATTCGAACCCTAACCTTCCCGTCCCTAGCAAACCACAGCTGATGAGTCTGACCTTAGTTTATCTAATCCACTAATGTGAATCTATAATAATTATTTAATGCTATATATTTTAATAAATAAATGTACATCACAACTAAAATATTTTATAACTTACATTTTTACAAATATGTACGGTATGTTGGCCAGCAAAATCCTTGAAGCGGTATTTTTTTAATTATATACATAAACATACACAATTAAGTATTTTAGCTGATAGGAAAGTATAGCATTGTTTAAAATGTTTCTAGGTTTTTTTTATTATACAACATTATAAACAAACCAAAATTAAATATCATTCGTCCATTACATTCTCATTCCTGGCCAGGACACACTGTGAGGGCGAAGAATTAAGAAAATACTGACAACAATAATTATTATTTTTACTGTCGCCAAGTCACAGTGAAAAGAGTGCTTGCTAGTAGATGTTGTCTGAAGAGGGAAGTTTATATTTGTTAGCAACTGTCAATCAATTATATCATTACTATACCTGCCTTTTACCCTGCAAAACAATACAACTAGCTAAAAAAGGGAGATTTGAAACACTCATATAAACAGTAAAATGGTCACTGCATTCTTGCTTTGAAAAAAAAAAAAAAAGCTTTATATTAAACTATTATTACTTTTTTTTGTGCTCGTATATGACTGCGAGCTGGATAGTGATATCTAAAAGTGTTGCATACAAGCGGGCCGGTCAGATATGTCTCACGGTCCAGATGCGGCCCTTGGGCCGTGAGTTTGCGAACCCTGGCTTAAAGTGCTACTCTCACAGTAGAATGAACTATCAATGACGAGGATAGCGGGGTTGGGATCCCTGTTGGATGTATAAAGTGTTAGTTTCATAAATGGTTTGAAACCCTCCAGCCAAGCAAATACGGGTACATTTCCTCTCAAATTCTACCTTACAAATTCTTACTCCATTAGCGTAATTTATGTATGCGTAAAATGCGAACGGATATCAATACGTGGTGAAAATAAATAATTATGCATTGAAAGTTATCATCACAATACTAAGAGGCTAGTGTACCCCATGACGGCAACCCTTTTAACTAAACATCCAAACAACCAACCCATATAAGAGGACAAACACATCCTTCAATAGCACATTCATTTAAGTACCAGAACATGATATTTTACGAAAGCCATTTGGTCGATCTCCCTGACCACTTGTGTCACTTGACATGTCCTGAAAACCGTCTCACCATATAAGTACCTCAAAGCAAATCTTTAGATATTACAAATCATGCAAACCAAATACTGTAATCAAGTTGTTAATTCTCTCTCTCTCTTCCCCCCCCCCTCCTCCCAGTATTGTCTTGAACAGAACAAGTTTGGTTAGAAAACGTTGTTTGTTTGTACGCCCATTTAAAAATCATGAATTAAGTCATGATCACATTTCTTTTGATTCTTGAGTTTTGAGTCCTGCAGAACAAATGTGGCGTGCTCAGGAACACACTGGCCTCATGATGTGGTCATAAAGGCCAAGTATACTGGTAAGAGCCTCATGTAAGAGGTGAGACCTTCATATAAAAACTACTGGTAAGACTATGATGTAAGATTCACTGGTAATGCCCTAATACAAGCGCTACTGGTAAGTATCATGTAAGTCACTGGTAATGCCCTAATACAAGAGATACTGGTATTATGTAAGAGTCACTGGTAATGCCCTAATACAAGAGCGACTGGTAAGTATAATGTAAGAGTCACTGGTAATGCCCTAATACAAGAGTTACTGGTAAGTATCATGTAAGAGTCACTGGTAATGCCCTAATACAAGAGCTACTGGTAAGTATCATGTAAGAGTGACTGGTAAGACTCTCATATAATAAAGAGCTGCTGATAAGTTTCTCATGTAAGAGTGATTGGTAATACCCTAATATAAGAGCTACAGTAGACTATCATGTAATAATGACTGATAATACCTAATATAAAAGTACTGTAAGTCTCATGTAAGAATGACTGGTAATATCCTCATATAAGAGTTACTGGTAAGTCTATAATGTAAGATTAACTGGTAATGCCCTTATGTAAGTGCTAATGATAAGTTTCTCATGTAAGAGTAATTGGCAAGACTCGCATGTAAGATTAGCCTTATGTGAGTGCTAATGTTAAGACTTTCATGTAAGAGTAACTGGTAATACCACCTTCATGTAAGTGCTAATGGTAAGACTTTCATGTAAGAGTTACTGTTAATACCCTCACATAAGTGCTAATGGTGATACCTTTATTTAAGAACTACTGGTAAGATCCTCTTGTAAGGGCTATTTGTAAGATCTGATGCTAAAGCCCGTATCACACGACACTAGCTCGTACTTGAAATCCAGTGTGCTAGCTAGCACTAGCTAGCACGTCATCATCTAGCGTCATGTGAATCAGAAAAAGTATACTGGTTCTGCCACTTGGTACTGGCTATCATACTAGTTGTAAGGATAGAACACGTGCTATTTTCGTACTAGTTTCGACACTAGTATGTGTAATTCAACCAATCAATTCGCGCTGAGACTGTTGTGTAGAGAAATGGTATAATGGTATAGTGGTATAGTCATCAGATGTGATTTTGTTGTTGGCAGAAAATTATTCTAAACATCCTTGTTTATATAATACCAAATTGGCACAGTATGAAAATATATTTAATATATAAGTTTAAATAAAAACATGTCATCCAAAAACGATAAACTGTGTTCCAGACCCAATTTTAATCTAAATAAACTTGATAGCATGTCTACCTTGGGTGTTTTTTTTAAGCATATTAACTATGCGTAGGCCAAAAAAGAACATTTGTGTATCAAGGATACTATACTTGGACATCACATTGTAAATAAATCAATACAAATTTAGGGAGATACTAAACATTTGTGTCACCCCGAATGCATATTACATAAGCTCCGAATGGATCATATTTAGCATCCTGCGACCATTATTTCGTCTTTTCAGCCAGTCCCGTGTCCATATTCTTTTTCCTACGCTCCCTCTCATAATTTTCAATATCATTATTAATAATTAATGCAGCTCTGCACCCAAAATTAATCTCTGACGTTCGATAAATATTTGCACTAGAACCTAGTACCAAACTAGCAGCGTGTGAATACTCTAGTCCCGTTTCTATTGTACTAGCTAGTATACATATATCTAGGCGCTCGCTAGCACACTTGGTTTCTAGTACAAGCAAGTGTCGGGTGATAGTAGCTTAGGAGCGGTTGTCTAGGCCATGTGTTTGTTAGCCAACTGTTAAAACAGATCGATAGCAGGAAAGACATGTCTCTCTACTGTCTGAACGTGTGAGTCCATGTAGTGCGAGTATAGAGTTTCCAGGGCAATTGAAGTCACAAGTGGTTATAATAAAGGGAAATTAGAGAAACTTTCCATCAACACTGACAGTAGGCTGGCTATTACTACGATAAGCCATATAACTTAAGGGAATAGTATGAAGAGGGCTCTTTTGCTGAAAATTCACATAATTTTTCGAAATAATAACAATTAGCCACGATGTGATAAAAACTACGCATGGTTGCTCATAGTCAAACACACTAGCCACGAGAAGCTCTCACATAGTTGTTTGTGCACAGTATGTATGATGATAAGTGAGAATAATTCACACCAGTGGGTATGCGGACTGAATTCCAGGCTCATACAGTCTGGTTTGTTGTTGATGAAGAGGTCGGGTTTGAGTTCCAGTCAGGGGTACTAAGACTTGAAGGTGGTTTTCGGTTTCCTATTCTTTCTCGACGAAAATTTGGGTGGACTTATCCTGAATTAGACCTTCTCCTTCCATAAACCATAAGCGTAAATATTTTGATATCTTGGATGGGTAGTAAGATTAAGAGAACACAGCATTTTTTAAAACTACGAACCAATCACCGTTTGCCTGCTCTCATAGGACTTGGAAACTAAATGTTAACCTCACCGGGGAATTAACTCAAACTCTATTGAAAGTGCATGATTACACCTGAAGGTCAATGACCCCTACATCCTGCGATGATATCTGGATCTGATTTATGCTGATCTCTTGTGCTGTAGTTATCCGTAATCTTGCCACTAGCCCCCGCGATCTTATAGATACCACCCGTCCACCTAATGTGTTATACAAGTTCAGTTGAGCTAATCTCAAGGCGTCACACATCTCTGGAATCCAAGTCGCTTTATTACCACGTTAGTACGCGGACAAGTTATTAGAGAGCTCTGTGGATCGGACGGAAGAGGGATCGTAGGGAAGGATTAAAAAAAAAAAAAAGCTGTCTTTGTCGTCAGCTAAACCTTATTTTGATTGATATGAAATGACTCGTATTTACTTTATTTAGGTAGCAAATAAATTAAATTACATAAAATAAACAAAGTATCTAAAATAAGAAAACCCATATACTACCCTAAGAAATAAGTACATCGCTTTATTATACAGTAGTAGTGGAACTATATTTGTTTATGAGGAGAAAGGGGGGGGGGGGGAGGAAGGAGGAAGGAAGCAAGTACAAAATAAATGTTTTAGGAACTTTCTACCTTCCTCTTCTGCTGTTAATTTTAGAGAATTTAATGGTTTTAGAAGATAAAGTGATCTTCGTTTGGAGGTTTTTGAAAATTATAATTTTATAACTACTTTTCAAAATAGTTTTTTCCTATTGTTTTTAATTTTGGATACTCATAGAAACTATTTGAAGTATTCCTCATTTTGGTATGTCTGTGTCCTAATTTTCATTATAAACTTCTTCCAGTTCCCTCTTAGCACTTTCACTGCGTTGTCTGGCCTTTTTTTTGAATTTGAGACAACATTCGCTCACCTTTTTGCTAATACGTTTTTTCAAGCAAAGTCATAGCGATGCAATGTTTTGGTTTACAGGGATCCCAAGCTTTTTTAAAACATGATATCTTGTAACATTCCCTTTAATAAAGGATAATATGGCATCATAAACCCCAAATTGCATGGTTTTAAGCCTAACGAAAACAGTTTTGAGTAACTGAGACCAAATGACCCCGTTCACGGGCTCATTTTGGATTTGGCTTTGCCATGTAAGCACTTTGCTAGAAGTGTAGGATTTGCCAGATCTTTGAAAATCGGCTTTATTTATGTCATAATTGCCTCTGTAATGTGCTAGTGTTCATCATGGTTGTATGGTTCTTTATTAACCACTGTTTTTTGGTACACCAACTCACTTCACGATTTTTAGAAAGCTCATGTTGAGGCTTTTTATTTGTTGATAGCAAGTGAAAATATTCAGCTCAAACTGCCTTTTTCATGTTCTCAAGATTTCCAGGGTTTCTACTAGTTGCTAAGCCATAATATTTCTGAATAGCCAAAATCCTATCATCTGTGAGGTGATTTCTTCCAGCAATTGTCTCTACATCAGCAAAAACTTTCTTCTCTGTATTTAATTTTAGTTTGCGAAGACGAGTTTCCATACGCTTTTGCACGCGGCCTACATATGGCCTATCTTCTACCACTCTACTGAGGACAATGGAATCCTTACCCCTCAAGTAATATTTATACTTTCCATTATACAAAGTATTATATCTTCTAAACATTTCTTTAGCTCTCTGTACTTGCATTGCTCCACTGGTCCAACTAAAATTGTCTGTACATCTGTCTCCATGGACGCCCTTGACCTTTTCTTTACATGTACAGTACTTACTAAGTATCGACACATCCAGAACACAATCAGTATCCACACTAGTCACTGTCACTACGCCAATATTGGATGTATGGACGCTTTTCTTCCAGATTTCATTCATTGCAATATTCAACTCTTGATTATCGTCATTTGTCTTCACTGCGTCTTCTACAGCCTCCTTCATAGAATCAGAACTAATAGGTTTTGCTGCCGAACCTATAATGCCATAATATGGTGAGAATTTGGTTGGAGGCTTATGGAGATTTAGAATAGAGCACAATATTACACCTGAAGTTTGCCCCTTCCATATTGTACGCAACGCATACACTAGCATTGTGTTTATATCATACAACTTGGTTCCCTCTACTTTCTGAGAGTTTGTGAAGTTATCTTGCAAGCTGCAATATGTACAGTATAATTGACAATTTGGGGCTAGCCCTGATTTACTATTTATATCGAAAGTAAGTTCCTTAACACAGAACTTACAAGCAGATATTAATAATAATTCACGGACAAAAGCTTGTAAATCAATTATATCATTAACATTTGTGTCTCCAGAATACTCACTGTAAGTCACTGAAACGTCACCAATCTTTTTCTTTGGTGCACTTGAAGAACTAGTTCCAATACCTGTAGGTATAGGCTAATTTTGAACAAAATAGTATTTAGGATTTCCTACATTCTTTCTCTTTTTAAACATACCCTTCCTCTTTGTCATTTTGTTATGAAATATGCAAACAAAATAAATATCAAATGTATAAACAAATATGTATGAACAATTGTAAATTTAATAACATAACATAACCTCACCAAGGATGACAATACAATTTTTAGTTTTTATAAATAAATTGGAGGTAGAATAAATTTATTCCTAAAGCAGCAAGAATTCCAACCTGTAAAAATAATTCATACTTAAAAAATTGCAAAATAGCTACATGCTATAAAATGTTGTAGATAGCTAAGAAAATATATTAATGTGAGGTTAGATAAAAAAGCAAAGAAAAAGTGAGTAATCTAGTTAAAATTATGTTCCGCGCCACGTGTCATTGTATAATTAAAAGTTATATAACTTTTATTATATTTGCCGGGGTTTAAAAACTAAGTTCTTAATCTAAAGTTAAAATGTTGTAGAAAATTAAATAATAATAAAAAATATAGTTTTATTGGCCATATAAACCTACCAAACCCCCTTAAAAATCAGTTTATTTAAATTCAAACAAGTCGAGAATATTACAAATGGCTTGATGAGATCATATACAAAACATTCCATTGTTTATTAATGGGAACTATATCTATTACATTAGACACCGTTGTCCCAATCGGGAGCGTTAGGTGTGAAGCACCTTGGTTTGACCGGCAACCATGACAAGTATGGTTGTGTCTTTTTTAGAAAAGGATGTAACTCGTTAAAGTAGCGCAAACATACATTCTAAAACGAAGGTGCTTCTGCCTGAACACAACGTCAATTTAAATGGAAGGAATTTTGATTTAAGGCTATGCAGCCAATACCTATACCCTGATTTTGGTTCGAAGAACAGTATAGAAAATTCAAATATATTTCTTTGCGGCCAACATTGGTAATATTTCATCATATTATTTCTGTTATTTTTTAGGTATTAATATTATCTATCAAAAGTGACAACTGGAGATAGCATGACATGATGTATGGATATATTAAAATTGTTTTAGTAGCTTTAGTAACTATCTTCTACTGTTCTTCCTATCAAAATAACACCACTCCAGCCCTGCGGCTACTGGACTTTAACCTAATAAGCATATAAAAGAATAATAGTTAACGATACCTAATTCTAGAAAGTCCTAGTTTAAAGAGATACAACGTTAATGGTTAAACGGCCTTGAGTTAACTCCATATAGAGCTACGAGATACAAAGGTTAAGTTCCTAGAAGAGGAACAATACGTTTACTAATAGATAATGGCGAGCTACCAGGAATCTAGCCTGTAAAGATACTATGGTCGGTCTATTCCTCATGAGTATTGACTGGTCATTCAATAATATATTTAAATCTCAACACAAGTCTGGAGACAGACTATAACAAGGGCAAACAGTTAAACATTAACCAATTCAAGCGGTGACTGAAGGGGGCCAGACAAAATAAATAATACCCCGTGGGACACTAGTCAAGACTAGAAGCATACCCACGAGTTGATCACCGTACAAAGGTACAACAATAGATAGATTAGAGACTGTTATCAGTCAAAGACCTAACTAGGTCATGGAACAAAGCTATAGATTACCTGTTCTCCACCTTTTTACGATATAAAGGCTTAAGCTAGCTGGAGTATAGCCATACAGTATAGGACGTCTGGTTATTGCCCAGATATTTAAGACTATGTCCTATGGACATAGAAAAAAACAGTTCAAAAATTCAGACATTCAAACTTACGTCTTATGCACATAAAAAACAGTTCATAAATTCAGACGTTCAAACTTACGTCTCAAGGACCTAGAAAAACAGTTCAGAAACTCTGACATTCAAAACTATGTCTTATGAACATAAAAAACAGATCAGACGCTCTGACATTGAAAACTTTGTCCTATGGACATTAAAAACCGGTTCATGAAGACCCTATCAAAAATTACTAGATCTAAATACACATAGTCTCAGACTTTACGTCATCTGCGGCGAGGAGGCGAGACTGACGCGTCAAACATCGTGATCACCGCTTGTTATTCCACTAGTTCTCGATGTCTTCTAGGATATTCCTACGACGAGTCGTTAGAATAGAATACAATATATAAGTCGCAGTCGCAGTCGCATATTAGCATGCTCTGATACACCCTGAAGGGGAGAACGAGAGCAAATTCCAACACGTACCGACCAATTGGTCACACCGTGTGGTTTCGGATACTAAAACAAACGGATTATCGCATTTCGCGAAGGTTCTGAAACAAAGAAAACATATTATTATTAATATTAGTGGTAGGAAAAAAGTATATTGGGAAACTGAATAATGGTTTTTAGAGCTACGTGAGGAGACACTACTCTTTTGAGGGGGGGGGGGGGATAGCCTCCCAAACCACTGTTTGACACGTCTTATTGCTTATCCAAGCAGGGCTTTGGGACGTCAGTGGCACCCTCCAGAGTCGATGACGTAATTTCAAGTCCCTGGATAAGATGATGGGTGACACCAGAGAGTCTGTCGTAGAAATACTGCTCCAGCTTTCGGAGGTGGTCCATGATGGTAGGCATATCCAGGTCAAAATTCAGAACCACATTCATAACGTACTAAAGTGCGTCCACAATGATCCTCAAACACCTGCTCTAGAGCACTTGCATCTTCCTTATATACGTGTCCGTCAGATGGCCCCAAGCAGGACACGCATAGTTGAGGATCGGCTTAAGCAACTGCTAGTACAATGTCAGACCGTTCTTGTATACAGGGTGCTACGAGTATTAAGTAGTGGGCCTAGGGTTCCCAGCCTTTGCCTCACCTTGTCAAGTCTCTTAGTGCAGTGTAGTCATCAGGTCAGTTTGTGTCAAGCGTAAGTCCCAGGTACTTAGCACTGTTCGCCCATCTGATCTGCTCCCCGAACAACCCCAGTGGGGCCGGCCAGTAGAACTTTCTTCCCCATGTGAAGATAACTGTTGTGCTCTTCTCCACGTTAATACTTGTCCTCCAGGTGATCAGCCACCCCTCCAAATGCGTCAAATGCATCTGGATACGTCTCTCCACTTGCTGCCCTCGCCATGACTCCGCTACTAGAGTCGTGTCGTCCGCATACAGTGCCAACTTGGTGACTGAGGATTTAGGAATGTCGTTTACATACAGACTGAAGAGCACTGGACCCACGAGAGAAACCTGTGGCACTCCAGCCTGAATGCTTCTGACTTGGGAGGTGGCGTTCCCAAAGGTAGTGGAGAAGGAGCAGTGGGATAGATAATATTGTTCAACCTTAACGAGTTAGAAGGGCAGGCTCAGGGAGATGAGTTTGAAAAGGAAACCTTTGGGCCAAACATGGTCGAAGGCCTTGCCACGTCGAGAAAGACAGTACCAGTCAGCCTGTTGATGTTGAAGTTCCTCGTGAGCTGCTCCATGAGCCGGACGAGTTGGTGAGATGAAGCGTGTCTCGCCCGAAAGCCGAACTGCTCGTACACCAAGATGCCCGCCTCGCGAACATGCGAGTCAGTATCGTCAGTAGAAGTCTCTCAAACAACTTGCCCAAACAGTCGAGCAAGCTAATCGGTCAGTAAGACGAAGCTAGAGCCGGGTTCTTACCAGGTTTATGAAAGCAGAGGACGTTGGCGTGCTTCCAGATCTCGGAGAAGTGACTCAGGAGCAGGATGACCTTGAATAACTCAACTAGGAAGTTAATTACCTCCAAGGGCAGCTTTCTGAGGACCGCGTTATTGATACCGTCGCGTCCGAGGGCTTTGTTTAGTCTCAGAGCGGTTAACGTCCACAAAATTTCTGTCGCCTCCATGGATTCAGGTTCATCCAAGGGTCTGTACGAGACCACACCGATAACCTGTCCACGTGATCAATGTGTACCGGGTCTGATGGGTCATCATTCGGGATAAATTCTGCCACTAAGTGTTCAGTGAGAGTATTAGCCTTCTCCTGGTTGGAGTTGATCACCCCATTACGAACTAAAATAGGTGGCCTTGGTGTGGGGACCAGCATCAAATTCCTTGTCATGCACCACAGGGACCTGTCCTGAACGCACAGGCTCTCAATCTTGTTTTCCCAGACACTGTTCCGGTATTCTTGGACCATCTCGCTAACCACATTGACTTTGCAGCTCCAGTTGGCCTTGTTACCGGATTCCTCGGGATTTGCCAAGCCTTCCTCAGCAGATTTTTCCCCGGACGTGCATGAGGATAGAATTGGGCAAAGAAGCCTGTGGCACCCCCTTAAGATGGTGCCTCGGCGTCGAAGCTTTGAGTGACCCTCGGCGGTGGAAGTTATGAACTCCGCACCGCAATCGATTTATGATGCTTTTCGAAAGATAGGGGTGGGTCCCAACCTCTCTCTCAACACATTTGTGAACCTGTCCTAGTCAATGCGCTTAAGGGGTCTATGAAGGACACTGCGCGTCCCAGGTTCCCAAGAACGGGATTGTGATCCGAGTCTAGCTCAGCTAGATATTTCAGCACTAAATGCCTTCTGATCCCCCTGGAGACAACGGAGTCAAGGACGTCCGGGAAATCAAGAGAATTGTGAGGAAAGTGGGTTGGAGTGGGAGGGCTTTAAGCCACCAAACCGTGTAGATATATGAGTCGTGGAGCAAACCACCACGAGTGCACATAATCCTAGATCCCCATGAAGGGTGCTTAGGGTTGAAATCACCACCGATTAAAACAGGCGTGGTACCTCAAGAAGCACCTCCATGTTAACCCTCTTAGCCTGGTTGAACCGTAGGTAGGGAGGGAAGTATATGGAAATGAGACGCATTTGGATGGTAGAAGTCACCAGTTAGATAGCCGGTGTTTCCATGTGTTGGAGTGAAGGAAGCGAGATTAGGTGATGGTCAAGGCCCTTTGGACCAGGACTGACTGACGTCCCACCCCTTCCCACATTCCCCGCTCGGTCGCTCCGATGGCAGATGAAATCTGCTAACGAGAACCTCATTGTGGAGCGCAATTGGGTTTCTCCCAGCAGCATTACGTTGACACAATGCTTTTCCAGGAAACTTTTGCACTCAGCCTTCTTCCTCGTGACTCCATTAGCGTTCCAGAGTCCGACCGCGAGCTCCTTCAGAACTGGTGGTTCTCTATTTGGGTATACTGCCATGAGAGACCAGGTAGATGATGATGTGCTCTATTACCAGGTGACCACGGTTACTCCTAGAAGATTCCTGTACCTTCCTCAAGAGACTCGATGAAAAGTCCCACGGTCCAGTCCTGGAATGCTCTTGAGTAGCTCAATGCAATTTTTGAGCTTTGCACTCTGACTCTTTGGGGTAGGTGTGGGGAGCGGGTCGGGTGTGGGGTTGGCAGGGTTGGAAGGGGTAGGAGTGTGGAGTGGTAGGAAAGGGTCGACGGAGTGCAAGGGGTGGAGATAGAGAAGCAAGTTGTGGGGGAGGGGGAATGAGAGTTGGGATTGGGAGAGGAGCGATCGTGGATGGGTCCTCGACCAAGAGGGAAGAATCAGATGTCACTTGTTCTGGTATGGTGGCTTTGGCAGATGCCTCGCCTGAGGTGAAGGGGTTGGTCTCCCTGACAACACATTGGTGAAATAATTGCACCAGGGGCTTTGGTGTTGGAGCTGGAGTCATGGTCACCTTCCGTACCACAACGTGCCCCAAGGGCTTCTGGCCCTCGCTTAAACCATCCGCCCTCCCTTCTTGATCCTTGGAGGCCTGCACAGTTCCTGCCACCCGCAAGGACCTGTACGTGGGACAGCCTTTCCGCGCCGAAGAGGGGCTCCTGAGCAGTGCAGGCTCTTCGGGGGGGGATTGTATATCCTCCAGGCACTCACCCCTCTCGTGGTCACCACCACAGAACTCACACATAGGGTTAGCGTGGCAATCCCTCCGCACATAACCAAACTGAAAACAGTTCTTGTACTTAACCGGGCCACCTTGATGTGGAGATTGCACAGGACTTATATGGAGTACAGACTTGCGGTATGCTCCCCAGGAGTCAGAGAGACAACGAAGTTCAGCAACCGCTGCCTTTCTCTGGTCCTCTGATCCCGTTTCCACTGGGAGAGCATCTGGGTGACGGATTTCATGGATAAACTCATTTCCACCAGCTCTTCCTGAATGTTGTCAGGGTTTGCCCTTGTCAGGAGTCCCTTCACCACGACCCTGACCAGTCAATCCCATCCCAGCTCGTAGGATCAATTCTGGATCCCCAAATTAGGCAAGAACTTCTGGAGGGCATGGTAAGCTTCCTCGAACCGACACTGGAGGCTCACTCGATCCCCTGGCTGCCTGACCACCTCCACAGGCTCTCGAACCTTGGATAGGATGGCCCTCACCACCTTGGAGTAGTCCTCCACAGCACACAAGATGATGGGAGGGATCTTCTCCTTGGTTTTGTGACCCGGCCCAGAATCACTAGTATTAGGCTGGGGTGAGACATGGCTTGCGTTGTTACCCTTAGGTTTCCGCCACTTCCCACTTTTGGCCAACTCTGGCACACCCTGGACCGGGCCACCGTCGACCTCACTCTCATCACCAGAACTATCACATAAATGGTTAGGGTTGCCCCCCGGTGTTGCCGGCCTTACCCCTTTGGCGGAGTCATACGGTATAAAATCCCTCAGACTCATAATCGGACCCCTGGCTCGACTCATAATGCATCAACGGGAGGTATGGTCATGAAGACAGTCCCTCCACGTCCACGGAAAGTCACGAGCTGTCAACACGCACGAAGCGTGTGACCCAGTCATCCGAGTATAAAGAAAATTCAGCCGAGCGTTTCTTACTTACAGACATCCCTTGTGAGAGGTGTCGGAGTTGACGCGGGTTTTTGAGGCCCTTGCGATCACGCTCGTGTCAGTGCCACTTGCAGTGGTCCTTACCGGTGAAAGACGGCTGATCTCCCCCTGGTCAGGGCTTCCGTTGACACCGTTAGGTTTCCACCCATTGTGATGGCGGGAGCTTTCGCCATCCTTCCCGGTTTACGGACTGTTGGCCTTGAAAAGGGCCTCCAGTTCTTGTTGGCCGTCAGTGGCACGCATACCTCCAGTAGTTGGAGGAGCCCTGCTAGACTCGCCCACATCGGCATTGCTGCCGACGCTTTGTAGGGGGCTGGCACTGATCCCCGAGCCGAGGCCCGAGGATGCAATACTGGATGCCCCGGTGGATCCGTCAGTGTTACGCACGCTTTCAGAAGTTGGAAGGGCCCACTGCCTTCAACCTGACCATCTGCACCCACCTCCCCGGTAGTTGGGAAGGTCACGCTGGCCACCGTGTTGGTCCTCAAACGGGCCAGATCGTCACTCGCGCCGAGAAGGGCAAACAACTCCTGGTGGCAGCCGCCAGTGGTACGCTCACCTCCGATAGTTGGAGGAGCCCCGCTGGCTTCGCCAGGTTGGCTGTTTGCTGCACCCACCTCCCCGGTAACTTGGGAGGTCACGCCAGCCTTGTTAGCCCTGGAAAGGGCTTCTACGTCTCTCGAAAGTGACTCCTGCTGTGTTCGGTCAGCGGCATGCTCAACTCCCGTAGTTGGAGGGGCCCTGCTGGCTTCATCCGGTTGGCTGTGTCTTGCGCCTACCTTTCCGGTAATTTGGGAAGTTACGTCAGCCCTCTTGGTCCTGGAAAGGGTCCATTCATCACCTGAAGGCGACACGTGTTTGTCTCGAGCAGCGGCACACTCGACGCTGGGAGTTGGAGTGGCCCCGCTGGCTTCAGCCTCGTCTGCAGGCTTGTTGCTCGTCTAGAGGGCAGCTGCCGCTAAAGCTTTGGCCTTCGGACTTGTGTCAGACCACTTACCACCTGGCACGAGCTCCTTACTGGCTGGAGGAGCCTTCAGTCCCCGCGAACGGAAACCTTCGACTCCCCCTGCCAAGACGGGCAGCACAAGCCTACCGCTGACGGTGGATCCCCCAACGCTCACCGCCAACTTCTTTCATCTCGGGGACGGTTGCTTCCCGGGCCCGGCATTCTTCAACGCCTTATCTGGTGGTCTTCTCTCAACCCCAACCCCGACTCCTTTCTTCACCTTCACCGTGGGTTCCAACGCAGGACGTAGATTAGTTCACGCTCAGAACGTTCAAATGCCAGGAGCACGTAAGGGAGTCAGGACACCTTGAACTCCCATCACAATATATAAAGCGACAGGTGGTGTTTTTTTACAAGATGCACTGACTTATTAGGAAGGGTAAACAAACAAGGGGAGGGTGGTCTTCTAGAACAAATTAGAACGTCTACTATCACTTGGAAACGGCCGCTGATGACAACATTGGGGAGCGGACAGTCATTCCAGTTGAGTCTGGTAAGCGATCAAGGTGTCCGTGTGTTGAACTTCCACCAGGAAGTGTTGAGCAGTCCGCTGGAGACATCTTTCCTCAAGTTCAGGCGTTTCCAGCAATACGATTTCACAGTGAGTTTATATCTGCCACAAATTATTTGAATTTATTAGCTCTTTGATTTATGGTGATAATCATATATAAGTATTTTTTGAGTGTACGTGCTAATGTGTAATTAGCACGTTATACTACCTCGGGCAGAGAACTGAAATTTTAAAATTTGTAGCCCCTGTGCACAAATATGTAAATCTAGAAGCTGGAGTTTTAAATTTTTTGTTCAATTTTTTAAAATAAAACTGGGTTGGAAGAAAGAAAATGAACGAGATTTTTCTGTCCGTTTGAAGAAAAAAGCGTTGCAATGCATTGCATGGCTACCCCGGTCAACACCAGGTGCCTCTGCTATTTTACATAAGTCTGTTATATCAAAGTTTGTTGGAGATATTTAGGTTTGCAGTGTTTTATGTGAGCATAACTTAAATGTGGCATGATGTATTTTTTAATATACTGCTTAAGTGCGCATGCGCTAAGGACGCTATGTTTTTAATTGTACATACACAGTTTCAAGTTACTAGTTATTCAGTCGCTTCAAGGTTAATCACAAGAGTAGTTCTATGTATAATAATTTGCTGTCTCAAATATGTTAGTTTTTGTTAATCAATAAAACTGTCTTTACTATCGCATTTAACATTTTGAATATATATATATTGATACTCAATAAAGTTTTATTGAATATCAAGTCTTAATAAATTGCATTTTTAAACCCAATTTAACTGATACAAAATCATACCATTTTAAAATTTTTGTTTTATAGATATTGTTTTTTGAGTGAAAATATTTTTATTTTCATTGGTATGGTACGCCTTAGAATAGCTGTAATACACTCTTCCCTTTCTGTATTTTACAACATACACGCTCTACTTTTTGTATTTCACAGCACCCTCCCGTCCCTTTATTTCCCAACCAGCACACTCCCCTCCATGTATTTCACAACCTACATCCTCCCTTCCTTGCATCTCACAGTCTACACTCTACACCCCAAACCTAAACTCTCTCCCTCCATGACTCGACCTAATTAGCGGGACTTTACAATGAGGTGCCTGGACCTTGTCATAGCAGAGTGGCGACTGTTGATGCCCTCAAGCCACTGATCTACTCCTCCCCCTTTACCCATTTTCCCGCCCTAAAAGCACTACCAACTCCCAAAACCCTTTTATGATTAATAAGGATATAAAACACCAATAATTGTGGGTTGCTTTCAACCTTGAGGTCGGTAGAAACAGAGGGAGGTGACTTTTACCATGGGGGGTTTATATCTTAGTTCCCCTATTAGTTTCTCTATCCACTCTGCCATAGTGTATCATCTATACTACTAATAGATTGGTTGACTATTGTAATTAGGGCTTAAATGCTTACAGCCTTAATAATTTTGAAATACCTTTTAAAATATCACAGTTTCAAGATGTTAACTTACGCTCTAATAGTATAATGATGGCTTTATAAGATTCCAAACACAGTATTTCTTGTAGGGACTAAAATTTCCTGGAAATATTGCACACTTGATTTTAATATAATATAATTTTCTGGATAAATGTTACAATTAAAAATATAATTACCTTAGATAACAGATACATATTGGAAAAACACCCATCTATTTCATTAGTAAAAATTGGTTTTTAAAATATTAAATTTAATTAATGCTAGTACTATAAGAAAATATAGTTAAATAAATTATTCCAAGTATGAACTAAGTGTCATAAATACGGTTCCAATATTATGCTATACGATTGAAATTTTGCTCTAATTATGCTATTATATAAAAAAAATACAGTTCAAAACAAACATTTTTATCTCCTGTTCAGTATTGAAAAAAAGTTTAGAATGGAAATATAGAATGTCATAATCATCCTAGCCTGTTTATAACATAGCGCGTATTAACTTAACCTAACCTAAAAACGTAAACTTCCTATTTTGAATAAATATTCATAGGCTTGCTCCTAGTTTAATACACGCGCATATGGAGAGAAGCGTTTTCCATGATAGTTACTGACGCTCTTGAATACCAATGTTTTGTTATAACCAATGATACCGCAACTACAAGGTTTGTTTCTTTGTTGGTTTTTGTTGGTTGCCTCGATACAATTTGATCATCGGGTGGGTCAACTAGGTTTGTTTCTTTCTCTTGAGAGATGTGACTTCCAAAATTAGACAGTTCAATCTTTCCTGGTCGTCCAGTTTGCTCTCCAAAATGAGTCCTTGTCAAGTGATGTTAGCACTGGCTTTCCTCGTCTTTTGTACTCGTGAAGAGGAAAGGAAAGAGGAGAACATACCTGGTTTTTTCAGAATCCACAAAGGCAACCCTGCCTCTACCGGGCAGTTCCCCTTCGTGGTGTTCATCAGGAGTCCCGTAGGCCTAAAGAAGGCCACTTCCAGCTGCACAGGTGGATAGCAAGCTTGCATTATCCAATGGAAGAATTGTTCTAGAACCTCTCTAGCTCCTTGTAACTCTATCAGGACAATTCTAGGAGCGGATAGAGCGTAACTTACAAGTGTCATATTTTTTTCTTAGTCCTATTACATAAAAAATAGTTATTTTTAGTTTTTACTACACACAAGAAGATATAATTTATTCGACCAAAAAGATTGTTTGTAAATGTTCTAGCACAACAATCTTTTTAGCACCGCGTTTTAATAGCCAATAGGGCAACAGGCATATTTACTAATTAGGCTAATGTGTTAGTTAGGGAGGAGGGAGATTAAATTTTAGATAAAGTGTACCTGCATTTGCGTGGTGGAATAGTGGTATACCATTTAGGAAATAAACACCCTCAATGCAGCCAACCAGGATTCTAATCCCGATTTCTATCTTCTGTAGTCCAATCTGTTGCTAGAATGATCCTATATACCATTCGGTCACCAAAGCAAGTTATTACAGAATTTTAGAGGTACCAGTACTCATCTGTAACTAGATAACATTCGGCTATAGGCCTACTGCATAGCATTGCCTGGAAAGCGTCGATTTGAGAACGCACGTAAATGTCTCTCCAAATAAACCTATATTTATGTTTGATATATAATTATTTAGGCAGGACCATAATAATGGTCTTATCCTGTTTATTGTAGGGCACGTTATAATTCTGTATCACACACACACACACACGCACGCGCGCACACACACACACTGCTTTCTGACAAATGATTTTCTTGCAGCTTAAAAGAAGGCGAAGGAACTTTACCCTCCACACTTATTTTTACTGGTTTACTTCTTGGAAAGATGTCTCGTCAACAACAAAAGGATGAAACTCACTTCTATTGTACGGGTTCTACTGAAGTTTGAAATCTCGTAGTGTTGACAAAAGGATAAAGAAGCATGTGTGGAGATGGGACACTGTGTCACACACTTAAATGATCACGCCTGAATTAGATGCCGATGATTTCCGGAAGTATCTACGCATGAATAAAGTCACCTATTTATTGTGTTTTAGCTGATAAATAAGCAAGACACTGTTATGAGAAAGGCTATCTCTCCACATGATAAGCTAATTGTTATACATTCGACTACACGGCGATGCTCCACGCAGAAAGCAGATTTTTGATCATTAAAAAATCAAACACATTTTGATATCGGCGCTGCAAGATGAATAAAGCTTGGTCTCCACTGAAGTAACATAGAGCAACTGTTATGTTGCAAGATGTTTTACATTAGAAAGTTACCTACTTAATCAACTGCAGTCAACCAACTGTCCACACTGGAAGAACGTTGTTCCATGACGTTGGTGTTTGTGTTCTATAATTAAAATTAGATACAACACTGTGTTTACACCAACGAAACAGTTTAGGTAGTTTATGGTAACGTATGGGACGAATAAGATGTTTTAGTGGTGGTCCTGCGTTTATATTTATTGTCTTTAGAGTTTCCAAGACACATACCAGTATGCTGTTTGTAATTATCATTTAATTTAAGGCAATTCTTAGAACTCTATTTAAACGCAATAACAATAAACTGATTACTAGTGCAACCTTTGAAACTATCACACGTACCAGTCTCAATTGAAACAAACCATCCAAACAGAGAAACGTTTGATTATGCTACTGGATGTTGTTGGTCTGTGTTTCATTTTTTATTTTGATATCTACTTCTTCGAAAGGATACTTGAAACAAACACCAACGTGTTTTTATTGCAACATCGATATAATATAACACAGAGCAACTTACATCAACAAATGCACACTTTTCATTTGCAGCCATGTTGCTGTTGCTAGAAGTACTCCGTGTTTTTCCAGTGGAGACGTAACTTTTACACGATCATATTGCAGATACTCAAAACGAAGTCAGAAAGCAGAGCTGCAGCCTGTTGCGTGTAATATGGCCTGGATCTTTTGACTATAGTAGGAACACTCTAGGTCCTTGCGACTTTAATAGAACAACTTAGGTCCTTGTGACTCTAATAGGATAACTCTAGGCTCTTGTGACTTTAGTAGGATACCTTTAGATCCTTCAGATTCTAGTATGACAACTATTGGTCCTTGTGACTCTGGAAGGACACATTTAGGTCCTTGTGACTCTAATAGGATAACTCTAGGCTCTTGTGACTTTAGTAGGATAACTTTAGATCCTTCAGATTCTAGTATGACAACTATTGGTCCTTGTGACTCTGGAAGGACAAATTTAGGTCCTTGTGACTCTAATAGGATAACTCTAGGCTCTTGTTACTCTAGTAGGATAACTTTAGATCCTTGAGATTCTAATATGACAACTATTGGTCCTTGTGACTCTGGAAGGACAAATTTAGGTCCTTGTGACTCTAATAGGATAACTCTAGGCTCTTGTGACTTTAGTAGGATAACTTTAGATCCTTCAGATTCTAGTATGACAACTATTGGTCCTTGTGACTCTGGAAGGACAAATTTAGGTCATTGTGACTCTAATAGGATAACTCTAGGCTCTTGTTACTCTAGTAGGATAACTTTAGATCCTTGAGATTCTAGTATGACAACTATTGGTCCTTGTGACTCTGGAAGGACAAATTTAGGTCCTTGTGACTCTAATAGGATAACTCTAGGCTCTTGTGACTTTAGTAGGATAACTTTAGATCCTTCAGATTCTAGTATGACAACTATTGGTCCTTGTGACTCTGGAAGGACAAATTTAGGTCCTTGTGACTCTGGAAGGACAAATTTAGGTCCTTGTGACTCTAATAGAATAACTCTAGGCTCTTGTGACTTTAGTAGGATAACTTTGGATCCTTCAGATTCTAGTATGACAACTATTGGTCCTTGTGACTCTGGAAGGACAAATTTAGGTCATTGTGACTCTAATAGGATAACTCTAGGCTCTTGTTACTCTAGTAGGATAACTTTAGATCCTTGAGATTCTAGTATGACAACTATTGGTCCTTGTGACTCTGGAAGGACAAATTCAGGTCCTTGTGACTCTAATAGGATAACTCTAGGCTCTTGTTACTCTAGTAGGATAACTTTAGATCCTTGAGATTCTAGTATGACAACTATTGGTCCTTGTTACTCTGGAAGGACAAATTTAGGTCATTGTGACTCTAATAGGATAACTCTAGGCTCTTGTTACTCTAGTAGGATACCTTTAGATCCTTGAGATTCTAGTATGACAACTATTGGTCCTTGTGACTCTGGAAGGACAAATTTAGGTCCTTGTGACTCTAATAGGATAAATCTAGGCTCTTGTTACTCTAGTAGGATAACTTTAGATCCTTGAGATTCTAGTATGACAACTATTGGTCCTTGTGACTCTGGAAGGACAAATTTAGGTCCTTGTGACTCTAATAGGATAACTCTAGGCTCTTGTGACTTTAGTAGGATAACTTTAGATCCTTCAGATTCTAGTATGACAACTATTGGACCTTGTGACTCTGGAAGGACAACTCTAGGTCTTTGTGACTATATTAGGAGTGTTGTGACAACTTTAGATGGTTGTGGCTCAAAACCTTTGTCAGACACTGGCTTGTCGCCCTGTGGGGTGAAATATTTAGTCTTGAGTTAGTGCGAACTATGCTACGAGTAATTCTGAGTTCACGTGAGTGTTCTAACTCTGCGGGCACCCCTCTTGTTAAGAACTTGAAAATATGTTGGTTCACTAATTAAATATTAGGCAATATAAATGCTGAGTGTGGGGTAGTATTACCCTACCTGGGGTGTTAGGTGTGCGATATTGGGGTGTATTGGTTATACTGTTTCCACACCAGGGCCTTTCCGCTATCCCTTTAGGTGAATGATTCTGTAGTTCCTTTCAGACCGTTCCTTCAAATAACATATTTCACCGATATCCTTCACTGTGGAATAACAAGTTCACCGAAAAATGACCACATAACAGAAACAAGGTCACGTGACGAGCTCTAAGCCAATCACAAGATTTTAGTCTCATCGGCGTGAGCTGTTCTACTAAAGTTCAACTAATCTCTACTTCGTCCGCTCTGCACGAAATGTTCGGCAATGAAGAGCCGATCAAATCTCAAACTCAACCATACCAAATCAGTGCTCATGCGCCTTTGACAACGCATAAACTACAGTTAGAAGCAAGCAGACAGCTTTGTTGGCTGTTGTGAGGAGATTTGAAATAACCCGATAGTGGAAAGCGTGTGTATCGATGTACTGGTTTGTGCCACGACACAGCGTAATAATTAGAAAACATGCAAAGGGAGAGTGATCTAAAATACATGTGTATCCATTAGAAAATAAAATATGTTGATAATAAGCTGTTTAATTTTGCGTTGAAATTCATCATGGACCATCATACAGCGTTGCTGCGCCACTCGAGAGGATTATGTTCACATTTTCAGCGAACGTGTGAATCAATCATAACTACAGTCAACTCTTAATTCTACGACCCCGGGAATAGCGTCCCTCTCGAAGTAAAGACCCTTTTTTGGGGAACCGTGAAAAATGTGGGGGAAAAGGTTGAAAAGTTTAAGGAAATCGGCCGTAAAATGTGTTTGTTGCATTTATTTAGGTCGCTGCGTTGCAATTATCTTTGTGAGCGCTGTATTACTAGTAACTGGGGTGGGTCAGGTATAAAAATAGACACCACCTCATCAATGCCAGCCAATAGCACTTGACGCTGACCACCCCCCTCCCACAAGTAAGAATATGTTTCCCCACGCGCGACTGCCACTACATCACGCGCCAGGCTTGCTTTTGCCATTGTTATTTCGATTCTCGATTTGGTTACCATTTTGATTTGATTTTGTGAACAATGTTTGACGACCCATGCTATTGTTTAACATTGTTATTTTGATTTGGTTACGTTTTTGGTTGGATTTTGTGAACGATTTTTGATGACCCACACTATTTGTTGTCTAAAAAATGCAATTTTTTCGTATGAAGGTTAGGGGTGTAACAAAATCTGTTAAAATTCCAATAACGACCCCTTCGAAATAACGACCCTTTTCCAGGGAACCGTGAAAGGTCGTAGAATCGAGAGTTGACTGTACTACTAATGTATCAAGCCTATAAGAACAATTTGGGATAGTCCGGAGAGTCATTAAACCACGTATATTCCAAACAGGCAGTAAGGCTCGGGTATCTTATATGGATAGTAAAGCTCAGGTATACCGAATAGATTGTAGGACACGGATATCCCAGATGGATAGTAAGGCACGGATATATCTGATGTTTAGTTGTACATGGATATTTCGGACGAGTAGTTGTGCATGGATATCTCGGATGGGTTGTAAGACATGAAACTAAAGATGCCCCTTTCAGGATCCATATTGACGGCGACCTGGGTAATCACCGCGGGGCACTGCTTCCTCAAGCTTGAAACCCCACCCAACACGGTCGTGGTGCAAGCAGGCGTAATCAAGGGCGACCTCAACCTCCAAGACAGGAAGGGCATCATGGCCAATACAAACGGTCAGATCAGGTCAGCCCAGCAGATCATCGTCCACCCCAAGTTTACCACCCCTAACGCCCCCAAGGACGTGGCCCTGATTGAGGTGACGGAACCGTTCCGGTTCAGCAAGTTGGTGACCAGCATTCCTCTTTCACCCTTCCAGGTGCTCAAGGGGAGAGAAAAGTGTATAATTGCAGGTTAATATTTAAGTCAATGAGAACCAGTAGGCTATTTTTAATTATTTACCATCCTTATTCCTCCAATGTGGTCTCTGGACCCAGTACTCCTCCTGTTCCCAATATAGTCTCTGGGCCCAGTACTTCTCCTGTTCCCAATATAGTATCTGGGCCCAGTACTTCTCCTGTTCCCAATATAGTATCTGGACCCAGTACTCCTGTTACCAATATAGTATCTGGACCCAGTACTCTTCCTGTTCTCAATGTGATCTCTGGTCCCAGTACTCCTCCTGTTCCCAATACAGTCTCTGGACCCAGTACTCCTCCTGCCCCCAGTGTAGTCTCTGGACCCAGTACTCTTCCTGTTCTCAATGTGATCTCTGGTCCCAGTACTCCTCCTGTTCCCAATATAGTCTCTGGACCCAGTACTCCTCCTGCCCCTAGTGTAGTCTCTGGACCCAGAACTCTTCCTGCCCCCACTATAGTATCTGGACCCAGTACTTCTCCTGTTACCAATATAGTATCTGGACTCAGTACTTCTCCTGTTACCAATATAGTATCTGGACCCAGTACTCCTCCTGTTCCCAATATAGTCTCTGGACCCAGTACTCCTCCTGCCCCTAGTGTAGTCTCTGGACCCAGTACTCCTCCTGCCCCCAATATAGTATCTGGACCCAGTACTTCTCCTGTTACCAATATAGTATCTGGACTCAGTACTCTTCCCGTTCTCAATGTGATCTCTGGTCCCAGTACTCCTCCTGCCCCCACTATAGTCTCTGGACCCAGTACTCTTCCTGCCCCAGTGTAGTCTCTGGACCCAGTACTCTTCCTGCCCCCAGTGAAGTCTCTGGACCCAGTACTCCTCCTGCCCCCAGTGTAGTCTCTGGACCCAGTACTCCTCTTGCCCCCAGTATAGTCTCTGGACCCAGTACTCTTCCTGCCCCAGTGTAGTCTCTGTACTCAGTACTCTTCCTGCCCCCAGTGTAGTCTCTGGACCCAGTACTACTCCTGTTCTCGATGTGATATCTGGACCCAGTACTCCTCCTGTTCCCAATATAGTCTCTGGACCCAGTACTCCTCCTGCCCCCAGTGTAGTCTCTGGACCCAGTACTCTTCCTGCCCCCAGTGTAGTCTCTGGACCCAGTACTCTTCCTGCCCCCAGTGTAGTCTCTGTACCCAGTACTCTTACTGCCCCCAGTATAGTCTCTGGACCCAGTACTCTTCCTGCCCCCAGTGTAGTCTCTGGACCCAGTACTCTTCCTGCCCCCAGTGTAGTCTCTGGACCCAGTACTCCTCCTGTTCCCAGCGTAGTATATGACCACTGAACTCCTCTTGCCTCTAGTTTAAGTCTGCCCCTCGGATAGGCTCTAGAAAGTATCCCATCATGTCCCAGGGTACGGAAGCACAGGACCAGAGGACCGCAAGTTCACGCGTGACCTTTTCTGGATGAATGCCACCATTAACCACAAGTGTGAAAAGAACTACAAGTGCGTTCTCCACATCCCGGAGGGGCAGCGCACGGCCAGTGGGGACTCGGGAGCCCCCGTCATGTGCAAGGGCTACTTGTCGGCCATTGTAAAGGGGTCCGTCACCTTGGATAAGGACCTCAACTCCACCCTGGTGGTCCAGATGTCCTCGCTGATCCCTTGGCTGAAGACGCACATCCCCAAGGTGATGGAGGAGGACATCCTGGTGAGGTCAGCCTCCGGGGAGCATGGAAGACAGGGAAGAGGGACAAGGGTAGTGACTTCCCCAGCCGGGATATTCCTTGTGGGGTTGTTCTTCCCGATGGGATGCAAGAGGAGCCTCTTCGTTTGAGCTGCGTTGGTAATAAAATACACGATTCTAGAGTGGTGTGTATGTCAGTCAAAACTTGTTCACTTATGTGTATGTATATAATTATGGCGTTCACCCATGTTTAGTCATATCTATTCGGGAACAATGGTTGACACATGTTTAGTCACATCTTATGTTAGTGGAACACAGGAAATATAATTGTCAAATAGCCTGTGATGATTTTTATTTTGTGATCGCTCAACCATTATTGTGCTACCTTACCTTATTATAGATTTAAATTGGATAGATTTAAACATAAAGGTAGCGTAGCACACATGGCATACGACGAATGTCAAATATTCGCCTCTTCGTGAACTACTTTCTAAATTGTTTGTCGAATCTCAGAGTCAAAGAGTTAGCTGTCGGTAACGGCAAACATCCATGTTAAGCACGGAGGCTGAAATTGACAGTAATTTCGATCTAAAAATCGCTGCAGATTTTCTTTAAATTTACTCACACATGTTTTTAACGTTGCCATTAAAGATTTTTCTTTTTCTTTTTAAGGTTGTTAACAGAACAATCTAAGTTTAATTGTCGTTGGCTTGGCTTCCAGAAATCATATATCTCATAACTATTTTTTATGTAAATTATGGGCTGGATTTCATAGGCTCTTTTTCATATAGGTCCAAATTTTTGCAGAATAAAGTCATCGGACCAGTCCATTTCTACAGTAAACACAAGTCACCACTCGCTGGCCTAGACACGAATGTGTGTACGGGGGGATACTATTTATGATAAAACGAGTGTTCCTGCTCTTTGATGTGTGATAGATTATCGACAACTGACGGGAAATATTAGCAGATCAGCAAATAACGAACATTCGTCATCACTCTCTCATCCACACTACGAGATATTTGCCGAATTATAAACTTTTTACTCGAGGTTCGCCGAATACCGGATGTGTAGCGCCATCTTTAATGGATTAATACTGTCCTCACCCTTATAGGTGGTCACAGTCTCACATTAGAATGAATTGATGCCAACGGATAGGTTAAGGTTCGAATCTCGGCTGGGTGCACTAGTGTAAAAGAGTTGCTATTTGAGTGTAACGCGTCTCGCTACCCCTCCGGGATATCCACATAATAACATTAAAGAGGCCGAGAGCAGGAAGCTAGAATTTAGATGAAATGTACTCACCTTTGCATAGTAAGGGAGAGTGGGAAACCAAATAGGAAAAAACACCTGAGCACACTTATCCTTGAACCTCAACCTCCTTGCCACAGGCAAACCAGACACGATAATAATGACGCATTTATCCGCGGATTCGCCGCTGCGTCGATGATTCATTCCGTCGACTAATGTTCTGGTATCGCGTGAGAAAGCCTAGTCAGGTCACGCGACAAGATGGCGTGACACACAACCGCGTCAACCCGAGGGAAGAATTGTTTGTCCTTCAAACCATCTTCAGTTCATCGCCCGCGCATGCCAGACTGAATATATTGGTGATAACAAAACAAAAGCGGGCTTTAGTGTCTGGGACCACCGCATGCTTTCAAACTCCACTGGGCCTCGAACCAAACTCTAGAAAAGTTTCTGTTGACCGTGAGTCAACGTAATATTGACTTCAGATTATTCGATGGCATCCTGGTTGTAAATTTTACAACACCGCAACTAATGATAAGATATAAACTAACTGTTAGGAAAGATTAACGACTTTTCCTTTTGCCATTGGTTTAAAAAAATTTCAGTATCCTCGACAAGATCACTACTGACAGTTATGGTCTAGTGGTCCGATCACCCCTTACAGCTATTGTCGAGTGGTCTGATCACCCTTTACAGCTATGGTTGAGTGGTCGGATCACCTCTCACAGCTATGGTTGAACTGTCTGACCACCCCTAAAAACTATGGCCAAGTGGTCTGACCACCCCTAACAGCTATGGTTGAGTGGTCTGACTACTCCTAAAAACTATGGCCAAGTGGTCTGACTACTCCTAAAAGCTATGGCCAAGTGGTCTGACCACCCCTAACAGCTATAGTTGAGTGGTCTTATCACCTCTCAAAAATAAAGTCTAGTGGTCTGATCACCTCTCAGCTATAGTCTAGTGGTCTGATCACCCCTTACAGCTATTGTCGAGTGATCTGATCACCCAGTACAGCTATGGTTGACCCCTAACAGCTATGGTTGAGTGGTCTGATCACCCCTAACAGCTATAGTCTAGTGGTCTGATCACCCCTTACAGCTATTGTCGAGTGATCTGATCACCCAGTACAGCTATGGTTGACCCCTAAAAGCTATGGCCAAGTGGTCTGACCACCCCTAACAGCTATAGTTGAGTGGTCTTATCACCTCTCAAAAATAAAGTCTAGTGGTCTTATCACCTCTCAGCTATGGCCAAGTGGTATACATCTTTAAGCTCTCGTTGCACTTTATCTCCTTTGGCTCCCAACTGGATGTACTGACGATTGTTTCCTCCCATCTTATTTTCACTGTCGTCCTCCCCATCACTCTAGTTCAGGTGCTATGCTTCTAAAAAGTTCCTTTTTTCCACCTATCCCTCAACTGGACAAGTCAGGGGTTTCCAAACTTTTTGAGACCACGCCGCCCTTCACATGTCAGATTTTACGTGCAACGTGACGGCCCTGTAACTAATATTTAAAAACAAATTGTTTGACCTTGGCTCAGTCCATTTACAGACAGTAGAGGAGAAAGTTACACATGACGTCACGCCAAGTTTTCCAGGAACATTAGAATCCGGAACTTATATGAAGGGAGAGCTTTCACAAGGAAAAATTTGTGTTTTATTGTGTGATTTATTCGTCTTTAAAATATATACGAGCACATATATTGAAAATGTGCCTGTTGCATTTCAATATGTACTATAAGTTTCAGTTTTTCCTTATAGCCGTGTGCCCCGTTCCAAGACCGGTGATGCCCCAGGGCGTCGTGATGCACAGTTTGGGAACCCCTTGTGTAAGTGGTTACTAGCCCCGGTGTAAAATTTACAAATTTCAAATTTCAACACCCACACCGATGAGCATGTGGACTAAGAGTTAGGCTTAGATCATTATGTTGTCTTGTCAAAAGAGGTTGAGGTTTGAATTCCGGCTGGGTGTGCTGAGAGTGATTTTTCCTGACTTATTTCCCACCCTCCTTTCAAACAAATTCTGAAACATCTCCTCTCCATTCTATCTTTCTCAGCCCTAACCCATTAGATTAGTTAAATGTGAAAAGCCCGGATGGGTAGTAGGGCACGATGTGAAAGCAAAAACAAACACAACCTAGATTTTCCTTCAAATTAGGTTCATACCAATCTTTATGTTTGTATTGATTCTCACATTAGTACTACGGACTCGTCCACAGGACATTAAATCCTATATTCCGTGTATACAAATATGTCCTGCCCCTGCTAATCCAAGGGCTGCGGTCCTCCCGGCACCCCTCCTTGCTCCTGTGACTGCGGCAACCAGCATCCCTTCACGTGACGTCACAGACTTGTGTTGGCAGTGCGCCCAAAAACTGGGTGGGTGTTCCACTGGCCCGGGGCTGTTTGGGGTTTGGGGAAGGGGAGGGGAGAAGCAGACAGAAAAGGGGCGTGGCCAGTCCCTCCACTCTGTTCCTAATGGACAAACTATCGATCGCGTTTTCCCGGGGAGGTTCGAGAAATCGATATTAATACACAGACAAAGAGATAACTTATTTTAAATTGTGTTTAAAAAAATGGTTACAAACTTGTCGGTCCTTCTTCTGTGACTTAATAAGTTAGTAAAAACAAGTAGTTAAGCATTTAAGGGTGTCGCCTACTCGAAGGGGTGTATCGCCAAACTACGACATGTCTTATGGAAATAGCTGTTCTGAAGCTTCAAAACCACTGAAACAATCCTCATTGTCTTTGAATATTCTGATATAATCTTAGTAAAACGTAACTATTTGTTTTCGGGATGGTAGATTTATTATTATAGTTTATTTTGATCTTACAACTACGATAACATGCGAAACGTCCCGGAAAAAGGCTAATTTCTTCTCTTTGTAAATTTGTTTTACACTTCAAAACTGAAAATGTGTTTTTAATGCGTGAGCCATATTTTGAAATAACAACCCACTTCCTAAATAATGAGGTAGATTCTGGACGTCTGTAACGCGTCTCAGTGATTTAATTGGTGGACACCTTAAATAGAAGATTTATCAAACAAGGAAAAGCCATGTTTTTCTATAACAGGATTCTAAAACCTGGATTATGCTGGCCTGCCTGACCGTACTCGAAAGCACATACACATTCATAGTTTTTCAAATTATTCTAGACTTTAGTTCAAATTCGATGTTAATCTTTATTCTATACATATTATCATCCTCTCAGCCGCTTTGGTGCTTAAATGGTTTACAGTGTAATTTTTGCAATAGACTAGACAGCCAATGACACTGAAATAAGGGTTAGAATCTCAGTCGGGTGTATTAAAGGTGTTTTTTTCCCCTAAATGGTTATACACTCCCTCCACGAAAATGCGAACACATTTCCTATAGTTATAACTTTCCCCCTCATCCATAAAACCATTGGTGTAGGCATAATTAGTACATAAGCGTTTAACTCGAATGGGTAGTAAGAGGTGGTGTTAAAAAAAAGATGGTATGAATATAAAAACTATTACTACACGTAGTTCACATTGATATAATGAATAGAATAAGGAAGTTGAGTACTTCAAATACATCAACATTCTCCCGGAGAATAAATCTATAATTAGTCTTGTATAGAAAAACACCCTTAGAGCACCTGGTTGGGATTGAACCACAGCCCTATATGTCAGACCCGTCTCCATTGCTAGGGATACTGCATACTAAATTTACTATTTATATAGGGGTTGTCCTGTTATCTGATTAGTAAAAATCTAGAGCTGAGAGAGATTGCATATTTTAGGAGTACTTTCCTAGTTTAATCCAGTTTGTTAGTAATGTGTTTATATATATATATCACACACACACACACACACATCTTACTTCTGGTCTAGGATTTACTCATATTTTTACATTAATGGGATAAAGATGACGAAAATAAAATTTAGAGGAAATATATTTACATTTGTGTGAAGGGAGCATGGGGATTGGTTTAAGAAAAAAAAAACCTCTGTGCACTCTGCTGTGATTCGAATCTCAACCTTTCCATGATCAGTAAACCAGACTTGACGAGATTGATGCCTTAGCCTGGATGTCCTCCGATTATAAAGGGGCTGCTATTCAATTAGTATATTTTGTCTACATTTAAACAATTCAGTGTATCCAATACTAGGAATAATGTCATAAAGAACCTCCTCCATGGCATCAGCCCACAATCGTGCCACACCGAACAAACGGCCACTGTCTGTTGGCGAAGATAGTTAATTTGTAAGCCATGTGTTGATAAAATCAGTGTGTTTATAAAGTGCACGTTAAATGCCCCTTCCCCTACCAAACAAATTTGGGTCAGCGCCAACCACACTTACCGCCCCTGTCGGCTATGTTACCGGTTAACAAGTCATGTTGTTTTAAGATGGGCGGGCGAGACTCTTCTGCCTCCAACAGGCCCAATAAGTAGATGCCACATTCTCCCTGCATGGAATACGATGAACACTATATGGAGGCGTCTACATGGAATATTAAACACACACCCGCCCTCCCCCGCTCAAGCCGAACAAACACGAGAATATTTGTGATGGTCTCGCATGTAGAGCACTTTATCTGAACCACTTGGCTTTTGTTCACTCGCGAGACTGGCTGAAATATATATTCTGAGGGTTTTGTCCACGACTCTCCTGGGATCCACCCCATTAGATTTGTGACCTTTGCTACTCTCAACCCTCTCATAGAGGGAAGAGAGTTTCTCTCTCTTTGTTCAGCTACGCATGCCAAACTTTCTCAACAGATGTTGACAAAATTTGCCATCACTGTAGAGACACCAAGTGGAAGGTTTTCCACTGAAATTAAATTCTTTAACACACACAATGAGAACCCGGACAAAGCCATTAGTTTTGTCTAATCTAGTTTGCTGACGAGGTCACAACTCGAGTCCCAGTTGGGTGTACTGAGGGGATTTTTACAAAACTATTTATCCCTATCCACGAACATGTGAATACATTTCTTCTGAATTATACCCTCCTCTTTACTTCATTAGTTTGAATATGTAGGTAGTCTGGACAGAGGATGAGACGTCAAGGGTGGCAATTTCTTTGAAAAATATTGTTATAATATAAATTAAATATTTTTTAAAAGCAATGTTTCTTTGATAAGGGATGTGATCTCCCTAAGAATATTATCTGAATATTACTTTACCTGTGTCAGCTCTATTTAAATACTATATTTCCAATTCCACCGGGATTTGAACCGTGTAATTCCAGAAGAAGGTTGACCATCATCCAAAGCACAACACCTCAGAATACGCGTGCAAGCAGATCATTCGAGTGCCAGAGACTGTGAGGGAGAGGCTTTGAATTCATCCAAACAGACTGTACAGTATTATATCCATCCCCTCCCAACGATAAATCAAGTTAGGTGAGGGAGCCGGGTTGTCACCCCACCCCTCTAGCAATCAGTTTCCCCTCTGTATAGATAACAACCCAGGACTACTTGTTCTACATCTCCCGCAGGGTGTAACGATAAGGAAAAAGCGTCATCAGATTGAGAGAGATGAAACAGATGGTCCGTTGTGCTCATCCGGATCTGTCGCATGAACTCTGAGAGTCGAACATCTGTGAAGAGGTGACGAGCTTCACCTTGTTTTTTATCTTATGCTTTAATTTGTAGTTCCGTTGGTGGCCAATCGTCTGAGTTACCCTCGATTGAGTTTGCAAATTGTGGTCGGCTCACAGAAATGTTGGAGTTTAAAATACAATTTTATCTATATTAATAAACTTGATTGTTTGTGTGTCTGCTTTTCATGAGCATTACACAGAGGTTTGAAATTTTAATATTAGTAGCTCGTGTGTACGAACGTGATCATCTCAAAGCAGGAATTTTACAATTTTGACTGTTTTTTTAAATTAATTAAAAATCGGATTGTAAGCAATAAAATGTTTTTTTTCTTTCTATTTGTTTGGTGCGCAGCAAAGTTTGCCCGAGGTACCCAGGGCAACGTCAGGTACTTCTTCTAGTTAAATATATATATTAACCCGTGATTACACAAAACAAAACTTGCAAACAGGAGTAGGTTTATTATTTAAAATACAAAGAATTCTTCAAACAGTTTTGTTAAAAAAATATCTTTATTACATATCAAAGATTCCATAAAATCGTCAAGTTAATATTGTGCACACACGGTTGTCCTTAGCTCTCCAAATTTAAACTATATTTTTATTTACAATTTCAAACAAATATTATGCGTCCTGTAGTAGATTATTCAACAGTAATGCTTATCTTCCATCTTGACAACAAACAAATACACTGTCCTTGACAATCCTTAAGTTTATTCTAACCTTGACACACAATCACCACATGTGCATGACTAAACATACACTCTAAGATCTATTTCTACGCTGGCGGTTAAAACGCTAATAACCGCGCCTTTGAATGAAACCCTTGTTATCAAGTTCAGGGCCGGTCTAAGACAAACGCTTTGTGTGTGCAAAACTCACATTTTGCGTAAACCCCCCCCCCCTCCCCCCAGTGAAAAAACTGTGACGAATACTATATATGGCCATTTTAAATCTAGACCCTAACTACGTATACCTAATTTTAGTGGCAATTTTTTTAAATAACTAAAAAAACTACTGTATTTTATAATAATCAGACTGACGTCATTGTGTTAGTTATTCATTCTTTTTTTTAACTTGAAAAATTTTTTTTTAACTCTTTATTTTCTACTATAAATTTAGGTATGCAGTATATAAAATATATATATACAGTGAGGTATAAAGTATACTACATAACCAAACACTATAAAAACCTGGATTTTCATAAAAAATCTAAAGATTCTTTAATTATACTTACATTATCCAAGATAAGAACAAAAATATTTATTTTTGGGCCATTTTGACACCTCTCTACATTTTTTGTGTATGCGGTTGTACGAGTGTCACACGCCTTATACCGGCCCTGATCAAGTTAGAAAATGAATTTTCGTCCAGATCAGCGTTTTTACCGCTACCTCTGGTGGCGTTAAAACCATCTAGCGGTAGAAACGCGAATCAAACTACACCAGGGGTTAACAGGCAGTTGTGCCTAGATGTAACAAGTGATTCAGCAGGATTAACACTCTTCCTCAAGATGGTATCACGTTTTGCAATATTTTCATTCACTAACTCAGGTAGTCCATCAAATGAAACCGCAAACATTCTATGTTACAAAAATAACTTCTCTGGGTACATTCTGTGATTCATAAACATAACATGAAACTGTCCTGTTGAGAGATGGTTCGATAATGTGGGGTGAGTCCACCAACGTCTCTTTTGACGAGTTTTTTGTTGTTGTTGCGAGTTTCCTCCAACAAAATAAGTCCCGCAATACAGCCGGCCTGTACAATCCATTTTTAAACGATTCTGTACAAGTGGAAGCAACAACCGTGGCATTTAAACAGCTAGTAGCGCTATGGTAGCTGTTTAACAGTTGAGTTTTGACAGTCAGGTGTAGATTCAAGAGCTTGGTGGCATAAGCTAGCGGCAAAACCGCCGCGTTTTAACCGCTAGTGTAGAATCGGCCTAAGAGAGATAGAGCATAGGTACAATTGTGTACATACTTTTGTCCGCTGTATTCCCTCATGCGTCACAGGAATCCTCTAACGATGTTGGCCCCATTATGTCACTTGTGAACATGGCTAGATTAGGTAAGTTAGGTTGAGGTACAGGCACAACGATAATATTATATAGATTTCTGTAAAGGATTCAAACCCGTTAGCTTTGACTTATTGAGCCATTGTTAATAAAGATCAAAGTCCAATCAAGTCCACAAACTCATTTGCTCGTTGACCTTTGAGAGGCATTTTAAGTGAGTATATATGGGCATATCAGGAAGGTTTATATGTCCACATGTAACACAAGAGCAAGTGAACCTCAACTTACTTGGTTCTCAAAAGTGTGACATTTCCAAACAATAAACGTCTGACTGGCTACAAAACAAACCACTTCACATATCTTTCTGATAGTTATAAAAAAGTATAAAAATAATAAATTAAGAGTAGAGGTCCCTCTCTTTATCTTAAGCAATATTAAATCGATAGTTCCGGATAATGTTTGAAGTTCAATGAGATAACCTCTATGCTTGGGGTCTTTCATTGAACAAAGTGGGACTTTGAAATCTACTGGGAAGTAAAACACTTATTTGAAACATTTTGATGGACTGGGGAGGTATTCATCCGAACCATGACTCAGGATACATCATAGTAGAAGTCCTACCGCGGTATAAAGCGCGTCTCAGGTTGCCTTTCTTTGCTAACGAAGGTAGACTGTTGGTCGCAAGGGCGCGTCTCAGGCGGCCTTTCTTTGCTAATGAAGATAGACTGTTGGTCGCAAGGGCACGTCTCGGACGGTCTTCCGTTGCCAACGAAGGTCGACTGTTGGTCGCCAGGGCACGTCTCGGATGGTCTTCCGTTGCCAACGAAGGTCGACTGTTGGTCGCAAGGGCACGTCTCGGATGGTCTTCCGTTGCCAACGAAGGTCGACTGCTGGTCGCCAGGGAACGTCTCGGACGGTCTTCCGTTGCCAACGAAGGTCGACTTTTGGTCACAAGGGTGCGTCTAGGACGGTCTTTCGTTGCCAATGAAGGTCGAATTTTGGTCGCAAAGCCACGTCTTGGACGGTCTTTCACTGCCAACGAAGGTCGACTGTTGGTCGCAAGGGTGCGTCTCGGATGGTCTTCCTTTGCCAACATAGGTAGACTGTTGGTCATAAGGGTGCGTCTAGGACGGTCTTCCGTTGCCAACAAAGGTAGACTGTTGGTCACAAGGGTGCGTCTAGGACGGTCCTCCTTAACGAACGGAGGTTGACGGTTGGTCGCAAGGGTGCGTCTCAAACGGTCCTCCTTAGCGAACGGAGGTTGACTGTTGGTCGCAAGGGTGTGTCTCAAACGGTCCTCCTTGGCGAACGGAGGTTGACTGTTAGTCGCCAGGTAGTACTTTCCTCGAGAGCTGGAACAAGAGATCGCAGGGGGCTTTAAGCTTCTCTAATGGTATCTGAATACTTCAGAATCTGTCTAGGAATTGTTAGATATTTCTGGGTGTCATTATAAAAAACTCTGGGAGCTTTTAGGGACTTTAGGATTATCTGAGTTTCTCTGGGTGTATATGGTGTTTTATGAGCAGTGTCTTTGAGTGTCTCTCTGGGGCTATACGTATTTATGGGAACATCTAGGGGTCTATGAGTATCTCTAGATGCTATAAGTATTTATGAGCAGTGTCTTTGAGTGTCTCTCTGGGGCTATAAGTATTTATGGGAACATCTAGGGGTCTATGCGTATCTCTAGATGCTATAAGAGCCTCTAAAACAGTCATGTTAAACTTGGAATTCGCGAGCCACACTCGGCCCGATCTATTATTCTTTGCAGCCCATCGATTTAATGATTAACCAAAGTGTAATGTGGTTCGATTGTTATTTTTATAAATATCGTATGGATATAGTTTTAGTGAATTTTATTTCTTGTCACATATAATTAAATTAAATCCATAACATTGTACAGAGACGCTGTTTTAATGCTCGATGCAAAATAAAAATATTTCTTGGTAAAAATAAAAAATAAGCGTTACTAGATTATATAGTCACAATTTTATTTTTATAATAAATGCATACTTATTTGAATTATTTTTTACGAACACTGCACACAAGGTTGCATTTTTATAACTAGGCCCTCTTAGTATTTTCTATTTTCAATATGTACCTTATGATCAAACGAATTTGACACTCCTGTTCTAGGAATCTTTAGGCAATTAATGTATCTCCAGGAGGTTTCTCTATGTGATCATGTTGGAGTGTCGATACATATTTCCAGAGGGAAGTTATAAGGCTGTCACTGTAGCCAGAAAGTTCCGGAGATAGTAGCCAAAAATGATAAGAATTTTGGAAAAACACATTACGCAAACATATCTCTTGTCAACTGACGATACACAGAATAATGACACTTAAACCTGTTCACTGGTCACTCACATGTTGGAAACGGAACTACTTACTGTTTGGATACCGCGAAGCCCATGAATGCTGTTTTGCCCTAGAAGCTATGCACATGCCAGATTTGTAGTTCAGCCAATTCTTGCACTGAACCGCAGGAAAGCCCATTTCATTGTTGACGGACTCTGCATAGTACTTCCACGCCCTCATGTGGCCGCATGCCACTGGAACATTGGTATGTGACATTAAGACCACTCGGACAAAGGTGGCAGTCTATCTTGTCTAATTTAACTGATAAACAAATAAATTGCTTCCTGGATAAAATTAGATAAACCAGATAGAATGTTACTCCATATTAACAGATACTGGTATGACTTTACTTTTCTCCTAACACCCACAGTTTTTCTTGAATTCTTTTCTTTATCGGCAACCCTTTGAACGTAATAACAATTCTTAATAGTATACATGTGATTTGTTGCTGTTAAATATTATTATGAAGCCATACATTAGTGTAAAGAGTTGGTATTTTCTAGATTAGATTATATTTGTGACGTGTGAGGGTCCGCAGTCCTAAGTAAGACATGATGGACCATACTGAATTTATTACAGTGGTGACTCGTCTTTGAGATATGGTCAGATAGATAAGGGCTGTTGTGTCAGCTGAGTGGGACAGTAGTCTTGTCTCGGGAAGACGTTCAGTGAATTGGGGACGCAGTGTAAATGCCATGAAAAGTGGGAAATATTGTATTATATTAGATAACTATCTACAGTGTATTTTATCTTTTTCGGTTATATGATTTCAATGTGTTAAGTTCATACTGGAATTTTTGTATCCAAATTCTTTCCCGTTGGTGTAACAATAATTTGAATGTATTCTGCTACATTTGTGGCCAGTTCACTCTCAAGTCTCAAGAGAGTGTAATAAAACCTGTGGTAAAGAAAGATTATTGTCTTTATTTTAGCTGTAAATTTGGCAACCAAGATAAATCATGGGTGTCCCATATTAATTTGGTTGTTCAACATGTGCTGTAGATCTTAAAGCTTGACTCGTTGGGGAAAGACACAGTATGCCATTTGCTGTGCCATTGGTTTAGAAGGAACCGAAATATCAAACTTCCGACTGATACTTTTGTTTGGCTACCCTTTCCGGTCACACCTCTATAACCAGACATGCTATTGTGTACCCAAATGTTCCATCGGTGATTAGAGAGGTGTCACATAGTGAGGAGCTTCCTCTACTTCAAAGAGAGAATGTAGGATTAGCGGAGTGGGAATGGATGGATTCAGATGAAGCGCAAAGTGTTTCAGAAAAAAGAATCGTGATGAAGAATATGTGCCAACAAATTTAGAAAAAAAATAATTTAATTATCCAGACAGAATTTAATGATCTGGTATGGGATAAGAATAAAGCATAGCTAATCTCTTCTAGACTTAAAATAAAAATTCAAAATGTTATATTTATTGCAACCGTGGGATACCTTTTACCTATCTTTATTTCGAGTAGTGATATAGACCTATCATATTGCAGTGATATTGATAACTTTATGAATAAATGGGTCATGAACATAAGCTGGAAGAGTGTAGACTGCTCATCGTTTCATTCAAGTTAAGTTTAAAAGCTCTTTTGCTTCACAACGGAAATGATTTGTCATCTATCCTCGCTTGTCATGTAATTCAAATGAAAGAGTTATATGAAAATATGGTGCTTTTGTTTAGTTTTATACAATACACTAAATACAACTGGTATATTTGTGGAGATTTAAAAGTTGTGGCTCTTATTCTTCTTGGTATGCAAACTGGTTATAATTATGCTTTTTTGGTGTGAATGGGACAATCGCGCAATAAATAATCACTATGATGTTTAAAAAATGGCTTTGTTGTGAGCGGTTTAACCCACCAAAAAAGAATATATCAAACAAACCACTTGTGCATCTACATAAAATATTGTTGCCTTCATTACACATTAAACTTGAACTGATGAAGAATTTTGTGAAGGCAATGGACCGGAATGGAGCAGGTATCTGAAAAGTAAGTTTCCAAGAATAAGTGCCGCAAAAATCAAAGAAGAGATTTTCTTAGGCCCTCAGATATGGGAGCTTATGAAGGATAATAGTTTTAAGAATCCCTAAAAAAAAACTGGAAATGCGGCATTGGAAGCATTTAAATTGGTTGTTGACAACTTCCTGGGTAACTTTAAAGCACCAAACTACAGGCATCTAGTAGAGAAAACGCTTGACGCTTACAGAATGATGGGGTGCAATAATTTCGTAAAACTGCACTTCCTTCATTTTCATTTGGACTCTTTCCAAAAAAACCTCGAAGAGTCAGTAATGAACATGACCAGGATATCTCGCTCATGTAGAAACGTTATCAAGGTAAATGGACTCCCAACATGTTGGCTGACTACTGCTGGTGACTTAAGAGAGATACTCCTAATGACCCCAAGAGGAAATAACTGGGAAAGTATTTTGTTAAGTGAAAGGTATAGTTTGTGAATCACTAGTTTGTTTCATTCTGCAAACCTTGATTAATAAATAAACTAGTAGCTCTAACATAATATATTCCGTTAACTATTATTTTATTAATAATTAACACCATGTCTTACCACCATACGGGCTATATGCATATACACTAATTACTCTAGTGGGCTAGTGATGAAGAAGGTTGTTTTTAGAAGAAGTGTTCACACAGTTAACAATCAACATAGGAGTTAAAATGTTAACATATTTAATTTTATATATTTTTTATTTAATATTGAAATCAACAACAAAACATTTTCTTTAAAAACCTTAAAAATGTGATTAAAGTATTTCTCAAAAACCTTACGTTATAGAGCAATTTCAAAAGAAGCTTCAGACCCAGCGACGCAAAATCTACCAAGAACAGCCAAATTCATCCAGGAAGCAAAAAAAGTCTAAATTTGTTGAGCAGTGATTTCCGATGATGGGGAGGATTAAATTTGAATCATTGCTGGGTGTTCTGAGCCCGTTACTTTCCTTAATAGTTTCCCCCTCTCACTTCAAAAAAATTCGTGTACATTTTCTTTAAATTATACTTTCATAATTCCTTCACTAGTTAAGGGTCAAGTGTTCTAATGCGATAAATAAATTTCTCAATTGACTCGCTTGCTGGTGACTGAGGTCAGGGTTAAACTATCGGATAGGTGAACAGCGAGGGGTCGTTTTCTCCATTTAATTTATCGCTGTGGTTTGCCTAACTTTCCTTCAATCAAATGGGGGTCAATTTCCTCTAATTTCCCTACAATATAATATAATACCGTAACAGCACACATAAGAAAACCGCTTTGGATATTTGGTTGATTGAAAATATTTTAAATGTAATTTTGAATGTAGCTTGGGCTTATATTCTTAAAGGAAACGTGAATGTTGGTACATTATATTAAGTACACTAGTTGTATCACCGTCATTAATGGGTGACTGTGCGGTAAACCAAGAAAAGTCCATTTGGTGTCGTTAAAACAGTGTGTTTGAACAATATGGTGACTGTCTTGATCATATAACATTTGGACCAGTGTGTAAGAAATCGAAAAAGTCAATCAACATCACACTAAAATAAATAAGGCACACAATTATTAGTCTTTAATATTCATGAATCAACACTACGGACTATGCTTAGGTTTCCGATACCTCCAAATAATGTCTTCTTAATTAAGTCTGTACCTGTTTTTCCATTCATTGTTTGTGTTATGACCCACTAACTCCAGCATTATTTTGAATTGCATTTGTGTCGCAAGTTTTCCACGTTTCAAAAAACTCTCCTCAATATATACTCCATTCACGGTAGGAGTTACTCTCTGAAAGGTCTTTTTTCCTACCAATATCCTACTATATAATAGATTTAAGGTAGGGAAAAAGGCCTTTCAGAAGTCAATTCCTATCGTGAACAGACATTAGGCCTACATATATCTAAAATAACACATATAGTTATTAAAATAAATGACACGACACATTCACACAAACCTTTTCAAAAATAGGTTTTAGTAAACTAGTCAGTAAGTCTTCATCCAGAAAAATCAAAAACCTCATCTTATTAATTATAATAAACAAAAACCTCTACTTGTTGATTATAATAAACACACAATTCATACACCGATTTTAAACAAAATTTTCAAAAGTAGGTTATTTATAAACCACCTTAAAATAGTTTTAATTTAAAAATAAAACCAGATTCTTATTTATTAAAAATAGTCCCCATATACCTATTTTGAACAAAATCATTAAAGGTATAATCAAAATATTTTCAATTTTAAAATTGGGAGATTTTGTAAAATACTCAACCGTTTTTTTTACCAAACAAACCAGTATACCTACTGGGTAAAGTTGATTAATATTTATAATACATGCATAAGGATAATTGTAGTTGGTCAACCTCAAAAATAATATTGATTAAATGTACACTTATATACGTTTGTTCGTCTTAGTTCATTTTTCCTTTAAGTGTTTATAATACATGCATAGGGTGTGATTGGGTTGGATATTATACATATATACATATTTATAAAGTACGCATAGGGATTAAAAAGTATATATATATTTGCATCAGCATTTGCTTGGAGCGTGTAGTATTCTAGATTACATCTTTAATGTGTGAGGATATAGAGTTAAAGGTTTGAACGCAGGCAAACCGGAAACCACATAATTTAACATGTATACAGTATACTTGGTGTTAGTGGGTTAGAACACGGTAAGGTTATCGACTTTTATCATTTACCAGGCCTCCACCGTGGTTTGGATTCCACGTTAAACTGTAGGTCCTTCATTTCATCTCACAATCACCCTACCATTACACATTAGCGTAAGTGCGTATAACCCGAATGGGTAGTAAGACGTGGTGCTAATAATAATAATAATAATAATAATAATAATAATAATAATAATAATATAATCATTTGCCATTGGGGTTAAAACGATTTATGAGCACTCTTTTAAATGCATAACCTCACCGGGGATATAAGAGAGACCTTCAAAGCTGACATGTTTATTACGATCTATAACGTTGCATTTGGTGAAGACAGCGTCCCTGCCTGGTTGACAGGAAAAGGAGGTTATCGTAGGATGGTAAACAAGTCCGTCCCTGCCTGTTTGACAGGAAAAGGAGGTTATCGTAGGATGGTAAACAAGTCCGTCCCTGCCTGGTTGAGAGGAAAAGGAGGGTATCGTAGGATGGTAAACAAGTCCGTCCCTGCCTGGTTGACAGGAAAAGGAGGTTATCGTAGGATGGTAAACAAGTCCATACAGATCTATAACTTCAGACATTTATAATGTTGGTACAATGTGTGGGGTCGTGCCAACAGCTCATTCGACGTTATGAAGATGATTGAATTACCCATCCTCCTGACGCAACTTACACAATTCTTCATAAACGCCTCTTTTAAGCAAGGTGACCATGTCGCAACCTGGCTGCGTTCTCCTCCCACCGTTGGGGAAGAAGTCTACATGGCCGATCGGGTTGGGGAAGCCCAGTTGGCCACTGTCAGTGTGTATCACGTCTACAAACTCTGCGTCGTGTGTATTAAGCCGACCAAGGGCGTTCCTGCGGCCGTACTCGGGGTAGGCCGGGTCCAAACCTGCAAGGACACACACGATCGGTGGAATACATGGTTGTTGTAAATGGTTTGATTTCCCCTTCGTCTAACAAACTATCAAGAAACAAAAAGTCGTGTGCTTACTTAAAAGGAAAATATTCACATTGCAATTAATCCTCAAATAACTTAGAATTGTCTGTTTGACCGTAACAATAAATTACTGTTTTAAGAAGGCTGGATCTAGTTCCTTCTTTTTTCTTAATCCTCGGGATTGTGACCATTTAACTAGGACGCCGTTGAAAATGAGACAATTTCAGATTCCTTTTTAGATTTTAATCCATATTAACAAATGATTCTGTCCACTTTTTTTAGGTGAAAATTGATTATATATGTTTACTTGTGATCGTGCTTAGTTTGTTGATGATGTGCTGTGAGGCTATATTTTTTCTAGTGAGCCTTCGTTGTTCGTTGGCTGTGGAAAGTGTGGCTATGTTTATCTGTGATCCTGTGCAATTTTTTGACTCTGAGACGTGAAGTTATGTTCAATAGTGATCCTGGTCAGTTTTTTGATGATGATAAGTTAGGTTATATTTGCCTGTGGTCCTTAGCAGATTTTTGACTCTGGGAAGACCGCTTACTGTGGGAAACGAGGCTCTATCTACCTATGATACTTACATTTTCAATTAATGTGGGGAGTGATTATATATTTACCAGTTATTTTGTTCAGATTGTTGATGGTGGGAAGTGAGGCATTGTTTACCTGTGATCCTGGGTAGTTCTCCTGAAGTGATGGCTCGTCCCGTGAACCCAGCCACCTCTGCACCAAGACTGAAGCCTATGACGTGTAAGGTTGAGAGGGGCATTCCCATATCTATCAGGTAGTCTAGGAAGAGGGCTAAATATTCCCCACACAGTTGACTGTTTCCAACCGCGGTAGAATACCAAGGACCGGCGCACAGCGCACTCCAGTCAACTACCACCACGTTATACCAGCCTTTCTTGAGATATGCTGACAAACACAATAAGAATGCACCATTAAGCAGGGCTAGATTATCAACGCATAGTAAATCACATCATATAAACCTGATCATAAGACGTAAGAATAAGGATGTTTTGCATATTTTTGACAAATTAATATAATCACAATTAACCTAAATTAACCTAAACTTAATAAGAAGAATACTTTGAATCACAATGTATCACCCTCATTGATGTTGGTGGAGATAGATATGCTTTTAACTTCCTTAATGGGGGTATAACTGATTAGGCTTAATACCTCCCTTGACGATAGTATAAATAAGTGGACCTACTACTTCCCTTGATGGTGATGTGACTGAGAAGGCCAATTATTACCTCTCTTATTGGCGTGTAGCTGAATAGGCCTCTTACTTCCCTTGATGGGGGTGCAAATGACAAGGTCTATTATATACCTTGATGTGGTGGAACTGAATTTTACCTTCCTTGATGGTGTTGCACCCAAGTCCAAGACCAAACTCGGTGAAGCCGTGGATGTAGACCACAGTGGGATGTTCATGGTCAAATGGTGAGAGGGACAAAAGATCATCGTCATTCAACTTCAACTGGAAGGGCAGGTCAGGGTTTCGTCTAGAATAGGGTGAGCAAAACTTTTTTCAAGAAAATGCGTTGACTCATGATCTACCATGTAATTAATCCCCTTTCTACTTTGGTATATTAGTAAAGAAAGTCAACCATGTTCCAAGCAATAGGCTGAGCTGACAGCTCTATTGTATGATGATGTGCGAACAGTATCGATATGAAAGACTTCACCTATGTGACTAAAGACAGTGATGGAAAATGGATATTTGGAAATTCTGCTGTGTTCACCCTTGCTACATTAATAGTCAGTCCGCTCTTAGGACTTGTCCCCTGTTAACAAGACATTTTTCAAGGCTTTGGGATTGGAATACTGCCAATCAATCCCGATGCCCATGAAAAAAAAAGGTCTTTGACAGACATAATACCCCCATTCTTAGCCCTCATGCTCAAAATCACCTGCCATTTGAATGTGATCATAATATTATAACATGTTGACAATAGGTGGGAAATGGAGGGAAACCGTATATAAGTTGAAATTTGGGGAGGACCGGAAGACCAACAATATTATTTACAAAGAGAAAAAAATAACATTTTCATCATAAAGCAGATTTCCCACCCATTGTCAACAAGTTATATTATGATCAGGTCCAATTGACAGGATATTTCGAGCATGAGGGCTAAGGCGTGGGGACTGTCTGTTAAAGACCTATTTTATTTGGGGGCATCGGGATTGAACGGCAGTCTTCCAACCCCAAAGCCTTGAGAGAAGGTCATGTTGACAGGAGACAAGTCCTAAAGGCGGGTTGACTATTGTTGGAGTGAAGGTGAACACAGAAGAATTTCCCTTCACACATTTTCCATCACTGTCTGCTTATTAACATATTCTTTTGTCATATGGTTGAGGTTATATATGTTACAGGAAAAGTAGATTCTCCAGTAAGAGTCGACTCGGCCTAGGTAAAGTCGACTCTTAGTGGTATTTTTAGTAAAAGTTTATCAAAAGCGAAAACTGATGAATTTCGATCAACATTTACTAGTCAAGAGTTGACTGTACCTAGGGAAAGTATACTCTTACTACCTTGAGTAAGTAAAAGTTGACTAACCTAACCTAACCTAACCTAACCTAAAACACACTGAAACAAATTAATCAAACACACACTGAATCCTTAGTCACTGTTGAAAACTACAACAAATGGACGAGTGATCAAAGAAAACAACAGTAAACAAATAGAGCTGGGATATTCAAAACAAAGATGTGCGCGCGAAGTTGCCTGTGGAGAGCAACATCTGGACGAGTGATCAAATAAAACAACAGTAAACAAATAGAGTTGGGATATTCAAAACAGTCGCATGTGGAGAGCAACAGCGCGGAATCAACTTTTACTAAACCACAGCAGGCATAGTTAACTTTTCCTAGGAAAAGTTGATCTGTTTATTCTCTGTTTATTCTCAATAAACTTTTACTGATACTTTAAGTAAGGGTACGGCCAGACTGAGCGCGCGAGCGACTAAAATATAAAATAGAACACATTGGTTGTAATGGGAGGTGGCCACACTGGAGCGAGCGACTGAGCGCGCGCGCTTGAAAGATAGAACTGGTTCTATTTTTCAAGCGCGCGCGCTCGACCCGGTACAGTCTAGTTTACAGGCGCTAAGCAATATTATTGTATGTTGGTTCATTTAGTGCTGGGGAAACTTCTCATTTTGACATGATATTTAATTTTTTCTATCAGTGATAGGTTTAACACACTTGGTATTAATGGCCTAATTTAATTGGTAAGACCATAAATAATATAATGTATATATGTAAACCCAATATGTTAAAATACTTCAATATTATAATCAAAGTAGGCCTTTACAAATAAGAATCACCATTAGTTTGGAGAGAGTATGAAAAAATCACAACAATAAATAAGTTTTAAGAATCACCTTCAGTTCACACAATATTTTCTGTAAGAATTTTCGAGGAGCAGAGATGTACCAAGTGTCTTTGACAGAGACATCTTCTCTAATGAACTAACCCACCTTGGTGGCGTAGTTGGCTAACGCGCTAGTCGTGTTGAGCTCGACTGCTGAGGACGGGGAGATCGAGGTTCGAATCTCGGTCGGGTGAACTGGGGGTGGTTTTTCCTAATTAGTTTTCCACTCTCCCTCCACACAAATGCGGGTTCACTTTCTCTAATTCAACCTTCCCAATTCCTAATCCATTAGCGTAATTAGTACTTAAAGCGTATAACCCGAACGGGTAGTAAGACGCGGTGCTAATATTATATATTATATCTAATGAACTAGGGTCTGCTAATTACGCGCTCGCTCGCCAGTTTGGCCACCCAGTCGCTTGTGCGCTCGCTCGCACGCTTGTCAGTCTGGCCGAACCCTAAGAGTCGACTTTACCTAGGCCGTGTCAACTCTCCCTAACATCTCCTTTTCTTGTAACATATACATTGATATTGTTCGCACATCATCGTTTAATATAGCATTCAGACTAGCCTATTGTTTGGAGCATAGCAGAATTTATCTACTACTTGCTAGTTATGTTCCTCAATGAATTTATAATATTTAAATGTTCAAATTAAAAATGTGGCATGTTTTGGCACAAATGATATACACATTTCATAATAAGTCCAAACTTTTAGTAACACTGTTTTGATTTTAAAAACGTATATTTGAGCTCCGAATAATGTGGATTAACCTAAAGAAGTTTGTGAAAATTAAAATATATTTTTGATAAAAACTATTTATCAAATTTATAAGTTTTAAAGTGTGACATGGAGAATGGTTAATTTTTTTAATTACTTAGTACTAGAAAATGGAATAGCTAAACATTTCAATAGCACTCCAATAAACACAACAAACAATAATTAGTAAAATTTTGAAAAATACAAACATTTTTGAAAAAATATTAATTTTAGTAATAAAACAAGTTTAAAAAAAAAAAAAAGTCTTGAATGTAACCCTTAAAAATCCTTAGACAAATATATTCAACTCGGTAATGGGGCTGCTATTATATCTTATATATTATAATCAATGTAATCTTATTTTTGTCGTATAAATACAATTTTCAAATGAGCACATGACTTAGAAACTGTTTTGATCTAAGAACGGCAACACTTACACCACTTATGGTCACACTAACCTGGTATACAACAGGAAAACGATGTCCTGTGCCGGGTCGATGGGAGTACAGTAAGAACAGTTCCCCTTCGGAAGGACTCTGAAAGTAAATCTGTCGTGTCCTGTGTCGATAAGAAAACAATTTTACAGTTTTTTAGTTAAGCACAGATTGCTACATAACAGTTTAATTCTGTGCTTCGCGTCTTACTACCTGTTTGGGCTGTTTATTCTAATAGTGTAGGTATTGAAAAGGCAGAATTCATAGAATATATACTCGAATTTACTTGGAGGGCGATTGCAATAATTCTTAGGAAATCCTACTCTCAGTACACCCAACTAGAACTCAAACCCCGCTATCGAAAGTCTAGTCTCTTGTAGGATTAACGTATTAAAATAGTGTTTTTCAATCGGTGTGACGCGGGAGTTTGGGTGAAGATCGAAAAGAAGCGAGAACATACTAAGTAATAAATAAATTGTCTAGGTAAATTTGAGAAGTTCTCTATATTTTTCCTAAAATGCTAAACAGAATGTAAATAATAACTGTTTGGTAAAAATGTTAGGATAACATTTAAAGAGCTTCCGTCCCTATTGTCCATGATCCCAAAATACCTCTGAAATGTATTTTTACCACCCCACCTTTCACCCCTGTCAAGCCACTAATGTCAGTCTTCAGTCAGCTGTTGTCCGGTTCTGGTCTGTTGATACCCGTTTGTTTTTACTACTGAATTTTGGTTTTCCGTTTCATTTTCCATCTAGTTATTTGGTCATTTATAAATCTGGTTGATTTTTAATTTTTGAGGGCTTATGGATCGATATATATTTAATAAAAAAACATAAGTTAGATGGTGACAGTGAGCTAAGTGTGGATGATACTAGTTTTGGCAGTATCATACATCATGGTACATAAGTACAACTAAAGCTCACAAAATTGTACATATTAAGATATTTGCCAATATCTCAGAAACTATTGGTCTTATAAAAATATATTTCAAATAAAAAACTTTTATTTTAATATTGTTAAAATTTGGCAATGATAAGCTATTTAGTATCTCAAAGAGTTGTGGAGATATGGAAATTTTCGCTTCTGTAAAATACCCTAAAAGTCATTTTCATGTGAAAATTAGAGTAGCCATTTTTTTCATAATCTTAATCAACGCCTGTATATGAATTTTAATCAAAATCATTAGAGCCAATTTTGAGAAAAAATGTTCTTTTATCTTTTCGCCCTTTACTAAACTACAATTAATTTTAGGGCTAGACAGACCACAGACAGACGGAATTGCAAAATCCACTTTTTAATAGTTCGGCCGATTTTGATAAAATCAATTTCTTCTCTTTATGCCCTTCAGTAAACTACCTTTAATTTTAGGGTTGGATATCCATTCCCAAAAACCCCTCAGGGTAACCCTATGAAAACCCTGGATACCAAGTTTAAGCCCGATTGGTCTAATAGTTTAGATTATTCTTCAAGCTACAGATAGACAGATATACAGAGACACAAACAGACAGGACAGGTAGATGGAAATTCAAAAACAACTTTTTCGGATTTGAGGGGGGGGGGGGGGGAAGAGATTATAAAACGTCAAAATTCATCCAAATCTTGAGATCGATTTTTTTGAAGACCATTTTACTTTCTCTACTTCTAAGGTAGCGAGAAAGTAAAAAGAGAACAAAATTGAAATATTTTTGATGACAAAATGTAGCAGACTTAACAAAAATCTTGTAGATTCAAAGTTTATCCGACTGCTGAGTAAAATCTTTGAGAAGTATTTCCTTTCACTGTATCTTCCTTGAAGAGAGTGAGGGTTTCGTTTGTGCTAAACTGTTTCAGCTATTTAACTTTTAAAAAACGACCTTAAAACTTGTATTTACTTTTTTTAAATCAAGATAAAATATTCTGATTGTGAAAAAAAAATTGCTCTAGAGATTATGACGAATCTTTACATTTTATGTGAACATGTAGCCAAAAAAGTGGATTTTACAATTATGTCTGACCACATATCTGTCTGTGTCAGTCTGTCTCTGGCCACAGATCCAAAATGGTTTGTTGGATTTTGTTCAAACTTGATATTTAGATTTCATAGGACTAAGCCACAAAATAATTATTTATTTTTTACCCTAGCCCTTCAATTAAAGGTATCTACTGATGAGAAATTTTTTTTATTCCATACATTTAAAAACATTTTGTAATGATTTTGTTTAAAGTACATAGGGCCTACATAAGATTTGTTTGGCATGACAAAGAGCACTGTACAATTCGTTTTTGGTTAAAAATTCGTTGAAGGATAATTTAATGATAGGAATTTTAAATTACAAATATTTTGAAAATTACTCTAACAATTTGTTCAAAATGTATATTTGAAGGTTGTATAGTATGGCAAATAATTTTTTTAAATTGTTTTGGCGGTAAAAACTCATTTTTGGGTAGTTTACCGATTACGGATTTTTCAAAAACTTGAAATATTTTACAAATGGCTATGTCAATTTTTTTCCAAATAGGTATCTTGGGAGTGTTTGAGATAAAAAAAATAGCACTGTTTACTTGTTTTGGGGGTTAAAAATCATTTACGTGTCGTTTACTGATGACCTATTTTTCAAAGACTTGAAATATTTTACAAATTACTTTAATGACTTGGTTCCTGATGGATATTTTGGGAGTGTTTGACAGTTTAGAATCTATACTTGTGTTTGGGGTGAACTAATTTATGAGTAGTTTACTGATGATTGATTTCTCCAAAATTTAATTATTTAAAAAGTGGCACTAACGTTTTGTTTAGAAATGGGTATATAGTAGGGTTTGAGATAATAAATAATCCTGTATAATTGGTTTTGAGTAAAAATTGATAAAGGATCGTTTACTGATGAGTGATTTTTGAAAATTCAAATTATTTTTAAAATGACTATAATGATTTTGCTTAAATCACATGAAAATGACAAATAAATCTGTATACTTGTTTTGGTGGGCAATTTTGCCATAGGTGATGATGAGTATTTAAAAAAAAATTGATTATTTAAAAAAATGGCTTTAGTTATTTTATTCAAAATAGGTATCAAGAGATTATTTTACGTATCAATAATAATGTATATCTATTTAGCTAAAATATATTAATTTAAGAGTAGTTTAGTTACAACAAATCATAGAAAATGCGAACATTTTGGAAATTGATCTTGAAGATTGAATTCTAAATGAGAATATGTGAATAATTTTTCATGATAAATAAGCATACTTTATATTTTTACAAATAATACATAATTTTAAGGTAGTTTACAGATAATTTATTTCTGAAAATTTGAATTTTGTTAAATATAGTTGAACAATTTGGCTTAAAATTTAGATATAATGAATGATTTTTGTGCTTAACAAGATAGTGTGTTTGTTTTTATGAGGAAAACATAATTAAGTGTAGTTTACTCAAAACCTATGTTTTAAATTTTAAGTATAGAGTATGTAGGATCAATAATACTAAAAAAAAATATTAAATATTCAGGTTACTGTTAGCAGCCGCAAGAAAATTATTGGGAAGGCGTATATTTTCTTATATGTATATAATAACTTTTTTGTAGTCCTATTTGGTAGTCGAATGGTCTAAAGTAGCAATTTTAAGACTTTTTCAACTCTTAACACAATTAACAAGGTGATAAAATTGTCAAAGCAAACCATCAGTTCTTTTAAGAAGTATTAAACTCACTTCTTAAAATAACTGATGGTTTGCTTTGACAATTTTATCACCTTGTTAATTGTGTTACGAGTTGAAAAAGTCTTAAAATTGCTACTTTAGACCATTCGACTACCAAATAGGACTACAAAAAAGTTATTATATACATATAAGAAAATATGCGCCTTCCCAATAATTTTCTTGCGGCTGCTAACAGTAACCTGAATATTTAATAATTTTTTTTTTTAGTATTATTGATCCTACATACTCTATACTTAAAATTTAGTAAAGATGATTTTACTCCTTATTAAAACTCAAATTCATATAATAAGAAAATAAATGTGTTTGCTGTAATAATCATTAGAATACTAAATTTTGTAAAATTCTAATTGAGGCTATCCTAGCTGGCTTCGTAAACCCCCCCCCCCCGTATTCTTCATTATCTAATCTGACTAATTAGAAATATTAATTTAAATTGATATGATTTACTATCTATTAAATATGAAAACCAATAAATCATCATTTTTGTGCAAACTATTTTTTTAAAGCTTGAATATTTTATTTTTATAAATTATCCAAACAAAGTTTAAAGAACGTTTATAAAACTGTGATCTTTAAGGTGTTTTTACACCACGTCTACGCCTTTAAGGTACTGACGAAAGCTGCTATTAATATATACTACATTAAGCCCACACTTGGTAGTGTTGTTGAATGTTCAGCCATGGCAGCTTTCTAGAAGGCCTATATTAGTTTAGTATAGCAGGGATTGTAAAGCGCTGATTTTCACGGACACATTGCATCACTTGCCAGTTGCTAAATCCTTTGCCATGCCTCATTTATAAACTGAAACCATGACATTCCAAGTCATAGTATGCAGCTACATTATTATTTTATTTACAGTTTAAACTATTACTTCAAGTAAAAATTACACATACAGTTAAATAACAAATTTAGATCATCTTTGAAGAAAAATAACATTTATTTTTGCCTGTGTGAGATTTTAATAGATCATTACCTTAGTAGAAAGTTTTTTTTAACAGGCTTACTGCTTCACATTTATAATATTATATAGTCAATCAAACCACGAACTTTTTAATGTGTTCATTTTATCTCAAGCCTATCTAAATATGTTAGTTTAAAACTATTTGCACCGCGTCTTACTACTTGGTCGGGTTATACACATATATAATTACTCTAATGGAGTAGGTAGGAGTAAGGAAGCACTTTAGAGGTGATACACCCGCATATGCATGAAAGGAAAGTGATAAACTATTCAAGTAAAAACATCATCAGTATACCCGACCGGTACTAGAACCTTGATCTCCCTGTTATCAGCAGGTTAGTCTAGCACGACAGTGACGACTTAGACAATTCGGCCACTGAAGCGTGTTATTTACATAGTTAAAGCCAGTGTTAAGCATTTTTTCAATGAATCTTAAAACAACCATCAATTACTTTTCTAATGACGTAATTGTTGTTCGAACTACTATTTGCGTAAAGGGTGTGAGTTAATATTTATAGGTTTTAAAACATTTTTCAGTTTGGATTATTTGCATTATTAAGTGTGATCAGATTAGCACAGTGACAAATAAATACCTTTTAAATAAATAAGAGTGGTGATCAAACAAGAGTTTGATTTAGAGGGTAATTGGTTTAAGCCACGTGATAACTAAGTCTGGTATTGTTGCTTACGTTGTTTTAACTTCCTGAAACAATTGGCACTCTTTCACAGTGATAAAACTAACGAGTCAGCAATTATGACTCGGCCACAAACCCAACCGGCGTGCTCTAAAACTTACAGACTGCAACATTTGAAACCCCGTGAATTAATGAAGTTTTTTTCGCCTTTGAAATTTAAAACTAAACAAAACCAACATTTTTGTAAACGAACGGTTGATTGGTAAGATGGATGTTTGGAATTTGTGTTGATATAACTATCGTCTCGCATAATTGAATTAATTAACCACAATTCACAGAAAAGTGTTAAGTTTTTCTGACCCACAGTAAATTTACATTATCTAAATAAGCTGCATGCTTAGAGTTAAATCTTAGTTCTATTTCAATACACGAACAAAATCCGCAAAACTCTTTGTGATAGATTTTGTTACGTTCGTTATTATAAATAGGCGAATAATAAGATGGAGATGTATAAAAAAAACTACATATTTAAAGGCATTAATTTAAAGGGACGGAAAAAATATAGTAGCTTGTTTAGAATTATAATGCTATTTTAGTAGAAGAGTGTGATTCTCACCTACATTGATTGTCACAGAGATATAAGCCAACAGTTTGATCAAATTCATGTTGTTGTTTTCACAGATAACACATTTAAATGCACTTCAATTCAATGTTTACCAATAATATACACAAACATAGTACATGCTCTGCATATTAAACACTGGCATTCAGAGTAACTCTTTAAACACGCTGAGTAAAGTTATTACGTATTCATTTTACAATGGTTTCCTACAACTGTGTATTTGACGTTGATATCATCGACACTTAACAAAACACTGATAAATGCACTCCTACTTTGCAATACTTGACAATCACCAATATACAAATATACAGAAGTATTAATTTTGAATTTAGAATGTTTAATATTTAAAAAGCACAACAAAATACCTAAGATATTATGTTTAGTTTGTAGAACGTTTATCATTTAAAAATCGAACAAATACTATAGATGTTTAAAATGGATTGTTTACAATTTAATACTGAACAAAATTGTAATGTAATAGTAAAATATTAATAAAAATTTGTAATAAAATAACGCGGAGGCGCTTTTAAAAATCCAAATGTTTACCATTTAAAATTCTTTACAAAACCACACACTTGTATGTTTGAAATTTTAAATGTTCGCTATGTAAATTAACTTAATTAACTTAATTCGGCTCTACATCAGCGAAAATAACGATAATGACCTCTACAACAGAGTAGGTTAGTTGCTTCAAGAACCTGTTCACGCAATATCGTCCACGTGAGTAAACACGCCGTGTAAATACTACGTCGACACAATCGCCCGTTGTAGGTACAACGTTGCACTCGGGGGTGGGAGGTTGGCTTTTGTTGATATTATTATAGATGGGATTAATAAACTTAGTAGCCCATGCCAGTGGGCACGTGGAGGAAATGTCGGTCTCATCTAGTCTGGTTTGCCTGTGATGGGAGGTCGGATTTATTGAGGATGAATTTCCCTATGTGGTTTTTAACTTTTTATTCATGCAAATGTGGATATATTTGCTCTAAACTATACCTCTGCTATCCCATGCTCATTAGTGTAAATATGTGAGTGACCCCGGATTGCAGAAGGACGTAGAGAAAACTCAAACACAACAGTGGCTTAATTTAAGGGATATGAAAAAGAAATATAGTTTAAAGAAGTACACCTGCATAAGCTTTAAGAGAGGATGGGGAGAAAAATATTGATAAATTACCTTCAGTACAACCGGATAAGGTTAGAATCAAGACCTTCTCATGCTATCCAAGTGAGACCAATGCCATAGTCCGTGTGACCACTGGTGCAGATATACTGTGTTTTTTTTTTCGTTTGGCACATATATATGACCGGGAAGGACATAGCCTCCAATGTCAGTCTCCTTATGTGTAGACTATTAGTCGCTCTGGTGGCGCAGAACGTTGTCCAGGGTACCCCATAGGAGGTTGTCGTCTACACGTCGTGTGATGGTCATTATGAAGATGTGGAGCCGGTGAAAGTCTTAACCTAGCTTAGGTCTAATTATTATTATTATTATTATTAGTACCGCGTCTTACTACCCGTTCGGGTTATACGCACTTACGCTAATGTGTAATGGTAGGGTGATTGCGAGATGAAATGGAGGACCTACAGTTTAACGTGGAATCCGAACCACGGTGGGACCTGGCATTCCACACATTCACAAGATGTCTTGTCAGAGGTGTAGGAAGGTTTGGAAATCAGATAAATCTGTGCCGGGACCGAGGATTGAACCCCGGCCGCCAGCACAGAAGTCTGACACCTTACCCCTAGACCACCAGGTCCCCCTTAGGTCTAATTAATAAAACCCTGGTGACCGTTGGGATTATTCCCCTTAAGGAAAAAAAATACCCAAGGTAGCAGCCGGGAATCGAACTCGGAGCCCCTAACTCGTAGCCAGGTGTAGTGACCCCTACACCACAGGGCTGGTTAATTAATGCATTAAAATATAATTATAAATTACAAAGGGCTGTATTTGTTGCTTAGTGGTTAAATAAGCAACTACATTTCAAAGATTTATGCTAGACGGTGTTTAGAAAGTGCACGTGAAGTACCTATAGAGTTAGGATGTATATGCACCTACCTTCTGTCCTCTTCAGCTAATACATTTTTAACTAAAATCGATCTTGACCCAAGTCGATACATACCTGTCGCTAATGACAGCTTAGACTCCTAGAGGGGGGGTGAGCCACAATTTTGAGGATATGAAGCCGTTTATTGTCTTGGGGAAACAAGCTAGTTTAGTTTCAACAGACAGGAAGAGGGAATTATATATACTGGGCTTATCTCGTTAAAATAATGGTAATCTACATTAAAAGGTGATTTGATCCAGTCACATTTCCTTTTGTTAAATTATTAAACAGAAGGAATTCTGGAAATGTTTGCACGATGGCATTTGAGAATGATTAAAAAACCGTGAGTCAGTGAAGCCAAAGTGGACTTTTATCTAAGGCTAGTGAAGCAGTGAGTTAGCGAAGTCCATAATCGTTTGTTTACAAGGTAAATTTAAAGAGTGAATCAGTGAAGTCCATGTAATTTAAATAAAAGGGTAATTGAAACAGTGAGTCAGTAAAGTTCATGTTAATTTTTATGCTAGGGTTTAATTGAACAGTGAATCAGTAAAGTTCATGTTAATTTTTATGCTAGGGAATTTGAACAGTGAATCAGTAAAGTTCATGTTAATTTTTATGCTAGGGTAATTGAACAGTGAATCAGTAAAGTTCATGTTAATTTTTATGCTAGGGTAATTGAACAGTGAATCAGTAAAGTTCATGTTAATTTTTATGCTAGGGTAATTGAACAGTGAATCAGTAAAGTTCATGTTAATTTTTATGCTAGGGTAATTGAACAGTGAATCAGTAAAGTTCATGTTATTTTTCATACTAGGGTAATTGAACAGTGAATCAGTAAATTTCATGTTAATTTTTATGCTAGGGTAATTGAACAGTGAATCAGTAAAGTTCATGTTAATTTTTATACTAGGGTAATTGAAACAGTGAGTAAGTGAAGTCCATGTGAATTTTATCGAAGAGTAGTTGATTAAAGTGTTCAGTAAGGCACGTGTGCGTATATACTCAAAGAGTAATTAAAGCAGGAAATCGATGAAGTGCGTGTACATCTATACCTGAGGGTAATTAATCAAGAGATTCACTGAACAGAGCGTAAATTTGTAGCCAAAGGTAGTTAAAAGCAAATATTCAGTGAAGAGTTTATACCCGACAGTAATTATAGTAGGGATTCAGTGAAGCTCATATTAATTCATATTTAAAAGTAATTTGAAGTAGAGAGTCAATGAATACCATGTCAGTTTCTATTGAAATAATCTTGAGAATATTTCCCAAGCCATTAAAATATTAGTGAATATTCTCTAGGGGAAAACAAGAAATTTGCTGAGTTTTTGAAACTGAGCGTATTCAAACAATACCATAAACTTCGGTTATTTGGGAACACCAAGGTCTTGGTAGTTTACTCAGGGTCACTAGAAAAGATTACAAAGCTGTGTTCCTATTTTCAACTCATGGGCAGACACCTTTGCTCAGTCAGTAGCGTGTCTCTCTACTGAGCTAAATGTCCCGGGTTCGATTTCCGGCATGGCTGAAAATTTTATCTTTGGTGAAATGTGGGTTTACTCTTTCATTGTGATAAATTAACGTCTAAGGGCCTAATCTTGTCTTTCTTCTAGATTTAAGATAGTTTATAAGTCATATTCTGATACAATCAGTCGGCTCAGAAAGTGCATGTTGAATACCTCAAATAAATCAGAAGAAAATCCAACTCATAAAACTAGTTATATTATATACAGGGTGGTTATAGAATGTTGCTAAGCTCTGTTCCAATTCACCTCTAAGTAGAAAACGTTGTTACAACTATAGCTTAAAAATACTGCATTAGCTACTGAGCAATACATTGTTTTGGCCTTCCGTCTTTTCTTGTTTGCATCGCCATGCATTGTGGGCTGAAATACATCCATGTGAAACTATAAATGGTTCGCCATTCAAACAAAGCGTCTGTTTTATTCTTTAATTTTGCCAAAACGTGCTGGTTCAGACTTCATCTATTGGCTTGAATTTGATCTAAAACTTCTGTGTTACAAGTGGTAAATGGCTTAAATTTAAATGAGGCCGTCTGTATTACAAGTGATAAATGTCTTAGACTTAAATTTGGACTTATGTTGTTACAAGTGTAAAATGGTTTGGATTCTAATACTACGACTTCTTTGTTACAAGTAATAAATGTCTTAACTTAAATTCTTACTTCTGTGTTACAAGTGATAAATGACTAAACTTAAATTAGGCTGACAGTGTTTTAAGTGGTAAATGTTTTGCATTCTGGCAAGTGGTAAGTGGCCTACAGAACTAAATGTGGTAAATGACCTTCAGTATTACAGGTTGTAAATGACCTTCAATATTACAGGTGCTAGTTTTAAAAATGTTAAATGACGCGGATAATCTCAGTTAAAGAAGCACTGATCTGAAAATAGGCTATTATTAATCTTCGTCTAGAAACAATTTGACAAACTTCCCTCCATAATATATTTCTGTCTAAATTTAAAGGAAGGGTATAATTTGTCAATGCATACAAGTAAAAAACTTTAATAAATAATTGCATACAAATATATGAACTCTACTGGAGGTTTTCTTCCTAGGTAGTTTCCCACTCTTCCTTCACGAAATTATCGGTGCATTTAATTTGAATTCTACCTTTCTCATCTTCTCCTTACTAGTGTAAATATGTGGATGGCCCAGATGGGTATTAAGACATTAAAGCAAGAGACAAAAGCAACCAAAAATATACTTTACATTTTAAAATTATTTACTTATACTTGAATCGGTCATTTTAGAAACAACACATGTCATTGAAACTGGATTTTCGGGAAATAAAAAAACTGTCTAACTTGTAAACACTTGGTTAATTGAGAAATTGCTTTTGGAGACACATATCATGGGCTTACTACACATATAACCAGTAAACTATTTTGCCAAAACAAGTTGTCTTTCGGTTTTTTATAGAGGTTTTTCGACCATGACATGTGTTATTTCCATACAAACTGAAAACTTTCAATACCGATTATATAAATTTCTGGCCATGTTTTATGTGTTCCTTATGCGTGGAATCATAGAGTTTTGTACAGAGAACAATAATCCGTGGCTAACTCATTTTGGTGAAATTTGTGACATATGTTGTTTCTGAAATGACCGATTATACCTTTATCATCTTTTCCTTACTAGTGTAAATATGTGGATGGCCCGGATGAGTATTAAGACATAAAGCAAGAGACAAAAGCAACCAAAAATATAGTTTACTTTTTAAAATTATTTGATTATACTTATTTTTGCATCACGTCTTACTACACGCCTGGGCTATCTGGATTTAATTGCAATAATGGAGTAGGGATAAGGAAGGTAGAATATAAAGGAAATATACCCACATTTGGGTTTAGGGAGAGTGGGAAGCCATTTATGTAAATCTACATCCAATAAATCCACTCAGGATTCGAACCTTGATATCCCCGTCATACGTATTATTATTAACACCGCGTCTTACTACCCGTTCGGGTTGTACGCACTTACGCTAATGTGTAATGGTAGGGTGATTGTGAGATGAAAATGAAGGACCTACAGTTTAACGTGGAATCCGAACCACGGTGGTGGCCTGGCATTCCACACATTCACAAGTTGTGATTAATACACTCTTGTCAGAGGTGAGGAAGGGTTTGGAAATCAGATAAATCTGTGCCGGGACTAGACTAGTTTGACGTTTAGTTCACGTGCCCACTGATGCGAGTAGTTTTCTCATATAATCATTCTTAAGAATGCGAGGCTTGAATACAATCAATAAGAATCGCAAATAGAAACGTGATTAAAACTCAAGAATTCAAACAAATTCCTTGGTCTGGAGGAAAAAATCAAGGGCGTCACACGAAATATATTTGAAGAGGATGATGCGGGGGGGGGGGGGGATGTATGATACAGCAAATTTCCCAACAAAATTCCCAGGTGACAGGGATAGTACAGGGTCAACGTTGAGAATATCAGGGGGTCTGGAGATATGGATTACCCGGATTACCTTCCAGTAAATAGTGGGCCAGGGGGCTTCACCCCCCCCCCCCCAGAAAATTGAAAATTTTGAGGCAATAATTGGGCTTTGACTCGAGGTTTTATCCATGCTTTGCCAATTGATCAACTTAAATTAAAACCTTACCTAACTTCTTAAGGCTACTTGTTTCTAATAATAAATAAATAATAATAATAATAATAATAATAATATAATAATAATAATAATATATATCATATCATAATCGTGGTAGTAGTATTATTAGTAGTAGTACCCTTAAAACTAGTAGGCAGTGACAATAGCACTATTAACCAACTTGATTAGCTAAACTTCCTAAACAATCTACAACAAAAGTTATCTCCTCTCAATGTTTGATGAGTTATTAAGTTGGAAGCTTTAATAGAGTAGGGATCGATAGCTGGGAGGTTTAAAATTCCTCTGTGTGAGTCTGCGGTAGATAATTTTTATAGTCGAAAGTACTATGGTACAAAGTCATTCTAGAATTTCCCTGCTTAAGATCTCAACTTTCCACAAAATTCCCAAGGGGATTTGGGGGCAGAGGGGAAAGGGGGACACACACACCTCCCCCTAACTACCACAGCGCAACGCCTCTGGAAAAGATACTTAGTGCGTATACCATATCTATGCTCGAGGTAAAGTTTGGTTGCTGAACATTGAGCGTCCGAACGGAAATGACTTTGTCAGCGTTGTAAAAACAATGGCTGTCTAATTACATCACATATCCAAGGTCATTTCACTGCATTTAGAGCTGTCACAGCATTCTTGAAACATGGAGGATTGCCTATAATGTAACAAGGTCACACATTGTAATATACACCACGAGACTTTTATCTTGGCTAGAACAAAGTTTGTTTTATTTATCTTCCCAAGAAAATGTTCTTTAATTTTATTTCTGAAATTTGTACAACAATTTAAATTAAATGCATACAATAGATCATGGACATTTTCAGTTGATTACGAAACTTCGTTTAAAGTCTATCTTTGAATCTTTTAAGCTCACAAATTTATCAAGAACTTTCAAATAGTATTTGAGTGTTACCAAAATTATCTTAATCGATAGGTTATAACTGGTAGTGTGCCTAATGTTAAGAAAATCAAATAGTCTATATGAAAATGTACATTTTATTTATTCTATACATTTTCTTATAGACAGTTGAGAGAACAAGTATTTGAGGAAATATTGAAATTTAGGGTTATGAATAATATATATTGACAACACCTTATCTCAGTCGATAGCCTGACTGCTTTCTGAGCTAAGGGTCTTGGGTTCGATTATCATTGGGGAAATATGTGTTTCCCTTTCACATTGATAAATTAACGACTGCTGATTGGATGTTGTGCCTGTCCTAGTCTTAAGTTAAATATAGGGTATATGAAGCTACGACAGACCTAGCAAGCCGGTAGTGGAAACTATATGGCTTGAATATAAAACAGATCTAGGCCACAGGCTGGAAATGTAATGGATGTAAAAAATAATAATATGTATATACTAAAAATAGAATGAAGAAAAGGTAGATAATCTCAGGAGCTTTGATAAGTCTCAAAGTCGATAGAGGCCCAAAAAGATTGCCGACCCCTTCTGATTAGCTATAAAGGTACCAAGCAATAAAGCAGGGTTCGCAAACTCACGACCCTCGAGACTTATAGGGTATAGCCAACACCGACTAGCGGACTGGTCCGCTTATCTCCAACACTTTTATATTTATTATTATCTGACCCGCAGTCATATACGTACTCAAAAACAAAATATATATTCTAGTTTATTTCTTGTTGTTTCAAATAAACTTACTCTTGTTCTATGTGCCAAAATTCTTCCCTTGTTAGGAAGATATATTGTTTTGGGGTATGAATATCACTATATAATATTAGCATGCGTGCAATTCAAATATTGTAGCTAAGTATTTTTTTTCTATGGCTTTAGGTAGTATGGTGACAGGAGAAAATAACCACCATTACAAATTAAATGATCCCATTGGTGAAATAAATGCCAACTAAAATTAGTATGTGCTTATAGTTTTAAAAGCATTTAAATGTGATTGTAAAGGCCATAAATGTATTATTTTTTTAAGTCAAAATTAGCTTGGTACACCAGGTAGGGACTTTATATAGATTATATTATATTTAAATTGTAAAAATTATTAATTAGAAAATGGCTGAGTGCACTTAAGTAATAGTATTATCAGCCAGTTTTTGACATTTGAGGAAATTCATGTTTATTCCTCATTGGGTGACATTTTGAATGATAATTTGTCTGAATATTAAAATCGGTTAAAGGTGTAATTATATTTAAAAGTGAAGAGGAAAAGGTACTTTCTAACAAATCCTAGAACAGGTTAAAAAAGCATTATAGTATCAGCATTATATTATTGTAAAATATTTAAATGGTTGAGTAAACTCTCAAAATTCAACCAAAGGCTGATTTTGGTAGGTAAGGGAAAGTACCCAAATATCGTCCCCTGTTTTGTTTATCTGAATTTCAGAAAAAGTATGGAAATTTTTTTTTTTACTAATCAGTTACATTCTGATAACGATGTATTTATAATTACTTGAATTGAAAAAATAAAATAAAGTTAGTTGTATGTTTTTAATATTTTTAGAAAAAGGTACGAAGAATGATATTAGGGTTATAGTTCTCTTAATATCACCCCACCCACCCCCTTTTCAACTCCAACAAAAAGTCATGAAGCATCACAAATAACTAGCATAATCAAGTAATACTCTGTTTATTTAACTATGCAAATATTAAAATAGATTCATAAAGATATCCATCAAAACAAACTCACAAATAAATGTTTGTCTATTGTGTTATAGCTGCAACATACAGTGTGACCCCACCGATGACACTCTGTACACTGAACCCATTTCTCACCATGTTTGTCATTGTAGAACCATTTATCACACACTAAACACTGAGCATCTTCATCATTTTCACTGTCTTCATCATCCGTTTCCACAAAATTCAGGTGGTCATCTGACGATGACGAGGAAACCGTGCCCCGTTTATCGCAACGTTTCTGTGGTTCTAGCTTAACCCTCTTTCCTCGCTTAGCTCTCTGAGGAGTTGACGGATTTGGTAGCGTAGTCCCTGATTTATTTTGTAATGCAAATTTTCTTTTCTCGCCTATCTCTTACTTATTTTTTTCATTGGCTTCTTTTCGAGCTGATCATCCATTACTTTGTTTTTGTGTGGTGATCCTGTCACAAGAACTGCAGCACCCTGGCGAGAAATCTGGTCAGCAGTTTTGTTATTTTGTATTGTTAGAACGGGATTTATTTCTGCTGGTAAAGTGAAAGGAGGGTTACCGTTGTTGTTCTTTTTTCCTGTAGATCTTCTGAAATTAAGTCATGATCTTGGAAAACATTTCTATTCATGGGAAACAAGCCAGTTTTCCGGAATCCATTTACTGCTACTTCTACTGTGGCTGATTTCACTTAATCTTTCTCATTAGGTTAGCAATTTGATAGCTTGTTACTACTCGACCAGTTTTTTTTTTTATCGGTAGTAATATGTTTTGAACGGATTCATGAAAGCCACATCTAATGGTTGCATACGGTGTGTACAGTGAGGTGGTAAGCACACAATGTCACCCGTTAGCTCGAGCCATATCTATAACGTCTGGGTTTCTAACATGTGTGTAATGCCCATCTAATACAAGAACCACTGTGTCTGTAAGTGAAGGTTTCACAGTAGCAATGAAATGTGTAAACCACTTGGTAAAACTGTCCACTTGTATCCATCCAGTCATGTGAGTGGCACCAATTGTTCCAGGAGGAGCTCCATCAAGTAGCTCTTTCTTCATATTCTTACGAAGGAACACGATTAACGGGGGAACAAACACTCCAGAGGCACTCATACACGTGACCACTGTCACAAGAGCACCCCTTTCAGCGGATGATAATGATGACACTTGTCTCTTACCCTTCAATGCCACAACTTTGCTTGTTTTGTGTTGAATGACACTGAGTTCAGCTTCATCATCATTGAATAACCTAATGGGTGAGAAATTAATTTTTTGCATTTCGGGTTCAAAAACATAAAAAGCTTTGATACTTTTTCGGGCGTCAAGCCCTTAACTCTGGATAAACTGGTTGGTTGAGGCTTTTGAAGAGTTAACTAAGATGTCTTTTAAAGAATCGGAAAGCCATTTTTTTTCTGCTGCCTCTTTTTGGTTATAAAATGGGTGAGAAGTTTGGGTTTTTTATGGCTAGTTGGAATGCCATGCACCTTATGTTCCTTGTCGTTAAGCCAAAGAAATGTTTCTCTATAATTGAACAATATTTCATCAACTCATCTTCAAGCTTATTAGGAAGAACAGGCTTCCTTTTCAAACTATCTTTAACAATTTTTTCAATACTTTTTTTTTTACTTTTCACACAATCTTTGAGTGTAGATTAGGCACATTAAGATTTTGACGCTTTCTTTACACCCATTTCTTTTTTATAACTGCTGCAACAATGGCACACATGTTGCCTTCATCCTAGGTTTAACGTTTCTTAATATTTGGTGAAAACATCTGCAATATAAAGGGAGAGGAATATTTAAAATGTTTTACTTTAATTGGGGTCTTAATATCGTCCCCTGGGTGAAATTAGGAACTAGCTAGGGGACGATAATGTGCATCTAAGCACATTTCAATATAGTGGCCTTACTGTTAAAACAAATAAATATAATTCACTGTTGGTTAAACAAAGACGAGCAATGTTCCACACACACTATGATCTGGGTGAATGAGAAAACAGAAAACATACCTTAGCTTGGTTGTCTGTTGATCAAATTAATGCTATCAAAAACTCTGATACTGTGATTTCAAAAAACTAATACGACACACCTGTGCGTTTTGCAACTGCACTATTCTCACACAACATGGCTGTTTTAGCTCTCGGTACAACTTCACCAGCTACCGTAGGTTACAGCACTTAACAGACCAAGAATGATGAGGGATGAAATTAGGAGAAGGGACTATATTCGGGTACTGTCCCTTATATTGTAGTTACCAAATTAGATACTAATTTTATGTTGTTTTAGAATAAGTTTTTAATACTGTTATAGTTGCTGGTTGATCTAATTATAATTATTCGTTAGTAAGAGGTTTACGTTCTGTTCAAACTATTTCTTGTATAGTTAGTTTGGCTATAATTATATTATCTTTTATTTTATTAGTGGGTAGAATTAATTCAAAGGATTTGTATGCCTATCAATATTATGTATGGTTTATTTACATTATAATTACTTATAGTTTGGTTTATTATCAAAAACCATTTCAATACAATTTTAGTTTAGTGTTGGCTAGACTGCCGAGTACAGGGAGATCCAGGTTGGAATCGAACCTAAACAGCTGTTAATACAAGTCACAACCATTACAACGAAATATAGTGATCACAGCCCTAGCTCATATTGCGGCAAACTATGCACATAAAAGCTTCAAAATCTGATTTAAGTGCGCATGATTTGTAGTGAAGAGTGTCGTAGGGTTAGATAATTATAATATCGATACAATTAATTGACTGCTGATAATATATATTATGTATACAAACCATATTCTTGAGCCAATGGCTCTTCTCGCTGTGACTTACTTAGTGTTATTAAAATAGGTAACTTATATTCTGGACAGGTAGGAAGGTGTAATACAAAAGCATATAGTACAATCAAGCAAACATGTTTTAGGTTGTGGCTGGCATGAGAACACCAGAAACACTATCAAATAAGTTACAATAAAGCAATAACCGCGATTACAATTCTCTGTTCAAACTCGCGTATCGACTACAGTGCTTGGTATTTAAATATGTCACAACTTACACGCGCTTAGGACGGTGTAGACGGATACAAACATTAAAATTAAAAGTATTTACCAATACATAATCTTCCCCTATGATTCAACGATCTGGCATTTTTACTGGAAAATTTTTATCTTCAGGTACGATTTTATGTTGGCTAACTTAATGTTTGTCATTGAGGTGGGGAAGTCGAAAGAAAAGGCCAGTACTTTCGCAGTTTTTATTGCAAAACATTTTTTTTTGCCAAAATAAATAAAATATCCCTCTTAGTACAAACATAGTTTAATTTTTTTCACATGGTGGTAACAACAGTTTTGAATATATGCATGAGCATAGCGGCATTAGATAACACACATTTTATTTGAAAAAGGAAAAAGTTGTTATTAAATTCCAGGACACTCTTGACATATATTAAAGAAATGTTAAGGCCGCCATGTGAAGAAAATCATATTCTATGTTTCCACCAAAATAATATTTTATTTATTTTGATCAAACCATATTTTTGAAATAAAAATTGAAACAAGAGGATCTTTTCTCGCGCCAACTACAGCCCCTGCCCTATTTTAAATGATATACAATATAGTCCGGTTTGATATTTTAGTCTTGGTTGGTTTGATGTTCTTCTACAATATAATACGGCTTATATTTTAGTCTTGGTCTTCGCAACTGGTATTATTATTATTAAAGGTTATAAAAGCTAGAGAGAGAACATAAAAACACAGACAGATAAACCTACATTTTCGTCTATTGCATAATAAAAAAACTAAAACCAAGTAACTAAAAGCCAACAAAATGCATCGCGTAGTCTTCAGGCGCAATACCTCACGTCACATACCAAGTTTCTTGTAGAACATAACCAACCCCCTTCACCATTCCAACCCCTCTTGTCAGCCATAAGTACGAGGGAGGGATGTGAGGGGTGAAGAATTCCTCGCGGGAATAAGAGGGTTAGCGAAACACCCGGATAAAAAACTGCTTTTGCTCCCATGAATTTATATTTATTCGGCGAAAGTGCTAGATAAATTATGTAGAGCTACATTTGTTATCTCGCCGTTTCTACAAATTATATTTCTCAATTTAGTTGCTCTTTCTAACATTCTTTAAAAAAAACTAGAACATTAAAAAAAAGGTTTAGCCAATTTTATGAAACTCACAACTGTGGACACGTAGACTAAATTTCAAGCTCATATAGTCTAGTTTTCCTGTGACAAGGAGGTCTATGTTCCAACCCGGGCGGGAGTATTGATGGAGTTTTTTCATACAAACTATTTTCTACTTTCTCTTTACGTACATTTGTGTACTTTTACCTTAAATTCTACCTTTTACATCCCAATTATATTCGATTAATTTGTGTAGTCTCTGTACAGGTGGTAAGATGCGATGGAAAAATAAATAGTTCATAAGAAATAACGTTTTGATTACTTTATTATGTTTAAATAATCATTACGTTGGTATTCATACTTTACTGGTATTGACTGGTCGACTGACCTACTGACATTTACTGTGATGTGTGATAGAGGAAGGAAAGTAAGGTGTGTAAGTAGTAAGTCAATTAGATGTATACTGGCTGTAGTGTTTTATGTAGACATCTTTAAATAAACTAAAAAAGAAAATATTTATTTGTTACGGCGATAAATATATTTTTATTCATTGGAGTTTAAAAACTTTTAGTTTTCAACCACAAAAGCAAACGGGCCTTCCTTTATTACAAACATTTAAAGGTTACTCTCTTGATTAAGGTCTACGATGGTGTAGTTTTAGACTGTTGGTTTTATTCTATCAGTAAGTTCCAAGCATAAATAAACCAGGTCAGGTCTGCAAGTTTCCTGTGAAAAAACAAAACACCCCCGGTTAAAAAAAAAACAACTTCACACGTTTGAACCTAGTGCCAGTATGCGTTGATGTATTGCAGGGCTGCATCCCCAGTTTCTTCCCAGGAGAAGCCGGGTAGCTTGGCTGGTACTGACAAGGGATTTAGTAGCTGTCTGCTATAATAGATGGCTCTTGCTGTCTCCATCCTCAAACTGTTAGATCCTAGTTACCTTTCTAACCCATCTTCGCTGGATGTTTACAGACACATCTGTGCATTGAATATTAAACCATCCTTTAATTTCATACAGGGAACTTTTTATTATGAAAACACTTTATATTTAAAAATGTAATGTAGAACCAACAATATACAAAGCAATAGTTTTACCGGTTTTTCTCTATGGTTGTGAAATATGTTATCTTACATTATATGACGAAGATGAATTTAAAACAATGTGCTTAGGAAGATATTTGGTCTAAAAAGGGAGGACGATACTGAGTAGTGAAGGGTGTTACATAATTATGAGCTACATAACCTGTATGCATCACTAAACATTATTAGTATAACCAAATCTCGCAGATTACGGTAGGCAGAACATGCAGCGCGAATGAAAGAATCTAAAACCGTGTTCAGAGTAGTGATTGGCAATTTCAAAGAGAAGAGACCATTGGGAAGACCTAGACACAGATGGAAGGATAACATCAAAATTAATCTGAAAGGGATAGGGTGTAATGGGGTGAACTGGTTAGAACTAGCTTAAGATAGGAATGGGTGGCGTACTTTTGTGAGTCCAGCAATGACATTTTGAGTTCTTAATGCATTGGAGTAAATAAGTAAAATGTAATGTAATATTTATAGGCGTACTTTAAACTCTTGTTACTCTGGACAAATAATACTAGATTTGTAAGCTTTCTTTAATCTACTAGCCCACTTCGGTGATCACATGGCCTAAAGTCATATTACACAAACGATTTCTTAGCGTGTTTATTGAGCTGGACTTCCCCGTGGGGAAGATACAGTAGTTCGATACATGTTATGCCTAGGATCCTCTCCGTGGGGAAGATACAAGAGTTCGATACATGTTATATCTAGGATCCTCCCCGTGGGGAAGATACAAGAGTTCGATACATGTTATGCCTAGGATCCTCCCCGTGGGGAAGATACAGGAGATCGATACATGTTATATCTAGGATCCTCCCCGTGGGGAAGATACAGTAGTTCGATACATGTTATGCCTAGGATCCTCTCCGTGGGGAAGATACAGTAGTTCGATACATGTTATGCCTAGGATCCTCTCCGTGGGGAAGATACAGGATTCGATACATGTTATGCCTAGGATCCTCTCCGTGGGGAAGATACAGGAGTTCGATACATGTTATGCCTAGGATCCTCTCCGTGGGGAAGATACAGGAGATCGATACATGTTATGCCTAGGATCCTCCCCGTGGGGAAGATACAGTAGTTCGATACATGTTATGCCTAGGATCCTCTCCGTGGGGAAGATACAGAAGATCGATACATGTTATGCCTAGGATCCTCTCCGTGGGGAAGATACAGGAGATCGATACATGTTATGCCTAGGATCCTCCCCGTGGGGAAGATACAGTAGTTCGATACATGTTATGCCTAGGATCCTCCCCGTGGGGAAGATACAGTAGTTCGATACATGTTATGCCTAGGATCCTCCCCGTGGGGAAGATACAGTAGTTCGATACATGTTATGCCTAGGATCCTCCCCGTGGGGAAGATACAAGAGTTCGATACATGTTATGCCTAGGATCCTCTCCGTGGGGAAGATACAGGAGATCGATACATGTTATATCTAGGATCCTCCCCGTGGGGAAGATACAAGAGTTCGATACATGTTATGCCTAGGATCCTCCCCGTGGGGAAGATACAGGAGATCGATACATGTTATGCCTAGGATCCTCCCCGTGGGGAAGATACAGGAGTTCGATACATGTTATGCCTAGGATCCTCTCCGTGGGGAAGATACAGGAGTTCGATACATGTTATGCCTAGGATCCTCTCCGTGGGGAAGATACAGGAGATCGATACATGTTATGCCTAGGATCCTCTCCGTGGGGAAGATACAGGAGATCGATACATGTTATGCCTAGGATCCTCTCCGTGGGGAAGATACAGTAGTTCGATACATGTTATGCCTAGGATCCTCCCCGTGGGGAAGATACAGGAGATCGATACATGTTATGCCTAGGATCCTCCCCGTGGGGAAGATACAGGAGATCGATACATGTTATATCTAGGATCCTCCCCGTGGGGAAGATACAGGAGATCGATACATGTTATGCCTAGGATCCTCCCCGTGGGGAAGATACAGGAGATCGATACATGTTATATCTAGGATCCTCCCCGTGGGAAGATACAGGAGATCGATACATGTTATGCCTAGGATCCTCCCCGTGGGGAAGATACAGGAGATCGATACATGTTATGCCTAGGATCCTCCCCGTGGGGAAGATACAGGAGTTCGATACATGTTATGCCTAGGATCCTCTCCGTGGGGAAGATACAGGAGATCGATACATGTTATGCCTAGGATCCTCTCCGTGGGGAAGATACAGGAGATCGATACATGTTATGCCTAGGATCCTCTCCGTGGGGAAGATACAGGAGATCGATACATGTTATGCCTAGGATCCTCTCCGTGGGAAGATACAGTAGTTCGATACATGTTATGCCTAGGATCCTCTCCGTGGGGAAGATACAGGATTCGATACATGTTATGCCTAGGATCCTCCCCGTGGGAAGATACAGTAGTTCGATACATGTTATGCCTAGGATCCTCCCCGTGGGGAAGATACAGTAGTTCGATACATGTTATGCCTAGGATCCTCCCCGTGGGGAAGATACAAGAGTTCGATACATGTTATGCCTAGGATCCTCCCCGTGGGGAAGATACAAGAGTTCGATACATGTTATGCCTAGGATCCTCTCCGTGGGGAAGATACAGGAGTTCGATACATGTTATAGCTAGGTTATTTCCAACATTTTCCACCTAGCTTATTGACAGGGGGAATATCTATTGTCCTACTTTCCAAATTTCCTGGATATTTCACAACAAGTTGTCTGCTCGTATCACAGTCCCGTTTGATGAGTCATTATTACTTATTTAAGTTTATTCATTCAAGTATCCCAAGCTCTTTCTTTGAGGCCTATATTTAAATATTCCCGACTCTTCAACCGACCATAAGCATGGCATAGTTTTATTAAAGTCAATTTATTAGTCAAACACTCGTTAGTATAGCAACGCGAATCAGTAAAGATTCAGAAAAAGGGAACAGGCGCAACTGAAAAACAATAAAAAGGCCGCAGTCTGATAACGATGAATTCCGGATGGAAAAACAAGTGCTCACAGATTTAGATGCATGTGCAATAAAATAAAATCACTTGGAGAAATCCAAGCTGCTTTTAGACACATGGACTTCCCCGTGAGCTTTCCCAAAATATCCAACCTTGCGGATGTACTGTGCATGAAGAAGTAGACATTATCTTTTCACAATGATTTTTCTGGATGTAATGTACATGAAGATGTCAACATTATCCATCCCAATTATTTTGATGGATGTATTGTACATCAAGATGTCGACATTATCTTTCCCAATTATTTTGCTGTACCACACGTGCAACCTCCCCGCGGAGAAGCACCAATGAAGAACTCTGTGCGTGTGAAGCGGTCTTTTAGTTTTAGTAGAGTGTCTGACCACTCATTTGTTTGTATATGATTATGTACTAATTACGCTAATGGTTATAGGTATTTTTTATTTTCAATCTAATTTGGCCTGGCATCTTACAATTTTAAATCAGGTCTATTTTACACAGTATCAGAACAAATATTTCCCACTATACATATTATCCAATTTATTTTATTTCTAAACAGGTTTTGGCTCCTATAGGACCTACCCCTCTTATTACCCTCCCGTCCCTATCCAATCCTATTCTAATCTTATCCTAATCTTACAACTAGCTAACCTAAATAACTTCTAATCCTTCAGGGATATCCATTGCCCCGATGGTACAAGGTGGCTGCAAAGCATCCGTCCATCTCCATCTTGACGCATAGGGCCCTTACAGGGCCTAATTCTATTCTTCTTGTTTCCAAGAAGAGAGATCTGCAGTCACGGGGTTCCCCCCATGCGTCCCGTTTTTTTCCCCTCATCTTCTCCATTGTTCAGCTGGAATGACGATCCCTCGGAATTACCAGGGCTACCCCGGTATACCATCGGATCCATCAGCCAAACTGGTATGCCAGTCCCATAAGGCTTCGTGTTTGCCATTTCCCGGCATCTCTCCTTGTTCCTCATGGAAGGTTGTATACCAGTAGTTCCACAAAACAACCTTCACCTTTCCCTATATTCCTCCGCTGAGACCTCACCTGCGTCCGTCTCAGTCCCGCTTCCCGTGTTTCTGTCCTCGTATCCTCCATTGTCCTCGTCATTGTTTCCATCTTCGTCACTATCCATGTCACTGCCCTCATCACTGTCACTGGTCTTTCCCCCCCTTCCTTCTCTAGCCCTCCGTCTGTTTAACCTCTGTCCCGGTCCTCGTCTCTCTCTCAGTGCCCTTATGTGTTCCGCCTTGGCTCTTTCTGAAGCTTCCGCTGCCAGCTTATCTAGGAACCTCCAATGGGCGGGATCTCTCAGGATATCACCCACTAGTCTCCCCTGCACTTACTGCTGGTTAGGTCTTCTTATCTCAAGCGTACGGGCACATTCCAACACAACGTGTTCTGGGGTACCCACCTCGCCACATTCCCACAGATCGAATTCGACCAATCCCATTTTCCTTAAGGATTCTGGGTATGGCCCCTTCCCCGTGACGAAATGAACCAGACCCGGGGATGGTTCCAGATGTGGGTTATCAATCCTTTCGACACATTGGGAAAGAGTTGATAAGCCCTCCTACCAATTTCACTGCCCTCCCAGCGTCTCTGACATTCCCTCAACAAAGCAAATACTGCATCCTCGGATGTTTCCACTTCAGGCGAGGTGAGTATCCTAATTTTCTCCCAGTTGGTCTCTCTCTTCCAGTACCCAATTGCCCTCTTCTTAACCAGAAGGTCCAACGGCCACACGCCTAGGGCGACGTTCAGTGCATCTGTCGCCACTGTCCAGTAGGCCGCCGTAAGTCTCAGAAGGACATTCCTCTGTACACTCCGAACAGCCCTAGCCGGCACGACGTGTTCAATCTGTGCGCCCAGACGCACGCTCCATAGCCAACAATAGATAGAAGGATCGCTTGGTGGTTTGTCTTTATTATCCGCATGTGCAGGTGAAACCTCCTCTGGCAAATGCTTATAATCTTATTCATGACCCGCTGAGCTCTCCCCATCACTTCCTCTATATGTGCCGTGAAGTTTCTGTTCTCATCGAGAGTGACTCTCAGGTATCTGACCGTTTGGCTCCTTCTCAAGTTCTTCCCTTCAACCTTTATTGCCGGATTCCGCACAATTTTTCCCTTAAACAGCATGCATGTCTCTTCGCTGGTGCCATCTTCAGTTGACACTTTTACACCACCTTACTAGCCCGTCTAGCACTCGATTGGACCTTTCCTCCAGACTCTTTCTTGAATTACCTTCTACCACTATTAGAAGGTCGTCCGCGAAGGCGACCACCCCATGCATTTCAGGAATTTCCTCCAGAATCTGCAGTCCCGGCTCCAGCCCCACATCCCAGAATATCGGCCCACAGACCGATCCCTGGGGACATCCCTTTGTCAATATTTTCTGCACGCTGGCACTCTGACACCTCAGGGTGGCATACCTATTTTGACAGTAGTCCTTCAAGCTTATATACAACTGCCCTGGGCACTGCAGTTCTCTCAAACGCCCGAACAACGTCGGCCACCATAGGTTGTCATATTCCCCCGAATGTCTACGAATATCCCCCCACGTATTTTTCAGTGGCTGAGTCGATCAGTTCCAGTGCTCTACAGATAGCATCCTCTGTCGATTTGCCCCTTCTAAAACCATACTGCTGCTGATGCATAAAGGAAATGTGTTCTCATTTGCGTGGAGGGCGAGTGAAGAACCATTTATTAAAACCTCAATACACCCGGCCGAGACTCAACATTGTTCTCCCCGTCATTAGTGATCTTGTCTACTATGAGAATAGCGCTCTACACTATATGGCCACCAAAATGGGGGTCTTATTATCGTTTCCATTATTAGCAGACCAATTTAACATGAGAGTGACGCCTTAGACCGTTAGGTCACTGAAGCGGGCTACAAATAGTATTAAATGTGAAATATTGATAAGAAACAAAGTCAAAAGAAAGTGCTGTTTCTTACTGCATACGAACGTCAAGTACATTAATACAATTTCTGGGTGCGGCAAATGGACGGGCAGGTAGAAATTCAACCAGCTTCCGTGGCCGCGTGGTCTAACGCACTACTCTCACAGTAGACTAGACTTCAGATGACGGAGAGATTGAGGTTCGGGTGTACTGAGGGTGTTTTCAAAATGTTTTTCCACTCTCTCTACACGCAAATGAAGGCACGATTTATCTAAATATAACCTTTCCAATCCCTAAAACCATTATCCTAATTAGTGCATAAGCGCATAGCCCTAACGGGTAGTAAAACGTGGTGCACTAAGCCAAAGGTCCCGGGCTCTGTTCTCGTGTCCAGGTGTCATTTTTCAATTTAAAGGATATGATATATAGATGGGGCTATAACCATAATTAACAATTATAATAACTTAGCTAGTTAATTCATCATTAAAAGTATCTTTTGTTTAATAAGTGATCTAGAAGTTGTTAATAAAAGAAGATAAATACGATAAGCTTCTTAAATGGATACGCTATTTGTAGACGGCCTAAAATCCCTTGGCCTAAAGCTATTTTGTAAAACAACGAAACCCATAATCAGTTGTCCTAAAGTGATTTAGCCTAAAATAATCAGGCCTAAATGCGTTTATCCTTAGCAACAATGTCCAGAGTCAATTGGTAAAAAAATCAATTACATTAAATGGTACCGAGCCTTAAATTAATTAAGAATAAAATAAATGGTATCAGTAAACTACTCTAAATTAGTTTTACTCAGAAAAACAAACACATTATGTTTGTTTTTCATGAGTAAAACTAATTTAGAGTAGTTTACTGATACCATATTTTATTCTAATTAATTTAAGGCTCGGTACCATTTAATGTAATTGATATTCAATCATAATACACACTAGCCCATAATATGTGAATTTTAAACCGATTGTTCGAATAATTTTTTAAACGTTCAAATTCTTTATTTATTTATAAATTTACAAAACAACGAAACAACGAAACCATAATCAGTTGTCTAAAGTGATTTAGCCTAAAATATCAGCCTAAATGCGTTTATCCTTAGCAACAATGTCCAGAGTCAATTGGTAAAAAAATCAATTACATAAATGTACCAAGTCTTAAATTAATTAAGATAAATAAATGGTATCAGTAATACTCTAAATAGTTTTACCAGAAAAACAAACAATATGTTTGATTTTCTGAGTTAAACTAATTTAGAGTATTTATGATACCCTTATTTTATTCTTAATTAATTTAAGGCTCGGTACCATTTAATGTAATTGATTTCAATCATAATACACACTAGGCCCATTAATATGTGAATTTTAAACACGATTGTTCGAATAATTTTTTTAATCGGTTCAAATTCTTTATTTATTTATATTCACAAAAATAAAACAATACTATATCACGAGGAACATTGTCTAATACCCATTTTAAACTAAATCTTAAAGCTCATTATGAAAAATTTCAAATTTAGTCAAATTTATTATGAGTAAATTATCCTTAAATTAATTTATTTTAGGAAAATAAGCACAGATTAATATTTATCATGTTAAATAGTTCTCAGATATTAATTTTGAACAACATTGTTGAAGATATTTATAAAAACTTCAAATTAAAAAAAAACTGTTATAAGTAAACAATTATTAAGTTAATTTTTTAAAGAAAAACAAGTAGATAAATAATTAATATTGAAAAAACCTTACCAGATACCCATTGTGAATCGAATCAATGGATTGATTTTTAAAGCATTTCAAATTTCTTTAAATCACTAATCAATAAATTACCATTAAAAGAATTTTTCCCTGAAAAACAAGTATACATTTTTTGTCGTGTTAAACACTCCTCAAATATGAATACTAAACAAAATCATCAAAGCCATTTTCAAAAATTTTAAATTTAGAAAATCGCTCATCGATAAATTATCATTAAACGAATTTTCCACCCAAAAATAAGTATATGAACAGTGTTATGTCAGGTCAAAGACTCTCTAGATATCAATTTTAAACAAAATCGCAAGAATAATATTTGAGAGATTTAGTATTATCGAAAATCCCCATTTGTAAACAACCCTTAATTTAAGCGCTAGTGGCAAAGTAAAAAAATCCTTAAATAGAGATAGCCATATAAAATCTAAATATCAAGTTTGAACAAACTCCCATAAACCGTTTATGATTAAGGCCCAGGGATAGACAAACAGCGGGGGACGGCCAAATTGTTTAAGACGCAGATTTTTTACTTCTCATGTAGTGAGAAAATATCATAATCGCGCACATTTTTGAACTTGATATTATGTTATAAGTCTTTATGTTCTATGTACCCAAAAATAAGATTTTACAATTATTGTAAAAAATACTTTTTTGGGTTCCGAGGCACATAAGACATTCATCAAAATATCGCGATCGAGAAATGGCACGATTACAATACTTTCCCTTTATATGAGAAAAGAAAAAATCAGCATCACAAATAATTCGTATGGGATTTTGTCTATATCAAAAAGTCCTAAGTTTATTCCATGTCTAAGCAATTAACTCAGAGAAGCAAACAGTTAAAAAATTTAATTTCAAGTTGTCTAGAAAGGCACACTTTTATTTATCCACTGTAAACAAAGTATAAGCACTTGACAATTTGTTTGCAACATTGCAACGAATGTGTTCATTATCTGTGAGATTTTATTCTTAGTATTACTTTATTAAGATTGTGAGCTATCAGGAAAGCTATACACACGTGATTGGTTTGTAAATTGTTTATAAATGTGTACGATCTCGAGTACGATGTGTGGCAAGCTAATGATCAAGGATAAGCTTAAATAATATCCACTTTTGGTAAAAAAGACTTTACCTAAATTTTAACTAGTCTTCACGGGTATAATTAAAGTGTAGATTAATTCACATAATAAAACAATTGAGATGCTGATTTGATTTAACCAGAGGCTCAGCACATGATCGGATGGTTTATGGTAAATTGCCATTGTTATATCTACATAGAATTAATTAATTAATAATTAGTTTGTGTAAATAAATGAAGAATACAGGGGAAAAGGAGGACAGTCACATTACATACATTTTCCAGGACAGCAACTTCCATATCTCAAACCCCATAAGGAACCCAACAAATATTTTCTTTTAAATAAATCCAAACCGCAATCTAGAGTGCATTATAAAGGTATCAATATTGTCTAACAGAGGGCAGCACTATCATTTTGAGCTAAAATTGGGCTTTCCAATTTTTCACCCCTGTACCCTCAATTATTAGCCATCCAATAAGTCAGCACAATTAAATTATAACATTCCTTTCGTGGGGATTTTTAAAAGCTTTGAGCAGGGTTTTCAACACATCACCCACGGGCCACTTGCAGCCTGCCGTAACATTTTTTGGCAACCCACCGGCTCATGGAATGTGTAAAATTATTTCATATAAAGAATGACAAATACAATTTATATTTTACATAGCTAAACACCTCTGACAAGACATCTTGTGAATGTGGGAATGCCAGGTCACCACCGTGGTTCGGATTCCACGTTAAACTGTAGGTCCTTCATTTCATCTCGCAATCACCCTACCATTACACATTAGCGTAAGTGTGTACAACTCGAACGGGTAGTAAGACGCGGTGCTAATAATAATAATACATAGCTAAATATGTAATAAAATAAATATGTATTTTAAGTTATGTAATAAACGATTTTTTCTTTATACGTGAATAAAAATACTAACTTTTTATACAAATTTACTTTGAACTTTAACTCTAAGTAATTTGTTCCTACAATTTAAGCTAAATTACTTAAGTACAAATTACGCGGATCCTCTAAATGGTGACAGACTTACTTGGTACCATTGATGTTTCATTTAAACACGTTTGTTGATGCTCGTTTGTTTGCTCAACACTGATTGGCTCTCCGTGACGATGTTCCCTTAGTTAATATCACTTTTAGAGGCAGGGGACGAAATTGAGGTTTGTAACTCTACACAAGTTATCCTAATACTTTGGGTCAGGACTTTACTAATCCTGAGTACGTAGAATGGGCTTAACGTGGGTGTCTAATAGAGTGCTTAGAAATGTTGCATAAGTTTAGAAATCTAAAATCCTTTAAGAAAACTATAAATAGACTACCATTAGGATATGTAGATGATTTAGATTAATTTGTTGGGCAATAGTAAGGAAGCTGTTGCAGAAAATCTAGAAATTTTATTAGACGCTAGTAACGAAATGGGTTTAGAATTGAACTATGAAAAGACTAAGTTAATGATCACAGAGTGAACACAGGTTGAGGACGATAATTTAAGAGATTACTTCTAACAACATAATTATTCATTCGACAGGGTTAATGAGTTTAAATATTTAGCAAAAATTTTAACTGACAATAACGACATTAGATTGGAAATAAGGAAATGAAAACAAACGAGAAATTCTTTCTATTACTCGGTCGGTAAGTTGTTGACATCTTGCCTTCTTTAAAGAAATATAAAACTTAGATTATACAAACCAATAATTTTACCTGTTGTTCTTTATGGGTGTGAAACGTGGTTTCTTACCTTACATGACGATTTTTTTTATTGATGTTTGAAGTCAAAGTGATTCGAAAAATATTTGGTCCAAAAATATATGAAGTCACTGGGGATGGGAGGAGGCTACATATTGGTGATTTGCATACCCTTTACTCAGGCAAACCCAATGGGAAGAGAACATTGGGAAGAACTAGACGCAGATGAGAGGATAACATTAAAACGGACCTGAAAAGATAAGGTGTAATGAGGTGGACTGGATAGAACTATCTCAAGATGAGTTAGATGCGTGCTTTTGTAAGTGCGGTAATACACATTTGAGTTTTTAATACTATAGAGTAATTAAGTAAAAATAGACTAAAAACACTTTAAAGGTAATTTCAAATATCTTATTTCTACTTTCAAAGATTATAAATATATTGCGAAGTAAGTAGCTCATGGATTGTTTACAGTGTACGTATAACTTAGTGTGACTGCGCTAGCAAATTGTTTCCTCGTCCATTCAATATCACATTTGCCCTTTAAAGCCAATAAAAATCCAATCACTCATCACATTATTTAGCGTGTGGCTCGTCAAATAGCTAGCTAAAGGAAGGAAACAGTTTTCTAGTACCGTCCTATCATACCTTTCTTGCCCCTACAACAGTTTGCGAGTCGATATCCGCCTCTCAGTATCTGTATAAGATTAAATGGAGGGTTTCAAACATTTTGAATATCATACATCAACTCATAATATTCAATGTCATAGTTTTATTTTTATCAAAGTCAGCATTGCATCTGATATTTTCCTTCCAAAGAATCCATCCTCCTCGTCTTGCCCCCCCCCCCCCCCCCAACCTCCCACAAATTACGATCCAATATCCTGAACCCTTCGTGTCATGTCATCAACAACAAAGAATCTCTTCACTTTGTCCTGATAATAATACGAAATATGATGGTTTCTTCAAGCGTGAGAGGAGGGGGTACGAGCACTCTTTCCCTTTCCAGTAGTGGGTTGGACCATCTCGAGAGGATCGATAGGTCGTTAGCCAACCCTGGGGGTGTGAGAAAAAAAATCAGAGAAATATTAGTTCGGAACCTCCCTAGCTTCTCCTAGTCGAAAAACTCTCATGTTAGCATTTCCAGAAACCGCAAAGAGTATTTCCCCACCATTATAAAAACTCCCATGTCGAGTCCGGAAGCTGTAGTCCTACAATACAGCTCAGTCGGTAGCATTTATACCCACTAAATTAAGGGTTACATTTTAAATTCCCACCATGACCGAAAATTTTAATTTGAGTCTTTAGTGGGCGAATGGTCTATGGTGTCACTCTCACAACAGACTGGACTGTTGAGCTATGAGATCAGGGCTCACATCCCGAAAGATGTACTGAGGATGATTATTACTGTATGGCCTTACACCCTTATTCTACAAAATTGCAGGTAGACTTCCTCTAAATCCAACCCTCCTCATCCCTAACACAATAGCGTAATTATCACATGTGCGTATAGTTAGAATGGATAGCGAGACGCGTTGAGAAAAACATTGGGACAAATTATAGCCATTAACTACAAAGGCTGCACTGGGCATTGTGTCAATTGTAAGTCGTGTTTTGGTAAAGTTAGTATATTCATAAAGTACACGTTACATACCATCACCAAAAAATTAGTTCCGCAATCACTGTACAAATCTGAGCAATGTCCTCGATCTGGAACAAAATGATGAAATGCAACAAGAAAGGTTTCTGTTGAGAAACTAGATGCCATAATAGCCTTTGTCGAGAAGCAGATAATAAGACAAAGTCCAAACAAGTCATGGGTTTGTGCACTCGAGCCACTGTGATGGTGAATGGACCCCGATAATCGACATCTGTCTTAAGAAAGGACTTGGGCTGACAACATCGAACTTCCGGGAAACTTCCCATGGTTAGTTTCTACGAGTATGGAAAAAATTTGAAGCACTCTGGGCATTTTCTTAGCCGTAATTTGATTATATTGCGTGCATCAAGGATCCAATCTCGCACTGAAGTAAAGATTGCAAATTGTGAGATCCAAGATAGAAATTATCAAGGTGAAATTGGTCAGTTAGGAGGTCCACCAGTTGACTACGCTTTGGAGTAGGATAGGTTGTTTTTCCTCAAAGAGTAGCTTGAAAATATGAAGGCGGCCACCAACTTTCAAAATACAGTAGAATTGAAAATGGGATTGAACTTTTGTAATCCAGACGAACAATATTTTTTTTGACAATGAGCAATATCATCGACAAATTCGATTTATTGGGCTTGTTTGACCCAAAAAACAAAACCTTAGGGAGCTCCTCAACTGGCAAAGATCCAGTGGGTGCAAAAGGTACAGGGTGGGCAGCAAGTAAAAAAAACGAAAACAATAAGCTGCTATGAATCTTATTTTTAAGAAAGACGAAAACTTATCCAACAACTTCAGATCTTAGGTGTCAGAGGCAACTATAGTCAGAATGAGTGCTCTGCTTTATTAAATATGTTTCGCTAGACTAATAGGTAACAGGTCAAGAAGTGGTGGCAAGTTGGTTGAGTTCTCTTTCAGCCACATGGTCCCACCTACCAAAGTGGGTGCTCAACAAGCTGACAGGGAAACGGCCCACGGAAAGCACAATCCACTGATTTGGGCTCTGAAGCTACATGGTGCCACCATTCTGGGAAAGTGCAGTCTTGGATCTTACTCACACAATTATTGGCAACATGTTTTCCACAGGTGGGGGGGATGATTGGATACATGCCATTGTGATTGTAGAGTCCGTCCATGCATAAACCGATCAATGTTTGAAATTGGGTAGATTTCTAATAATAACAAGTGCCAATAGTAACGCCATACAGAGTTCCAAGCGAGTAAGTTACACTCGTTTTATAGGTGACACCTTTGATTTAGCTAATAAGAGCTGCACCCTTACTGTGCATAATCTTGGAATAAACTTCGCTGGTTGATATGTGCGTCTAACACGGGTGGAATCGGAGGTTGACCTTGGATATGGTTTGACCTTAGACTGTTACATGGATTCAATGGAACAGCAGTGTCTTACTAAGAAATTTACAAAATAGTCAATTGTGAGTAGTTCAGAGTCAACAAAGGTGAGCTACCATTACGTGCGAAGAGAAAATGTATTTCTTGCTAAGAAAATGGTGAAGAAATAAGTCTCAATGAATAAAGGAATTTTCAGTGCATATAGAGTATCTATGTTCTCCCTCAGAGTGGACAAAAGGAAGCGCAGTGAAGTAGTAGATTCATTAATTTTACACTGTTGGTGTACTGTTCTCACCCTACGCTTAAAAGCTAGAGCCCACTACTAGCCTAAAAGATTTTGGACGGAAACTAAGGGAATTATTACAGCAAAAAGTAAAAACATTTGCAAGTTACAGAAATATTCTAATTATTTATTCAATGTAATAAACAGAGGGTAACAGAACAAATTACATGGCCTTACAAGTCAAACTGAAGTGTGTTGGAAAAACAAATCATTGCTGAGTTTGCACTTGCGCAGTACGTTTGAGAGTATATTTCAATCTCTGAAGGTTTATTATTATATTATTTTATTTTAACTAGTCTGGAAGAGAGCAAAAAAATAAACAAAATTGTTAATATTATAAAAAATAATATTAAAGAAACTTTCTTAAATGATTTACAAAGCATCTGATTCACCACAGTGAATTCAGACAAACAAATTTAAGATCAACATTTAAATTTAATTATTTAATCAGATATTTATTAAAAATTTAAATTACTAAACCTTACGATGATTACAAAAAGCTTAAAGAGCCTCTTTTAAATGTATTACAACTCGTCTGATTCACCACTGTGAATACAGACAAAACAAATTTAAATTTTAGAATCAAATATAGGATTTAAATATCGACTCATATTTTTTATTAGCACAAGGTTTGGCTTCCCGACTCAAACTCAAACCTTCGCGGAACTACCCTCATCACTTTTAAAGAATTCGGAAAAATTCCTACATTTTAAATATTTAATATTAAAATATAAAACAAAACAGTGTTACGTTAGAATAATTGTAATTTCTCACTAAAAGAATCGGTGAATTTTAAAGTCAAAACCTTATTAATCAACAAAAATAAGTTACTTTAATATTTACTCCAAAGAAGATATGTCTACAAAAATAAACTATAAAAGAAACACTATCAAATTAAAGAATTTAAATTATTACTAGTAACCACACGAACAATACAAATTAATATAAAAACTAAATATGTCAAGCCAAAAAAGGAATTAAAAAATGTGGCTACCCGGATATTTCAAGAAATTACAAAGATACTAGCGCCCAAATGGCAATAGGAAGCATTAAATGTTCCATAAAAAAACTTACTTTTAACAATAAAACCTTTAGCGAAAAATTACAGATGCCTACAATGTTTGATTTTAACTACATAAAAAACCTAAGTGTTCAAGATAATCAAACCCATAGTTGTAACAAAGTTCAATAATATATATAATAGCCATCCTAGCTAGACAATTTTCTAGTCCTGAATAGGAATTCTCGTGGAAGTGTCGGATGTAATAGTCCTCGATGCTAGCTCTATATAAGTCTAGTTGATGGGTTGGTAGGTGGGAGATTTCCTTATTAGAAAATTGATTATTAGTAGTATAACGTCACACGCCAAGCAGCTGGTGAATATGCTACGTCTCTTTAGTCAAGTACGCCAGTTTCTTGGTGTGTTGTAGATCCATTTGACTTGTTCCCAAGACACAAACTCCAGACACATAATGAACGGCAGCAGACTCTAGCTACGTTTATTTGGTCACGTAGACCAGTTCAAGAGTAAGAGTGGTCCTCCTGTAGCTCAGCCGGGCCAATCAGAGCATTTCTGGATCCCTATAATGGAACGTCTTGTTGCTGCATTATTCATAGCTTGTTAGGACTTCTATTTGTTTTAGAATTTGGTGTAAATAGTCTGGTTATGGAAGTCACGCTAGTCTGGAAAGATAGATCACCTATATAAGACATAGTAAGATTGTGATAATGCTAGATGTCTATGAGTATAAGTTTATTTGGTGTGATATTATACTAGTTAGTCTTGCTAGTATTTATATTGCAAAATGTCTATATGTATAGATTATTTGGGGCGGGTAGTAACATTGTGATATTCGCAATACAAGCTAATGTAACATTGGAATTTGTGATAGAGTATAAATATGTTGTGACAATGAAACGTTTGTCGTTATGACATCTTGCTAACAACTTCCAAGTCACAGGATGGTTTTTATTGGTGAGTGTAAATGCCTGTATGTGAATAGTTGTTAAACCACTGTCCGATGACTCAAGATATGATAGCCCTTAAATGTTGGGTAAATTAGGATTATTAGCGTAAAGGGCTTCAAATAAATTAGAAAAGTTGATTCAAAATCACCACTAAAATGTTGTAACTGAATGGCCATGAGAGTTACGTAAAGTGAACTTAAGGGAGTGGGTCATTGTTGAATAAAGGCCTTGCGACATTTGTAAGATTTAATCCGATCCAGGTGGTACATTAGGTAATATTAGGTTTCATTAATCAAAATCACAAAGTCACCTCTAATGTGCTTCTTCGTTGAAGTCATTAGTGTTTAGACCACTTAATTGCCACGCTAAGTAGTATATCCCGTAGACTTTATGTAATACCTTCAGGTCCCGAAATATCTCAACACGGATTATGCTCAAAATTATCATTCGCTTTAACTAAAGAAAGTATTTACGCGTATCGTCGCGTGTGATTGATAAGCTGTGGTATCTAACGCTGCGTTCGGAATTGGGGAAGTAATAAATTAAACACGCGCAAACATAAGCACGAAAACACGTGAAATACAATTGCAAGATTTTGTTTACAAACAAGTTTATTTGGTTGGCTACATTGAATGTCGAACAATTAGCAACTTCGTGCTTTAAAATTTATTAGGTTATAATTTCCCATCATGGCCGCCACTAACGTAAATTGACTAAATTTTGATTATTTATGGGAAAATATAGACGTAAGTTGCGACAAAAATACATACAAACTAGAAAGAAGTAGGAAAAAATTAAAATAACTTCACATGGCAGATTATGTTTTAGGCCTATAAACTCGCGTAATGGTGATTGTGAGATTGCATTACACCGCGAACTGTTTTAGGCTTATGACAGAGCAAGTAAGCCAAGACAATGGCGTTCCCAATTAAAATTTGACTAGAAAGTAAGAGACTGCTCACTAATTAACATGAAGGTATTTAAATGCGACGCGAGGAAGGTTCATATCCGGCCCGGATGGACCAAATGTTTGTTAATGAAGTGGACTGTGTAGTTTGAGATAGGAATCATTTATAACACTTGCGTACACTGATTGTTTATATGATATGCACGACACACACACGATAATTGCGTAGAGAGTAGGAGTATATCATTACTATTCAAGACCTATGTCAGAACAAAGTGCAAGCCGGAGATCAATGGACCATGACGACCATGACAACGATTCAAATGATGTTAAGAATACCTGGTACTACTTTTTGAATGTTAACTACAACAAAAGTAGTAAATTAATAAAGAATAGTTTATTTCCCGCTCTCTAAAGTCAATGTTGAATGAAGTCAATGCGGTATTTGAAATACCGGTGGCCTTGTCTTGCTGTTGACCCGACAAACATTAGTGTAAGGCGGGTGGCAAACTTACAGGCAGTTATCCCTGCATTGTTCTAGCAGAGCGCGTGGAATGCCGGAAACACTCAAATTACTGCTCCACTCTCTCACAATGGGAACACAAGCGAAGCAGCTGTGCGTCAGTATTTGTTTTCCCTTTTGGTTTGTATTGTTAAAAGGTTTTCCACTTCAGTTTTGAAGCTGTGGCTATTTGAAGGCTAGTTTAGTATATTGACAAAGGTTTTTTTTTTTCTTTCAAGATGTTATATTAAAACTATATTTGACTAATTTTTTTTTAAAATTTGTACATCACACTCAAATATATTTTATCAATTATTTAATTCAGAGTTTTTAATTTAAAATGTACTGTACATACTCGTAGATAGAAAAAATACAACAATTTTGACTATTTAATCCATGTTTCTGTAACAAATAAATATTTATAGAGAGGACTAAATTTAAAAAAATATAAGTACAATTAATTTGAACTATTCACCAGAGAGATACAAATAACATATGGTACTACACCATAACACATACTTTCTTTCGCGTATATTATATTGTGATTTAAAAAATGCATTTATCAGTAAACTACCTAATATATGTTTTCTCAGAAAAACCTATTTTATAACCAAATGAAACACTATTCATCTATCAGATTTGAATATAAGTGCTATAGAAATTTGAAGAAAATCTAATCTTATAAACTCTTTCATATATTTATATATCAAATTTGATCATTAGTAAAATATCTAATCTTCTAAACTCTTTGATCAGTAAACTAGTCTTAATTTTAGGGCTGGAATAAAAGTCACGCTATGGCATTGAATATAACATCTAAATATCAAATTTGAACTAAATCCACCAAACCTTTCTGGATGTCCCTTGGCATAGACAGGCATAATTGTCAGACCCACACTTTTGGGTTCGGGGCACATAAAACTTCAAGATCCATCATAATTTGAGGTTGAAATTTTGACTTAAAACATTCCCGGGTTGCAGCAGTGAAGAAGGGCGGGGCTATGAAGCTTTTGGTAACGGTCAAACTAAATTCAAGATCGACCAAGGAGGAAATTTTGACTGTTGGGCGCCAACTCGTTGGCGGTAGTGCACATTAACTATAACGAGGAATTCGTTCATTCGCAAGATAAAAAGTGGAAAATCAACACACCCGTAGTAAGGCAGACCCAGACTGATAAGTGACCGTTCAGACAGGGATCAACTTCAGCCCTTTACTTAAACCACCAATAAATATTATATCCATAGCTCCTAATATGTTTACCATGATCGAATAAGCAAAACCTGCGAACAAACAATGTAGACTAACGTTTATCCAAACCATGAAAATGTTTCCCTAGTGTTACTGTAATAATTCACTAAATGAAAATGACTCATATAAGTTAGGAATACCTACAAAAATAAGGAAAATCAGAATAACTATATTGTATTAAACGGTTATTCATCTGGGCAGGTATTCTCCCAGCCATTATTAAGTATTAATCTTTAACCACTCTATAAATTAACCATATCGGAAGATCTAATCATAGTTAATTAGGATGAAATCCAAAAGTAATCAAGGGATAACTCAAATTTTATTACACACACGAAAGTATCTCTAAGAAACTTCAAAACGGTATGAGCCTTAATCGAATACACAAGTCTAATGGGCCAACCATCGGCAACGTTCATAGAGCTTTAACTTAAACTTAACACTTAAGAAAATTAAAATTACTCAAAATTAAATAAATATTTTACGTTGAGAGCCCATATTTTGTTTGAAAGGGATTTCCATTGGCCTGAAGGCTTAACCTAATAATAATAATACAAATAGCTAAATCAACACTATCACATATAATCCTTAAGAACTATAATAATGATAATAATAATAGTTCATTCCTAATAATTAACCAACAAGATACCAATACAGGTTATTATATACTAAAACAAGTTATGAGCTGCGAGTGGCCACCGCTCTGAAAGACATAGGTTCATGCTAATGCTCCCTACAGTAGACACAGGAGTCACACGGGTTCGCCGACAGTCACTAGCGGTCACTATCTCGAATAGTTCCACCTAAAGTCAATCTTCATATGTCAGCATCCTTGAAGTTAAGTTTAGAGAAAATATCTAATGTATCACTTATCGGTCTCGGTGAGTCTGGCGACTTGCGTGACCACACATTCCACGCGGAACCTCAGGGGTATCCAAGTTGGTATGCAACTAGGCAAAACTTCACTCTTGAGTGCCTCAGGTCACCAGTCAGGGGTAGGCAACCACTGAAGAAGTACCACGGAGGTGGTCCGTAGTTGGCAGAACACGGGATGGTAAATAAACCCTAGACTCCCAGACGCCGAGTCAGAAACCTTACAAACCCCGTGTATAAATAGTATGGTTCCAACAATAAATGTAACCCTTTATAGAGGTCAATTACCAGATTTAATTAAAGCTACTAATATGTATTATATAATAAGTTTAAAAAAAAATGACTTTACCATCAACATTCCAAGTATAAACTTTGATATAAAATAATACTAATAAAAAAGGGTCTTAAATTTTCCACAACATAGTGCGGGGCATTCTATCCTGTTAATAACGTTTTTAAAACCGTTAATACCTCAATAATCCAAGTATTTAGTTTTACATAAAACAACCAGACCTGGCATTTAGGTAGATAGTTAAAAATAAATAGCATGAAATTAAAAGATTCTGGCACAGTTATGTAGTTATCATACAGGCAGTGCTAATTAGGGGAAATTTTAAGTAATCAAATTAATCATCCTACATAGTAACACTGAATGATAACCCAAATTGTGAACATCAAATATTGTTCCCCAACATTGCCCCATATATATCCATGGCGGACACAAATTAGTAAAATATCACAGTTTAGATAGAATATTATTATCCTACATAACACTTAATCCAATCAGATCAAAGGGTTTGTTATATTAAAGGGTCTTACACCAAGTAGTTTTCACCCTGCATGACCGGTCAATTATTTCATTCTAGTCCCATTAGAACTGGTGAAATCTGTAAACATTACGAAAAGTAAAACAACTTTGAAAGTTATAACTGACAGTATATATTATAGTAATTAAATAACATTAAAAGGTTTACCTTACATCTGCCACCAAATTAGCACCAAATCCTCCCAATGAAGACAGAAGGTCTTCTCAGCACAAGCGTTTAAGTCCAACACACACTTAAGAAACCGTACCGCTTGACAACCGACATAAAACTAGTTTTATTTGCCAAACCAACAGCTCACTGATCATGTTCTGACGTAGGTCACAGATTATTCATAGCGCCGTTGGAATTTCTAAAGCGCTCTAGTGGATGAAGGGGGCAATGTTGACGTCTCAGCATCACTGAATGTATCAGACTATTGCGGGCATGCTACCACAATAAGTAAATCCACCTTTAGCGGGCCAGGCTAAATATCTGCAGTGTGTTCCATGTGATGGGAAACGTTACAGACTTAAACAAAATTTTATCTTTATATGAGAATTCTGAAAATTGAAAAATTAGATCTTGACACGGGAATTGAATCCGGGTTCAATTTCCGTGTCAAGGTGTCATTTTTCAATTTTCATAATATGATATCTAGATGGAGAATTCCTCTCTAAATGCACAATAATAGCTCCGGCTATTTAATTCTTTATATGAGAAGGTAAAAAACTCAATTTATTATACATACTAATTTTTTTATATCAGTAGGCCTGAACCTCAACCCACTATATTGTTATTATTATTATTATTATTATTATTATTATTATTATTATTATTATTATTATACAACACATTTCTGTACAATATTGAAGTTATATATGGCACTTCACACCTGGGTTGCAATGTCCTAGATCTACCTAACATATTTCACAGACCATGACAGTGTCTAAGAAGGGCCGGTACAAACAATCTATAAGGCTCCGGTTCCACTACAGGTGGTGGATAGAATGTTTAATAATCATTATGTGTTTCTTGGTACCCAGATTCTGCAATTATATTTAGGGTTGGGGCTCTGATTTGTTTTGTGCACCGGGTTTCAGCTTTGTCTGCTTCGCACACTGTCGAACTTCTTGTAAGGGGCAATCAGCGCAAATATAATAATTGTAGTCCCGTTATTATACGCTCCATTATGAAACACAGCAATTGAAATTACCCGTACCAGTGGTCACGTGGTCTAGGGCATCTCTATAAATAGATTGCATTGCCGGTGATGGGGATATTGGGGCTCGAATACAAACCGCGTGCATCGAGTGTGGGTTTTTCCTAAATTATTTACCACTCTCCCTATACGAATGTGTGGGCATATTTCCTATAAATTATATCTTACTTTTATCTATTTTATCAAAGTAAATATGTAGATATCCCAGACGAGTGATAATATATAACAAGTTTATCCTCTCAAAAAAAGAGTGTTGATAATCAACTGTTTCCAGTTGGTATTGCAAAGTATCATGGGGCAAAAGATATATTTGTGAGCGTGTGAATCAACCTTTAGTTATATATTTTCAGCCAAGTAGAAAGCACTCTATTCTCTTGATAGCACTCATGCGTTTATCAACTTCATCTAGAGCCCTAATGTCATCGTTAGAGGAAATTTGAGCAAAACGAACTTTAAATATTCCTTTTCTTATCACGTCTTCCACCTCATATCATTCGAGAAGGATAAACCGGGAAAGAGGTGTGGTAGGGGGTGAGAGGAAATGTTGTGAACGGGTCGACCATAACTTTGGACGAGAGACGCAAGTTTGAGGGGAAAATATAAGGGACGTGATAAAAGGTCAGTGTTTTTGCAGTTTTAGTATCACATTTTTTTTACCTAACTAAATAAATAAAACAGTACTTTAATAGAAATCTAGAGTTTAATTTTCTTCACATGTTGACCTCAACAGTTCCTAAATATCTGTAAAAAGTGTCATGGAATTTAATGATAACTTTTTTATTTAGTTTAAAGAGTTTGTCATCTAATGCCGCTATGCTCATGATACATATTCAAGAATGGTTGATATCACCGTCTAAAGAAATATTAAACTCTATGTTTCTATTCAAACAATATTTTATTTATCTAAGACCCGCCTCGGTGACGTAGTTGGCTAACGCGCTTGTCGTGTTTAGCTCGACTGCTGAGGACGGGGAGACCGAAGTTCGAATCTCGGTCGGGTGAACTGGGTGGTGGTTTTTCCTAAATGGTTTTCCACTCTACCTCCACGCAAATTCGGGATCACTTCCTCTAATTAAAACCTTCCCAATTCCTAATCCATTAGCGTAATTAGTACTTAAAGCGTATAACCCGAACGGGTAGTAAGATGCGGTGCTAAATATTATTATTATTATTTATCTAAGCCAAAAAAAGTTTGGCTATAAAAGCTACAAAAGCTCTGAGCTTCTCTCGCGTCCCCTACATTTCCACCCCAAAGCTTGATTCACACGATAGCAGAAATGTATGTTGACCCATGAAACGTAAACTGAACGCAAACATTTTATTTCCTAGTAGATAAACATATAGGTACAGTCATGATGGGCGTTTTTTTTCAATTTGTATTGTATCATGCCTTCATGACACAAATTAACACATAGACACACACGTTTTACGTTGAGTGGGTTAGTTAAAGCCCGCCAAAAACAGTAGACGTGTCTAGTTTCACAGTGCATAGCACACAAGAGAGTCGTTTGGTTTTGACATTTGGTTTGCTCCCCGAAACAGGTCCTGTCGAGCAAAGAGGACAAAGCTGGACTTCCTAAACTCGCTTTGAGAGGATAAGGCACTATGCAGGGGTGAACCGGCTGCCGGTTAGGGATGTGAAAAAAGTATCGATACTTTACTAATATCTATACTTTCCTTTCGATACTGGTATTTTTTATTAGATACTTTTCCCTGTACTTTTACTAATATTAGTACTCACACTCTGGTATTTGATCGGTATCGAAAGAAACAACTTTTTTACTTTCCACGCTAATGCTGGATTAATTGTTTACTAGGGGGGGCTTGTAGAGGAAGAACAAATTAAACAATTTTTTAATTCTCACTCATTTATGCATGACCAGAAAGAAGCCATTCTAACATTTAATCTCTTTTAGCTCATTATAAATAATTCATATATGTTCTTTCATCTTTGTTTATCAATACCGCCTGATGCCTGATCGGGCGATGAGACGAGTGACGACCAGTTTACTACCCCTTCCTTTATCAATGAGTACGTCATCACAAACCAAACAACATAAGCTTTTGTAGAGCTTAATTAACTCAGTCAACTCAAGAGGGCCTTAAGAGACGAAACAGAACAGCTTATGTGCATTGTTTAAGCAGATGAAGCAGAGCATGGCATCCATTCTTCTATTGTTTGTCAATATTTTATAATAGATTTTAATAGATTTCCCAGATTAAAATTTTGATACCGATATTAACTGCTATCGATAATTTTCTTTCGATACTAGTAGGTATTGATATTTTTCTTCCGATACTTTTAATGAGCACATTATCGATAATTTTCTTTCGATACCACCTCTACTGCCGGGCACCGGGACATGTCCCGATAGGCCGGTTTGATTTGAGCTGCCGCAACTACTGTACTTTAAACTAAAATAGATCTATGCATTTAATTCTAAATGATTGTTTTTATTAAATTTTAATCAAAAGTTCCAATGAGTAAGTTTGAGGGTGCTCATAATACTTCATTTGATATTTTTGTCTTCAGCCAACGTATACGCATTTGTTTACAGAGAAAACACAGCTACTAGTTTTCTACTCTACATAGATAGTGGGTGGAAAATTATTTTACAAACTTTATTATTTCAAATTAGACTCTCATCTAATGTCTAGTAATTTTGAAGTATTTTTGCTCATATCGGTAGGAATAAGAAGCTGACATTCTAAGTGGATTGAATAGTGACGTAATAATCGATAATGTAACTGAAATAGCATAGGAATTACATTATTTAATAATAAAAATATAAATAATTCACCACACTACTTCAGCTTGCACTGAAACAGAGGCTCACTGATATGTTAAGTGGCGTCTCAGGCTGCATAGGACCGGCCAGTCCACCCCTGGCACTATGCTCTGCTATGCTCTCTAACAAACACGTGGATCCACCCTGACAAACGAACTAAGATGAGAATTTTTCACCATTCTTGTTTTATTTAGTATATTTATTCTGTAGTTTTTTAATACATGACTTATAAACTTAATCTTAGAAACGATTACCAAGGGGGTTGATGAAGTGCTTTGCGCTCTGTATTTTTACTCGGAAGATCAGAGTTTGATACAGACTGGATTTAAACTAAACAGTTTTTCTTCCCCTCATCATGCGAATACTGGAATATCTATTTAAAGGCCTTCATTACTTTCCTGTAGATTAGTTGATGTAGTTTGAGATTGGACAAAATTAGAAAGCGCCAGGAATTGTGTTATTTAGCATAAACCACCTAATATTTTATTCTCAACCTGGACAGGAACAAGGACCTCTTGGACATGCATTACGTTACACTAAGTCCTGGGCCACAGTTATGGGTACTGGTTTGATCATTATGGCAGATGCTTCGTAAATATGTATGCTCTAAAGAGGGCATTGGTCAACAATGACATATACCAGTTACATTGATAAAATCCTACTGATGTGTGAATTTAAAAAAAAAAAATGGTAAAGATCTATCTGGGGCTCCGGTTTAAATATATAAACACCAACCCATTGAGCTCAGAATAGTCCATATTTACAGATCACTCACTTAACTATACAACCATTCTGTACGTGTTGATGAGATGTTGGAACATGGTTGAGTATTTGTCAGGAGTGATAATGACTCATCTAGCCCTACAACCATTCTGTACGTGTTGATAAGATGTTGGAACATGGTTGAGTATTTGTCAGGAGTGATAATGACTCATCTAGCCCTACAACCATTCTGTACATGTTGATGAGATGTTGGAACATGGTTGAGTATTTGTCAGGAGTGATAATGACTCATCTAGCCCTACAACCATTCTGTACGTGTTGATAAGATGTTGGAACATGGTTGAGTATTTGTCAGGAGTGATAATGACTCATCTAGCCCTACAACCATTCTGTACGTGTTGATAAGATGTTGGAACATGGTTGAGTATTTGTCAGGAGTGATAATGACTCATCTACCCTACAACCATTCTGTACATGTTGATGAGATGTTGGAACATGGTTGAGTATTTGTCAGGAGTGATAATGACTCATCTAGCCCTACAACCATTCTGTACATGTTGATGAGATGTTGGAACATGGTTGAGTATTTGTCAGGAGTGATAATGACTCATCTAGCCCTACAACCATTCTGTACATGTTGATGAGATGTTGGAACATGGTTGAGTATTTGTCAGGAGTGATAATGACTCATCTAGCCCTACAACCATTCTGTACTGTTGATGAGATGTTGGAACATGGTTGAGTATTTGTCAGGAATGATAATGACTCACCTATCTCTACAACCATTCTGTACATGTTGATGAGATGTTGGAACATGGTTGAGTATTTGTCAGGAATGATAATGACTCACCTATCTCTACAACCATTCTGTACATGTTGATGAGATGTTGGAACATGGTTGAGTATTTGTCAGAAGTGATAATGACTCATCTAGCCCTACAACCATTCTGTACATGTTGATGAGATGTTGGAACATGGTTGAGTATTTGTCAGGAGTGATAATGACTCATATAGCCCTACAACCATTCTGTACGTGTTGATAAGATGTTGGAACATGGTTGAGTATTTGTCAGGAGTGATAATGACTCATCTAGCCCTACAACCATTCTGTACGTGTTGATAAGATGTTGGAACATGGTTGAGTATTTGTCAGGAGTGATAATGACTCATCTAGCCCTACAACCATTCTGTACATGTTGATGAGATGTTGGAACATGGTTGAGTATTTGTCAGGAGTGATACTGACTCATCTAGCCTACAACCATTCTGTACATGTTAATGAGATGTTGGAACATGGTTGAGTATTTGTCAGGAGTGATAATGACTCATCTAGCCCTACAACCATTCTGTACGTGTTGATAAGATGTTGGAACATGGTTGAGTATTTGTCAGGAGTGATAATGACTCATCTAGCCCTACAACCATTCTGTACATGTTAATGAGATGTTGGAACATGGTTGAGTATTTGTCAGGAGTGATAATGACTCATCTAGCCCTACAACCATTCTGTACATGTTAATGAGATGTTGGAACATGGTTGAGTATTTGTCAGGAGTGATAATGACTCATCTAGCCCTACAACCATTCTGTACATGTTAATGAGATGTTGGAACATGGTTGAGTATTTGTCAGGAGTGATAATGACTCATCTAGCCCTACAACCATTCTGTACATGTTAATGAGATGTTGGAACATGGTTGAGTATTTGTCAGGAGTGATAATGACTCATCTAGCCCTACAACCATTCTGTACATGTTGATGAGATGTTGGAACATGGTTGAGTATTTGTCAGGAGTGATAATGACTCATCTAGCCCTACAACCATTCTGTACATGTTGATGAGATGTTGGAACATGGTTGAGTATTTGTCAGGAGTGATACTGACTCATCTAGCCCTACAACCATTCTGTACATGTTAATGAGATGTTGGAACATGGTTGAGTATTTGTCAGGAGTGATAATGACTCATCTAGCCCTACAACCATTCTGTACGTGTTGATAAGATGTTGGAACATGGTTGAGTATTTGTCAGGAGTGATAATGACTCATCTAGCCCTACAACCATTCTGTACGTGTTGATAAGATGTTGGAACATGGTTGAGTATTTGTCAGGAGTGATAATGACTCATCTAGCCCTACAACCATTCTATACATGTTGATGAGATGTTGGAACATGGTTGAGTATTTGTCAGGAGTGATAATGACTCATCTAGCCCTACAACCATTCTGTACATGTTGATGAGATGTTGGAACATGGTTGAGTATTTGTCAGGAGTGATAATGACTCACCTATCTCACCAACCTTCCTAAAAGTGTTACTGAGATGTTACAACATGCAGTGTCAGTTCTTCCCGCACCATGAGCATTTTCCAGCCACTGAACCGGGAAAGTGATTCCAGCCATCAAATATTCCAGGCTCGTCATGCCAACGTTTTTGTTTATTCCAGGGTAAAGAGAGGATTGGGCCAGGGGTCCACCTGATAAGGAACCTGAGAGGGCTAGGAGAGTTGCTATCACGTCTGACCATATAGCTCGGTAGTCATGTGTTTGTTGGTGACCACACATGCACGTTTGATCACAATATATTATCTTCAAACGTATGTTAATACATTTCATCAACATTTCTCAAACTCTTAATCCCGTTCGCCTAGGTTGGAGAGCTAGAATTTATTCTTTACTTTGATTTTAATAGGAATAACCTTTTATAAAATACATACCTTTTTGGGAAAGGGGGGGGGGGTCGATTTGATTTCACACTTAGATGTTACATTTACTTAAATTGATTGGTATAACTTTTTTGGTCAATTGAATCAAGATGAAAATAAGAAAAATAACGTGCAAGATGATTTATTTAAAGGAATTCCTAATTTATAATGAATCAATAAGTCAATTAAAACAGGTACAATGGCACTTTTAAAAAGTCATCAGTAAGATTGTACAATAAAAATGTTCTGGAACTATTAAATTAACAGATAAGCAAGGAAAGATGTGTGTTAACATCGGGAATAAGATCATAGTCCCAATTTGAAGGTTAGCTTGATTGTTTAGGTGTTTTACCTAGTATTTAACTTAGTAACCATCTAACTTTTAATCTCACATTTTTATTTTTTATAACCTAATCAACTATTCAGATGTCAATTTTTGTTTAGTATCTTTTTATATTGTAATATTTCATGCGTTATATTCTTTATTGGGATCTATTTAGAATGTTTCTTTATCATAACTTAAATATTTATTAATTTTGCACTGGTTTTGTCTCAGAGCTGAAGATGGCATAATCGCCGAAACATGTCGTCACCCAGCCAAGATTAACGTAACTGTTCAACCCTAAATAAGGAGAGAAATTAAAACCAAACAAATAAGGAACGTCACTTTATTATAAACTCTTAAGATGTTAGTTTATACTTATGTATTTCATATTAATCAATTTGTACTTATTTATACTATCCTGTATTTGTAACAAATTAAACTAGAGTACAAGTATAGCCTGGATGACACACATCCGTTGATTTTCAAATAAATCTCCTAAATAATCAAGTATCTCGATACTTAACACAGGCAAAATTATATAAACAATTGGCTTGAATAACAAGTTCAGTACTAATAGATCGCTAGTACCTATTTTAATAATTTGGTGAAAAAAGTTAATTGTTATGTCATAACTTTAATTTTAATATATTTCATGTTGATATTTTATACTGTTAATTGTCTTTGTTGTAGGCTACATAAATAACAATCTAGTCAAACTAATTAACTTTTCTATTAATCATTATAAATGTCACTGCTTAATATATTTTAATCATTACATAACAAACTTTCCTTGTAAACTTGTTTTCAAACAATTTACCAGTGTATATATAATTAATTTAACTAATAATTTCATTATTAATGGCATACCAATTTATCTATTACTTTTGATAAGTCATACCTTTCATATAACCTTTAAAATAGTCTATGTCAATGTTATTAAAATTTAGTAATTGTATTTGTTAACATTTTTAAGGTATTAATAACTACAATCCAGTCAAATTTCCAATTTATCCACAACTCAATTTGCTCGTCAGCCAATCCTATAACCTGCTATTGTTTAAAATATTTTAATCATCTTTCCTTGTTTATCTGTTAATTTAATAATTTCAGGACAATATTATTGTATAATCTTACTGATGACTTTTCAACAGTGCTGTTGTACCGGTTTTAATTGACTTCATAATTCATGATAAATTAGGCCTTTATTTAAATAAATAATCTTGAACGTTATTTTTCTTATTTTTAGCTTGATTTAATTGACCAAAAGAAGTTATACCAATCAATTTAAGTAAATATAACATCAAAGTACGTTCCTTATATTATAATATTTTCTCTGTGCTAATAACCCGCCTCGGTGGCCTATTTGACTAACATGTTATATCCGTGTTAAGCTGGTCTGCCGAGGACGGGGATATCAAGGTTCAATTCTCGCTCGGGTGAACTGGGGTGGTTTATCTTAGATTGTTTTATACTCTCCCTCCACGCAAATGTGAGTTCACTTTCTCTATATTCAACCTTCCCAATTCCTAACCAATTAGTGAAATTAATACTTAAGCGTAATACCCGAATGGGTAGTAAGACGCGGTGCTAAGTATTATCAGTATCATCTATGCTAATACGGATGCACATAGAGGAGGAATTTTTCATATTTTCTTCGTGCTAGTGCGGGTGCACCTCTAAAACTGCCCTAACCATTCTAACTTCTTAGATAACCATGGGGTTTTCCACCCCACCACGTCTTAATGACCATCTGGGATATACGCATTCTAATCACACTAATGGGGTAGGGACAAACAAGGTAAAATTTGGAGTGAACTTACCCACGTTTGCGTGTAAGAAGAGTGGAGAACCATTTAGTAAATATTTCTTCAATACACCCAACTGGAATTCAAACCTCAAACAGACCGTCAATAGCAAACCAGACTAGATGAGTCTGACATTAAAACCACGTGCCCACCATGATATTATAATGGGAAAAACTCTCAAAATGTTTCTATTTATCTATTCACGCAAATTGTTCTACATTTTACTTCCCTCATGAGTGATAACCCTGATGGAAGGTAAGACGTGGAGCACCAGTTGCTCTTATTTATATAACGTTTAAAAACGTTAGTAATTTTAAAACCCGCCTCGGTGGCGTAGTTGGCTAACGCGCTAGTCGTGTTGAGCTCGACTGCTGAAGACGGGGAGATCGAGGTTCGAATCTCGGTCGGGTAAACTGGGGGTGGTTTTTCCTAAATGGTTTTCCACTCTTCCTCAACGCAAATGCGGGTTCACTTCCTCTAATTCAACCTTCCCCATTCCTATTCCATTAGCGTAATTAGTACTTAAAGCGTATAACCTGAACGAGTAGTAAGACGTGGTGCTAAATAATAATAATAATAATAATAATAATAATAATAATAATAATAATCAATAATAGTAATTTTAAAATTACGTTATTTTGCGATGGCGTTTCTACACGCTCTCTTTATATCATTACCTTGTAATGCGGGCTAACTAGCCTACGAAACTAAGTGATTGGTTCGTGTGTTCCAGGACAAGCTCTTGACCAAGTTGGAGGAAAATGAACCCGAGCTGGCCACCTCCCAGGAGGATGAGGTGAGTTCATTTGTACTGTTGGTGGGTGCTTTAGCTATCAGGGTTTCCGACATCTTGACAAACGTCACTAACACTTGACGAACTTTATTTGCACTTAACGTTGGTTTATTTATTGATATGAAATAGTAAAAAATTAAAAATAGTTGCCTGTTTTTGCTTATTTTTAGTTGTACAAATCAGTTTTTCTACTTTTTACTTTCTCTCGACCTCTTAAAATACTATTGTGGTCATTAAACATATTGAACTCACGATTTTTATATAATATGTCGACGTTTCATGACCTCCCTGAAACAGAAAAAGTGGTTTTCACGATGATGTCTGTCTGTATCTCGGTCTAGAGCCTAAACAATTTTACTTATCGACTATTGGTATCTGGAGTTTTCATAAGGTCCCCACAAGGATTTTTTGGAATTATTTATATAAACTTAGAATTAAAGGTTGTTCGACTGAAGGGCAAAAATATATCAAATCGATTTTCTCAAAACTCGCTCTAACGATTTTTGAATCTAGAAATTGTTTAGCATTTAAAACAAAACGGCAATTCTTGTTTTACCATGAAAATTACTTTAAGGGTATGCTTATTTTACATTAGTAGAAACTTCCAATTTTGATTGTACATCCGTAACTATTTGAGATATGAAATAATTTATCATTATAAAGACGTAGTAATATTAAATATAACATTATTTTATTTAAAACATATTTTTAATAAATCACTTGTTTTTCAACTATGAGCCAATATATTTTTTTATTCAAGTCTTGATAGTGAAATTAATTTTTATGTTTTTGGTGGACAGATATGATCCTCTTTTCTTAATTTTTTTTAACAGTATTTTATTTATTTCGGGATCTTTGAAATATTGTTTCTACAACATTGTATATTGTTTCGCTTCGAAAATTTTACAAATTTTTAGCAAATGTCTTTATTTTAAGATTAAAAGAGAAAGTCTGTGCGGTGCTCCGTACCATTTATTTTGTTGTATAACATGGTGTTATTTCTTCGATGTTGGTAGTTTGATATTCAAGCTCTAATGGCTGCCATCATATGAGTCCAGTGTGTGTCCTTTTATTCATGAGCAAACTTGATCTAACAAATGATTCAGCGCTGTCTAGCTGTTGAGACTGAACTAAAGATACTTATGACATTCAATTCCAAGAAGTAAGGAGAATTTTACAGAAAAACTACCTGCAATATATTCCTAGCGCAGTAACAAATTACTAAAATGCCTGTATAATCTTTTATACAAATTGCCGTGACTACAAACAAACCATGTTAAGAACATAACACTACTGGAACCATGATAATATCAGATACATAATATGTTATGTAGGGACACCAACATTTCGCGAGATGTATTTTTATGAACTTTTACTTAGGATATCTAACAGCACACAATTGAAACTAATTTTTTAATTAATTATAAACCTACATGCACGAAATAAAACTTTTGTGTGTGTGTGTGAAATTAGGCATTTTATCTTTTAAATGCAAACTATGATACATTTTGTTGACTTAGATGCAAGTTATCGTTAAAAATATTCAAAATATTATAAAATGGTTTCTCAGTATCTTATTAATATTATAAATGCGAAAGTTTATGTGTTTGGATGTTTGTTTCTCAATCACGTCAAAACTGCTGAACGGATTAGAATGAAACTTTGTAGGTAGGTAGAGTATGTCCTGGAATAACATATAGGACTATTCCCAACTTTTGATTTTAAATAATAATAAATATATGATTATAATGTGATTGAAATAATGTTATTTAAGAATTTGTGATTTAATACTTTGTAATTAAAGTAAATAGTAATTAGTGTGACATAGTTTCATACTAATAAGTAATAAAATATATTATGTGATTTTAGCTATGTAGTTCGAAAAAGAATACTATTTCATTTATTTATTTTACTAATTTTGAGGGTAAAATTTTAAAAAAATAATTAAATTGATAATTGATAACTTTTTTCTTTTATTACGAAAATTTAAAAGTGAGAATTAAAATATGGCAAAATTATTTACAGCTAGAACTGAGAAAAACACACAGATATTTGAAAAAAATAAAGTTTGATTTATGACCAAAACAGTTTTGTTAAAAATTAAAAGATTTTATCAATTATTGCGGGCAAAGCCGCGACGGGTAAAAGCTAGTAAGTAATATATTTCCCACAGCCGAAGAGTATTTATAAAAGATGTATTATTATTATTATTATATTATTGTTTGTTTGTTTGTTTTTAATATTTTCAATAACAAAATTTCTTGCAAATTTGCCCTTGATCAAGTAGGCGTTCATATCCCTTCTCGGGCTTCTCGTAATCCTAAATTGTTTTTTCTCGAAAGCTCTTATAAGATGAGCCCTATAGGTCGTTGTATCCATAGCGCCAATTCTAGATTTGTCGAATTCGACTTTTATCATAAAAGGTAAACTAAACTCAGAGAGTTATTTAAGGTTATCTCATATCAATAATTTATCATGTATAGGTTTTGCCTATATTATTTAAACTTACAATATTCTGATCTATTTTTTGCATAATGTTACTATTACTACTGCTTACTATTTAGTTATTTGTTTTTAATGTTACTTTTTATTATTATTATTATTATTATTAACTACTTTTTTTATCTCGTAACTATTCATCAGTATGTATACTTATTTAGCTAATATTGTTTATCTTATTTTCTCGTGTATATGTGTTTGTAAGGTACTTGTGTACTTTCAGTGCTGGCCTGTTATAGGTCTTACGACTGTTGGCCAGCACTATAATAAAGGAAATTGAAATTGAATTGAAATTATTATTATTATTATTAGCACCGCGTCTTACTACCCGTTCGGGTTATACGCACTTACGCTAATGTGTAATGGTAGGGTGATTATGAGATGAAATGAAGGACCTACAGTTTAACGTGGAATCCGAACCACGGTGGAGGCCTGGCATTCCCCACATTCACAAGATGTCTTGTCAGAGGTGAAGGAAGGGTTTGGTAATCAGATAAAACTCTGCCGGGACCGAGGATTGAATATAAAAGATGTAACCCGCTCCATTGGCCGCGTGGTATAACGCGCTACTATTGCAGCGGATTAGACTGCTGATGACGGGCGATTGAGTTTAGAATCTCAGTCGCATGCACCGAGAGTGGTTTTTCCAAACAGGTTTTCCACACTCCCTCCATGCAAATGCGGGTAAATTTCCTCTGAATAGAACCTTCGTAATCCATTAAACCATTAGCGTAATTAGTACATAAGCGTATAACCTGAACGGTTAGTAGGACGCGATGATTTATATATATATATATATATATATATATATATATATATATATATATATATATATATTATATATATATATATATATATAAGATGTGTTTAAACCGTTTATTATGACGTACATATTTTGAACGGGCGCACTTGAATTCCGGAATAAAGTATATGTCAGCCTGTGCACATGAGTTTAGGAACAACCTGTAATAACATTCAACTCCTAACCCATAACCTAACCTAGACTAACCTAACATAGTCTAGCCTCACCTAACATAACCTCAATTTTACATTTTGAACAAAGTCATTATAAATTTAATTCTTATTCCACAGTTCGTGTGAGGGTATTATCATCCTCGGATGAGTTGTTCCGCAATTCGTGTGCACCAATTTTGAACAAAGGCGAATATTTAAAGATACAGCTGAAGTAAAAACAATGTTTAATTAAACGAAATAATATATTTTCAACCTAGCTTTGATTTTATTGGTCTGTACTAATTTTAGCCGTAATATTTTAATTTGTTAAAATGTTTATACATGAAGGTAAGTATTTCTTTACCAATTTCTAAAATACAACTTTTTAATTTATCTTAATCCATTGGTTTTATTGATCACAAATCATGATCTCCAGATGAATTACGTCCTTTGGAGGGGGATAAAGGTGTGAATATAAGTAGGCCAAAATTAACAAGCCCTTTACATGTTGTAGAGGGTTTAATTTGCTTAGAGTAGCCGCCCCCTGCCGCGAATGCTAACAGGAGGATATGAGCCAGGGAACCATGGGGGTGAAAATTATCATCTTAATAACTCTGGACGGGTGACCTGGCGGTCTAGGGGTAAGGTGTCAGACTTCTGTGCTGGCGGCCGGGGTTCAATCCTCGATCCCGGCACAGATATATCTGATTACCAAACCCTTCCTTCACTTCTGGCAAGACATCTTGTGAATGTGGGGAATGCCAGGCCTCCACCGTGGTTCGGATTCCACTTTAAACTGTAGGTCCTTCATTTCATCTCACATTCACCCTACCATTACACATTAGCGTAAGTGCGTATAACCCGAACGGGTAGTAAGACGCGGTGCTAATAATAATAATAATAATAATAATAATAATAATAATAATAATAATAATAACAACTCTGGACGTGAAATATATATCCAATAAACAATTAATATTGTATTTACTAGCCACTACCCATCTAGGTCACTTTTGAAAACCACAACTATTTAACACGCAGTGGTTGGTACGAGGAATAAGATGGTCTGGTTTGCTTTGCAGTGATTGAAAGATCAGGGTTCAAAACCCGGCCGGGAATAAGATATTGTTTTAAAAAAAATATGCTTTTCTTCTATTTATCTATGAAAGATTTAGTTAATTTCGTTTATATTATACCTTCCTCACTCCTCTCATTTATTGTAAATATTTGAATACACCCACGTGTGGGTAGTTTCTCCAAACCCAGAAAGTTCTTTGCCCAATTTACAGATTGACAAAGAAACATAGTTAAAATGTGGTTTTAACTGTAGTAATATATTGGAAATATACTCGTTTATTCGAAAATGTCCTTTAAAACATTTGCTACTATATATTGTAGTGGTTCTCAATTTTATTTAGATTGTACCACTTGGCCGTGACTAAAAGTTAATGCACCGCCAAGATAAAAAAATCAAATCAAAGGCTTTAAAATATATGACCACATGGTAAATTATTGATCTATTTAATATATTGGGAAAATATTTCCGTAATCATAATATTTCAAATGTGACAAAGCTGTTTAGAGAGAATCCTACTGTCAAAGTCTTAACATCACCTCTTATTGAAAATCGTTATGATCAGTTAAAAATACATAATTTTGTTGTAAAAAGTTTGTAGAAATTTTGTATACATTTTCTTCACTAATACGTTCAAAAAAAAAGTAAAAAGTAAATCTAAACACATGAAAATGATAATTTTTAAATGTAATTCTGGAGCTGATATATTATAAATCTCAAAGCTTTTCAGTGAGAGGGGTGTGGCTTTTTGGTTTGGCACAGCTTTTTGATTTATCTGGTTGTCCAATTGAAACTTGGCTTCAACTATTGTAGCCTATTGCGGTACTTATTTTTTAGGTTATCCATAGATGAAAAACCACTCTCACAGAGATATATTGCTGAGAAAGACATCATAAACTGCTAATGTAGAAGGTGCCAAGTAGAGGGTTAAAAATTCTCAGAAATCGGTCTCCAGCCGAGAGAAAATACGGGGAAAAGAGGGATGGAAATAACCAGAAAACGGTAACTGCCAAGAATTAGGATTTTCCATAAGTCCCGTGTTATTTTTCCCACTTTCCCTTGAGAGCTGCTCGCGTACCTCCTGGAAAGTGCCCAAGTAATCCTGGGGGTACACGTACCCCAGTTTGAGAACCACTGATAGATTTTATTTTATATTTGGGTCATTTATATCTGTAAACTATCGTAATAAATTAAATTACTAAATGAGACCTTGACAATTAATGTCTCGAGCACCGACCTTTCAAGCACTGTCTAACATCTTACTAATGACTCCGGTTCAAAGCTCAGCTTGTACTAACAGTATACATATACCTACAGTGATAAGAGAACAAATAAAGTAAAAGTGGTTTTGAGGCAAACTAAAAGTAGGCCCCGATAATTAATAACGCTAAAAATTACCACAGTTTAAAAAAATGGTAACAGTAATATAGGCAACTCTGCTCAGACGTGTCGGGTTTCTTAGCTCAGTCAGTGTTTGATACATTAGCTCAGTCAATATCTGAAACCTTAGCTCAGATAGTGACTGGTACTTAAGATGAGTCAGTGTCTGGTACCTTAGATCAGTCAGTGTCTGGTACCTTAGTACAGCTAGTATCTGATACCTTAGCTCAGTCAGTGTCCGGTACCTTAGCTCACTCGTTATCATGTTTGCTTTTTATGTACCAAGTGTCCTGGTTTCGATTCCGGTCATGGAGTAAAGATGAATCAAGTGTGAAACTATGATTTTTTTTATTTCACAGTGATTAATTAACGTTTGTGTGGCTTGGTATTGTATCTGTTTAAAAGTTGAGTTAGCCAGAAAGATGAGTACTAATATAGGCCTAATTCTTTATACCCTCTTTACAACCGTACAGACTATACTATTTTCTTACGCTAATTGAGTAATAATGAGGAGGGTATAATTTGATGAAATACTCCTTCATTTTCGGTTAGGCTAAGGGGGAAATAATTTATGGAAAATAATGCCATTAAATTCTCTCATTTGTTCCTCTATATCCCTTTCCTCCGCAAATTAGACTGGTTGTTTATTCCAGTTGTGTAGCAGTGTTGGCTAGGCCCAATTATTTGGTTTAGGAAGTACACGTTAAATTCTCATAATAAGTACAAATAGAGAATAGTTTAAAACCCAATAAATAATAATATTGACCAGATAAAGAAGCAATAAATTATAATAGAATATATATGAAGAAGCAATAAAAAAATATTTTAGCATAAATAGAAAGTCAATATTAATAGGTAGATGAAAAAGAAATCATATCATTGGATGAATAAAGAAGCAATAAATATTAAAAGAGAATAGTTGTAGAAGTATCATATTTACTATCATTAAAACACTTCACTAATAAAATATTTATTTTTCAAACAAAAATAATTTCCAAAGTTTCAGATAAAAACTTCTAATTATACCCTTTTGAGCCTTTCTTTGGGCTAAAGAGGAATGCATGTAAAGAGTATTTTAACTTTGACTTCAAAACAAAATTTATACATCTTTCTCTTTGTTTCCCTCTCCCCATTTTTATTCTTCATTTACTCTAGTCTATCGCCCGAAATTTCAGTCATTGAACTTCCTCCGTGAAATGACTTTCATGTAGCTATAAGGAAAATTGACCTTTTACTTCTTTTTCCTTTCAATATTATATTTTTTTATCGAAGCATATTGAGTTTGAACGAAGAGAAAAATCGTATTTCAAATATTACAAGGCGTAGGAAAGGATTATTTTTTTAAATCTCATGCTATGAAAAAAATAGTTAATTTAGTTGTTAAACTAGTGTAGGCGTTGTAGAAATAAACTAAAATAAATGTTCTGAATGAATTTGAAGCTACATTTTAAAGGATAAAAAAACAAATAATTACTTTGAAATAAGCGTATATTGGATAATATAACCGTAATCAGGTATTCTTCACACTTTGTCTTACTCAAGGTCCTAGATATAAGTATTTTGGCTACTATATTGAAGTGGGAAAAAGGAAGGTAGAATTTAGAGGAAATGTACTGCATTTTGCATTTATTGAGAATGGGAAACCATTTAGGAAAATACATCTTCAGTATATCCGACTGCCTTGGTGGCGTAGTTGGCTAACGCGCTTGTCGTGTTGGTCTCGACTGCTGAGGATGGGAAGACTAAGGTTCGAATCTCGGTGGTTGAACTGGGGTAGGTTTTTCCTAAATGGTTTTTCACTCTCCCTCCACGCAAATGCGGGTTCACTTCCTCTAATTCAACCTTCCCAATTCCTAATCAATTAGCGTAATTAGTACTTAAAGCGTACAACCCGAACGGTTAGTAAGATGCGGTGCTAAATAAAATATATATGCGACTGGGACCCGAACCCTAACCTGCTCATCATCGGTAAACCAGACTAAATTACTACGATATTTATACCGTATAACCACCAGGATCTGTACAACATTTATTTAAATAATCATTTAAAAAAATGAAAAGGTTAGGAACGTTTCAAAAATAGTTATTTTATTTGTAGGCCAACATTTTAAGATCACCCACCGGATGAGGATATCGATGAAAGAGTTTGAGTCAACCCAATAACTGGATGAGAATGTTAGAACCTCCACACACAAATGCTGCTATTTAGTGGAGGTGAAGGTGTGTGTGATGTATCGCCTCAGTTCCCAGCCTACAATCTGTCATCTGATCTCATTTAGCGCCCTTTCTCTCCTCCTTAATTACATCGTCCTCTAAGCGACAATTACTGCGGGGAGCTCCTTAAGGTCATTTGACAACAAACACTTTATTGCACAGTTTTAACAAGTGTATAATTATAAGTTATTACATAATGGTTTAATGATTTAAAATCATTACCGTTTACGAGCTATAAGGGCTCAAACTTGCTATTTTATGCTTTTTATGTACAAATTGTCAAGGTAAGGTAATTGAAATATAGGGCTGGAATCTAGTATAACTAGATATTCATATGATGTGTAACACAATTAAATATTTATAATATAAATTTTAGATGTTTTTCACTATTCATAAACCGTGGTTCGGATTCCACGTTAAACTGTAGGTCCTTCATTTCATCTCATAATCACCCTACCATTACACATTAGCGTAAGAGCGTATAATCCGAACGGGTAGTAAGACGCGGTGCTAATAATAATAATAATAATAATAATAACAATACTATTCATAAATATTAATAATATCAATAATATACATTTAGTAAATATATAATTGTATACACCTCATATGAATGTCTAATTATACAAATTGTCAGCCCCACATATTAATTACATTACCGTGCTACGCAAAAAAAAAAGCATCAGATAACACGTTTGATTCCTTATAGCTTCGTAAGCTGTAATGATTTGAAATCATTAATCCACTTTTTATAGTTTATAACTATACTCTTGTTAAGTTACGAATAACCTTAATAAACAGCAACCCTCTTTTGAGAAAAACATTCTTAGTGAGAATCACTCAAATAGGCTCCTAGTAAGTTCAGACACTAGAGCAGTGATGGAAAATATATGGCACATCGACAAATTAAAAAGATACGCATTAAATACAACTTTTACCATCGTGGTATAACTTTTTTTGAAGTATTATTATTATTATTATTATTATTATTATTATTATTATTATTTTTATTATTATTGTTTATTATTTATTATTATTATTATTATTATTATTATTATTATTATTATTATTATTATTATTATTATTAGCAACGGTCTTACTACCCGTTCGGGTTATACGCACTTACGCTAATGTGTAATGGTAGGGTGGTTGTGAGATGAAATGGAGGACCTACAGTTTAACGTGGAAACCGAACCACGGTGGAGGCCTGGCATTACCCACATTCACAAGTTGTGATTAATACACGTCTTGTCAGAGGTGAAGGAAGGTTTTGGTAATCAGATAAATCTGTGCCGGGGCCGAGGATTGAATCCCGGACCCCCAGCACAGAAGTCCGACACCTTACCCCTAGACCACCAGGTCACCCACTCTTTTTTGAAGTAAATCATATTTCGACAGCCATATCATTCATTAAATGTCATGGGATGGCGATCTTTATGAAATCAACAGATAGAATCCTTCTTGACTCGTATTTAAGTGCATCATGTGTTATGTGGATGACAGCAGACTATGAACCAAACCTAAATATCTTGGCTAGTAAAATACAACATGAATCTCAACACACACGTTTAAAATGCCTACACATATGTACTAATTACGCTAATGAGCCGGGGATGAGGAAGTTGTATTTAAAGGAAGTGTTTCCGCTTTCTGTGAGGGGAGAGTGGAAAACCATTTAAGAAAAACTACCCGCAGTACACCCGACTGGGATTCAAAATCTGATCTCCCTGTCATCAGCAGTTTAGTCTAATGAGAGACCGACACCTTAGACCATGTGGTACCCGCTACAAGTTAATATTAATTAAAATATAACCTTTTTCAAACTAATATGGAATACATTATCGAGGTTTTTGAATTTAACAAGTACCTATCCATTTATTGCAATTTTTCCACTACAGATTAAACTCTAAATGTTTCTACTATACGTTATTAAAATTATTGTAGTTTAAGACACTCAATTTGACAGTTTAATAAAAAGGAATCTTTAAAATTTAAGGATTATTAAATATTACGATTTGCTTCTAACTATCCATCACACTTCTTAATATTCAACCAGTTATAATGTTTAAATACTCATTAAATGTAAGAGGGCACACTGGACTAGTTCAAAATTTAGCTACCTAGTCTCTAAACGGCACACTGATCAGAAAAGTTTCGCCATCCCTACATTAAGAGAGAACAAAAACGGAGGGAGTAGATCACAGCTACTAACGAGTTCAGGCACTAGACCCTGCTACATTGGCTCTATAGAGTGGATGGATAGATCACAGCTACTACTATCGAGTTCAGGCACTAGACCCTGCTAGACTGGCTCTATAGAGAGTGAATGTAGTAGATCACAGATTTTAGTAAATTCAGGCACTAGAGCGTGTTTGAATGGTCCTATAGAGAGTGAATGTAAATCACAACTATTAGCGAATTCAGGCACTAGAGAGTGTTTGAATGGCTCTATAGAGAGTGGATGTAGTAGATTACAGCTATTAGCGAGTTCAGGCACTCGAGCGTGTTTGAATGGCTCTATAGAAAGCGGATGTAGTAGATCACAGTTATTAGCGAGTTCAGGCACTAGAGAGTGTTTGAATGGCTCTATAGAAAGTGGATGTAGTAGATCACAGTTATTAGCGAGTTCAGGCACTAGAGAGTGTTTGAATGGCTCTATAGAGAGTGGATGTAGTAGATTACAGCTATTAGCGAGTTCAGGCACTCGAGCGTGTTTGAATGGCTCTATAGAAAGTGGATGTAGTAGATCACAGTTATTAGCGAGTTCAGGCACTCGAGCGTGTTTGAATGGCTCTATAGAAAGTGGATGTAGTAGATCACAGTTATTAGCTAGTTCAGGCACTCGAGCGTGTTTGAATGGCTCTATAGAAAGTGGATGTAGTAGATCACAGCTATTAGCGAATTCAGGCACTAGAGAGTGTTTGAATGGCTCTATAGAAAGTGGATGTAGTAGATCACAGTTATTAGCGAGTTCAGGCACTAGAGCGTGTTTGAATGGCTCTATAAGAGTGGATGTAGTAGATCACAGTTATTAGCGAGTTCAGGCACTAGAGCGTGTTTGAACGGTTCTATAAGAGTGGATGAAGCTTAGCTTAAGTGTTGCAGAGCTTGCTTGTTTTACCGCTGACGCACTGCAGGTGCCCGTCGAAACTCTCCCCGGCGATACAAAGCGAGAGGTGGTGTCTCAGGGTGAATCACCCTCCCCCACTCTCTCTCCCTCTCTCTGCCTCTCTCTCTCTCTCTCTCTCTCTCTCCGTGAACAAACTACGATACTCTGCTCCATCTCATTGATTCCACTGGCGTGAAGCAGCCGAGTTGCGAGGGAGGTTTCTTCCAGTCCACTACAATTATCCCCTAATAAATAGCTGGATTAGAGGGAAGATCTTTGAACTGGAAATTATTTGGCCCTCTCAAATGGAATATTGTTTTAGAGCACGACTTGAAAACTAACTCATTGACATAGCATACGCATAGGGAAATGTCCTCATACTTCTGTATGCCTTAGTATAATGACGGTTTGGAAGCCTTAAGCTCACTAAAATGACCTTCATTTACATTAGAGTGAGATTATGTGACGCTGCCAAAAATGAATTTATTTGTTCAAGCAAGGATAGATCTAATAACCTTTTTTTTTCAACCGTTTACTATGATAGCAGGATTCTGACATTTCGCGAGAATAGTCCTTATAAATGAGTTAATTTCACCTTTTTATGAATTTTGTAAAAACTAAAAATCTCTAAGTGCGAGGTTTTAATCCTTTAAATGTGTTTTATTTTAGTTATGATACTTTAATATTCCCTTTAAAAATACTTTGCGCGTTATAATTTAACACATATTGACTATCCGACTCTTAATACCAGCATTTAAGATTTGCTTATCATGTTTAGTTTCACTTGAGACTCACTAACATTAAGATATAAGCAAACCCAACGTTCAAAGTGTTAATCGCAAAACGCACGTCTTTATTAATAATGTTTTGATATATAATTTTAAATAGACAAATAAGTTAGCTATATCTAGGACTAGGTTTTAGGTTAGCTAAAAATGGTCAGTAATTTACCAATATAGGTCTTGATTATATTAAAATTGCTAAAAAATGACTTCATATTTACAAAAAAAATCACCCAAATATGTAAATAGAATCTCAAGAGGAGTGCACATGAATATATCAAACAATCCTTTTAAAAATTGAAACTAAAATAGATTTGTATGTGATGAAAAAAACCTTTGGCAAATAAACTTTTACATTTCACTAAACAAGAGCATTGATTTAATAAAACCTACTTCAAAAGCAATAGCAGAAATATGTCTATCCTGGTTGCAGTGTTCCAACAGGAATGGGAATTTTCCTAGCACAAAGGTAAACTGTTCGTTTGGAGTCTCACCTAATACTGTCAGCCCGACAACAATGTTGATAAGTATTACGTTTGAGTATTCCTAAAGCTACAAAACATCGATCTAATTCAACACAAATGCATAAAAATCGTTACTAAAAACTTATTCAACCATAAAAATAAGACCTAAAAACTCATAAAGGTAAATTATTATTATTATTATTATTATTATTATTATTATTATTATTATTATTATTATTAGCACCGCGTCTTACTACCCATTCGGGTTATACGCACTTACGCTAATGTGTAAGGGATAGGGTGATTGTGAGATGAAATGAATGACCTACAGTTTAACGTGGAATCCGAACCACGGTGGAGGCCTGGCATTCCCCCCATTCACAAGATGTCTTGTCAGAGGTGAAGGAAGGGTTTGGTAATCAGATAAATCTTTGCCGGGACCAAGGATTGAACCCCGGCCGCCAGCATAGAAGTCTGACACCTTACCCCTAGACCACCAGGTCACCCATAATGGTAAATAAAAACTCAAAAGTTACTTTTAAATATAATATTTCTTCAATCAAGCGAACGTAAACAAAGTTTATGAGAACGTGAGTATTGTCTGGGATGTAAAAAAAACAAAACTTATTTCATACAAATTCGAGATCTTGTCATAACTTTTGATCAATTAGACCAATCATTGCAACCAAGAATTAAATTTACTCTCCTAGTGTTGTATATATTTACCTAAAGCGCATAATAAAATATATGGATAATATACTCGTACTAATGAAACATAATCAGGCTGATTCCACTATTAAAAATATTATTTACGCACCACGTCTTATTACTAATCCAAGCTATTTGCACACTTCCATCAATTGGAAAGAGATATGGTGGGAAGAATTCTATAGGAAATGTGCCCGTGTTTGCGTAGAGGGAGCGTGTAGAACATTTGGGTGAACACCACCCTTGGTACCACCCAGTCGAGATTTGAACCCTGTCTTCCTCATCACAAACAAATCATACGATATTATGCTGACGTTTCAGACCGCGTATCCACATATGACATCCTTCTTAATTTGGCACGTGCTCGTTTACCCCTCCTCTTCTAAACTAAGGACAAAATCAGCCCTAGACACTAACAAGAATATACGAGGTTCGGTAAAAATAAATTCATTTTAATAAGTGTGAGGTCTGAAAGTCCTTCCTTATCCGGGCAAAGGACGAGATCCTAGAGTTGTCTGGGATAGTTTTTTACAAACGACCTACTAGGGGAATTAAATACGTACTCTCGACAGGCAGAATATATTCAGTGCAATATTTGCAGCATAAATACATTCCTCTATGCTCCCAAAATAGTTTAACAGATAGATAGCTTTTTAATGCAGAAAAATCTAGTGTCGATTTGGGGAAATTTGAATTTGTTTTGACGATATTTGGGCAAGGTGGTACACTTTGAGTAATAGAGCTGTAATTCAATTCCCGCCAGATGATTTGAAAATGGTTTTCTTACATGTCATATTATAATCCTTTCTGTGCGCGAATTATTGTGTTCTACCAGTTTTATTATGCTTGGCATATTTTCATCCTGATAGATTTAGAAAATTACATTTTTTGCTGTAAACATTAATTTTTATTCGTGCTTAATGTTTTATTCTCCGGCCGGAATTTCCACATGTTTATACTAAAGGGGTGTGGATGAGAAAGGTAAAACTTAGAGTAAATGTACCCACGTATGAGTGGTGTGGGAGAGCTCAGGAAAAAAAAACCCACCTCAGTGCACCCGGCCAGGATTTCTTGGATCTTGACTTCCCCGTCTTAGATAAACCAGACCAGATGAGGTTGATGCCTTAGCCAGCGTGCCCACCGATGAGGTAAGGATGTATCGATCCAGGATAATAAATTATTTACTAGCTCAGTTTGAGACAACAGGACAGGAGGCGGAAGAAGAATAGTGTAAGCACTGGTCATCAGTGACGTACTTAAGGTCATTCGACAATAACAACTTTATCGCACAGTTTTAACAATTGTATAGTTATAAGCTACCTGCTTCGTTGACCGCATGGTCTAGGGCGTCACTCTTGTGATAGAGTAGACTGCCGATGACAGGGAGTTTAATCTTGAATCCCAGTCGGGTGTATTGAGGGGGGTTATTCATAAAGAGCTTTCCACTTCTCTTCTACGCAAATGCTTGTGCATTTCCTCTAAATTCAACCTTCATCATTCCTAACTCATTAGGGTTATTAGTAAAAATGCGTTTAACCTGAACAGGTAGTAAGAAGTTGTACTAAAAATAAATAAATTAAAATCTATAACTAGTGATTCAATTATCTCAAATCATTACGGTTCACGAGCTATAAAGGTCAAACTTGCTATTTTATGTTTTTCCCGTACCACTGTTAAGGTAATAATTAATAAATGGGGCTGAAATTTTACCATAACTAGAGCTGTACACTCTGGAATATTTATAATATATTAAATATTGTTTTTAAAGAATAAGCAGTTTAAAAGTGGTAACAATACATTATTTGTAATCATACATAAATATTCTTATTTTTAAACTCTGATAATTTGATCTTATCTCAATTTTGTAGTACACAATGTCATTATTTAACCTAATTTGTTTTTTAACCCAACTTTAATCGTTAATTTTATTAATGTGTCCAACTCTATAACTGCAAATATGGTTTTGAAATATCTAGTTCATGAAATTTCTTGTTTTGTTTGTACAATACTGTACTGTGGAGACAACACAAACTAGCAGAACATAATATACTAGACCAAGGAAGAGATTCAGATAATCCCAACTAATGACAAGCCAGGTAAAACGAAAGCTGGCTTCCTTTTCGATGTTGCTGGAATGAGATGAGATATTACTACTGGCTTTTTTCCAAGCTAGCCCCCTGAAACTCTATTTGGGAAGCTCCCTTTCAATATGTTATAGACTCAAAAAAATCTTAGTAATTTCACTTGTCAAATGACCTTAAATGATCTAGATGAGGATGGTGACTTTTTAGAAACAGCAGCAGAACTCGCTTAGAGAGAGAAAGAGAGAGAGAGAGAAAGTAAGGAAAACCACACGCCCAAAAAAATTATTTGTACATCAGTTAAAAGCTAGGCCCAGATCTTTAAATATCTGGCCGTTTATTAAAATGAAACAAAAATATACAAATTAACATTTTAAAGTGATTTTTTTAACTAATATAAAAAAGTTCATCACCTCCACATTGTTCTCTCAATTAAATAACGTAGTATGACCTAAATTCAATCTTGAGGCTTATTTACGCCTACCTTATTAATTACAGTAAGTGTAGCATTGTCTACTGATAGTGTGCGTAAGAAGGGATGGCTATGATAACATTTCTTGTAAAAATAGATCGACAAACAAAACAGCTCTCCATCTATTGGATCATTTGTTTGCCCTGTGACGTCATTTCTTGGCAAACAAAAGCCCCTCTAAGCCTGCAGATCTCTCAACCCTTTCAGAGCGAACCCGTAACAAATATTATTTTTTGTTACCAAAATGAAATTGTGGTAGGAAGGTCGATAAAATATAAACGTTGCTAAATCTACTTTTATATGTTCATAGACTAATTAGTATTTTCTGGTGCTATCATTTTTAACAAATCGTATTAATTACTATAAGATAGGTCCTAATAATAATAAAGTTTCATTTTGTAAATATCGAGAACAAAAAAATACGTACTATATTATGTTATAAGCTAATGACGATATCTGCATTTTTTAAACACTTATAAAATGTTTTTAGTTTTGCATTTTAAAAATACCAGTTAAATAATTAATGTTTGAAATTACATATTTTCACTAATACAAAATAAAATAGTTATATAAGATTTATAGTAGATCAATGGAAAAAATAAAATTAGCTTTTCTCACCAACCTGCCCCGGTCTCCTCTACACAACATTAAATAACTTTTGAATCTTTAAAATAGCGACCATTTGTACTACATTTCCCTCCTCACAATTATGTATTATAAAACATAAAATAAATGATGCTTGAGGGCTGCAGATGGGCCACGAACCACTCCTGGAAGACCCTGCTCTAAATCTATGTTCCTATCACGATACTTGGAGGCGTTCTCTGAGCGATCAGGACTTTCAGCCATTTTGCAGAACGTTACTTTAGTGCGTGTGGTTAGTAGTTCGATAGTTTAGTATGGATACCAGCATGAAATTTCGCACATACATTCTCCACTATGACCTAGTTTAAAACCTATTGAGATACAACTCATATCCCCCCCTGTGGGAGGATGGGGTGGGTGATGGGAGCAAATGTCATCGGATTGAGGATTTTTGACTTTGTTTTGTAAACGGGACATTTTATCAAAATATGTATATGGCCAAATACGTTCAAAATAAAATTATCTATATTAAAGACAGTTGATATTTTTTTGACATGATGAACCGTTAGGCCAAAATATTGAATTTTAATCCATAAAAATAGGTAAAAACGCTACGCACCAGCTTTATTCCACTTTTAAGTAACTAAAGGAAGGAATGGTGAACAAAAACAAAGGTCAAAATTGTATGTAAGGTACCGTTATTTTGTGTTGCTTTAACTGTTAAAAAGTATTTTTTTAAACAAATTAACAAAATAACTGTGGGAATTTCTGTCTTCTGGAAACTAATTATCATTATCATTTGAAGAAGTTATATCAGATTGAAAAAAAGAAACCAGATTTTACACATAATACATTTATTCTTTACACTAAACAAGCATTTTCTTTTAAAACAAGTAATTTGTAAAAGTTACTGTAAGTATTTACTGCGCACATTGCTCATCACTTGCACACAGTAATATAGAGGCTACACCATACTTATCACACACAGTTCTTTGCATACATTGATTTGCAATGGCAGCAGATCAGCTCAGAATAGTATTTCGAAGCTGACAAAATTGTTGTACAGAGGATTGTATCAACAAGAGAAACTCCTTTTCCATTTAATATATGTAATTTAAATAATATGCATTTGTAGTTAAAGGCGTGGTTTCACAATCGTTGTTTGCAGCATCTTACATTGGGCATGAAGTCTTATGGTATCTTGTGTTGATGGTATATCCTTGAATGGTAGTTTTTTGTGTTTGTGGAAACAGTATCCTATGGTATTCATTTACACTTTTATAATGAGTGTGGTGTCATCTAGAAATATTGGAAACCATTCAATCATGTCAAAAGCTCTGTCTTATATTCTCAAAGTGTTTGACAAGCAGTTGAAGACTCGAGTAATTTCGTTCATTTCCTTCCAAACATTACACACGCTGTTTTTGACAGTCCCATATAATGCCGACACAATGCTGCAATCCACGAATGCGTGGAAAAATGGAAAAGCTGATCGGATGTCATCTGAAATGTTTTCTAAGAATGTATTCAGCGAGAAAAAATTCTTGTTCTTTCAACTTATTACTTCCAAATTTAAACCAAAGTCTTGCAAGCCTATTTACTTTAACTCCAAGAAGGTAGCTGCTGCAATTATCATCAGGTCAGAATCAACTGTAAGAATTGAAGCGTTTTTGTGCCAAACTCAACAGAGTTTTTCGTAAGATGAGTCTAAAATCAAATTCACCATGATTTCATGGTGCAACGTCTTAGCTGTGGAATGCTCCATTGCCAGAGGAGATGACTTGATCTTTGTAAGTGAATACTAGTAGTTTTATACCGGCTTCTGAAATTGGTATCGCTCTTGAAAGAAGACGAAATCATTATTTCTTATAGTCATTATTAGAAACAGGATTTGCTTATTTGATTTTTTTCCATTGATTCTAAAACATAGGCAGTTAAGATATATATGCATTCAATGTTACTACGAGTAAAATATGTTAATTTTATAGTGCCTATAACTGCCTATTCAGTTGGTTTTTAACTATTTTATGAATAGGCGACTAACGAAACAATGTCGGTTTTGGTCTCTATTTTTTTTATACGATATGGATTTAATCCCTAAATAGAATGCAATTTCTTAGAAATTTTAAGTTGTGGCATATGTGTTTGAAGTAGGTTTGAAAATTGGTACTTATTATATAGCTTCCAATGAGTGTAAATAGTGGGGAGGACAGTGAGAGCAGTGGCAGACATCTTGGGAGGAAACGGCATGCCGAAAAATTCAATTTCTTTGGAAACGACAAATTTGAAATTTGGTACCTTGACATCGTGTACAGTATGACTAGGCTTTTCAGACTTTAAAACACATTCTATATGAAAACATAACTCACTTTACTACTAAAAATCTAGACAATTAGTCTGATGATTAACAGAATGTGAACCTCTTCAGTGATTGAATGGGAAAAGGCTTCACTCTTACAGTAGACTGAACTGTCAATTAAGGGAAGCTCAAGATTCTAATCACCCGCCTCGGTGGCGTAGTTGGCTAACGCGCTTGTCGTGTTGAGCCCGACTGCTGAGGACGGGGAGATCGAGGTTAGAATCTCGGTCGGTGAACTGGGGGTGGTTTTTCCTAAATGGTTTTCCACTCTACCTCCACGCAAATGCGGGTTCATTTCCTCTAATTAAACCTTCCCAATTCCTAATCCATTAGTGTAATTAGTACTTAAAGCGTATAACCCGAACGGGTAGTAAGACGCGGTGCTAAATATTATTAATAAGATTCTAATCTAAGTACAATGATCTTAAGATGTTTCCTACTGTATGCAAAAGCGTAACTAAGCAGTAATGGGCCCATGCCAAAACTTTCAAGGTGGGCCCTCCCTCCAACAAAATAAAGCTTCCCTCCCCCCCCAAAAATAATTTTATGTGTAATTATGAAATTCGGAGATTTCCAAACTCACTGGTAGATGGTGGATGCAAGTAGTTTTCATGTGCATATAACACTGTCTACATACAGTTTTCAAAACATGTTTGCATGTTTTCGTAATAGCCTTCAACTGTAACTGTGGTTTTGACTTAATTTTCGCACTTTTTACTTTAAACAAAGACAAATTTCACAGTTGTATGACTGCATGTACAAACACCTTACCTTCAACAAGGACCTTCCAGTTCTTTTAAGAAGACTACCCCATATTCTTTAAGTCACGTAATGATATTACAACTTATTCTGAGTATCTGATTTTGTTGGCTGTGCTAGTACATTTTATTGAAAAGGATTCTCATGTTGTTCAAATGTATAAACAACGTCGCTGACGCGTTTCTAGGAGTTTTCTTCAAAATTATTGTTTATAGTGGATGTTGTCATTAGTTTCATGTTAATTCAAGTCTTCAAGTTTTGACAGTATTTGAATCAGGCTTAGCCCAGTAACACTCCACTTCAGAAGTGCAGATAGATTTTGCAGAACATCTATTACACTTGCCACTAACTTGGTTTAGTTATTATTCTGATCATGTATATGATATACCTTTTTCATTGATAATAATAAGTCTCCAGAATATAGTACATACCCACAATTCAATTTTAATTTGCTACAATTTATACTTTCTCTTGATTCCTCGGCAAGGAAAGTACTATGATCGTCAAAGGAATTAAACTTGAAATTTTGATAAATTTCGATGTTTCATGACCCACCCGAAACAGGAAGTTATTCTAGCAATACCGTCTGTCTGTATCTCATACTAGAGCCGAAAATAATTTACCGATTGGGCTAAAACTTTGTATCTATGGTTTTCATAAGGTTCCTCTAAAGTCTTTTTGGAATTAGATATATAATCCTAAAATTAAGGGTAGTGTACTGAAGGACAAAAAGAGATAAAATAGATTTTTCTCAAAAACCTTTCTAACGATTTTTACTATTAAATTTGATATCTAGACATTGTTTAACATTAGAAACAAAATGGTAGTTCTCGTTTCCCCCATTAAATTACTTCAACTGTACTTTACAGTAGCAAAAATATCAAATTTTTATAATTTCTACGCAAATATTTGATGAAATACGAAATAAAATATAGTTGTACTATTAAAAATAAAAATATTTTGTTTGGAATATATTGTTAAAAAACAAATAGTTTTTGAACTATAAGAAAATATCTATAATTTTTATGGCTCTCTTTGAAATATGGAATTGAGTATCATGTTCTTTAGTAGACAGAGATATTCCACTTTTATAAATGATTCTGTGAAAGTGTGTATTATTTCATTAATGCTCTTTGGTGAACTGTTTCTGCAACAATTGATATTAATTTGTTTCACAAATTTTATGAGTTTTTTCAGTGACTGTCTTTATTTTAAGATAAGAACTTCTGTTCGGTACACTGTACCATTTATTTTACTATCTAACAGTTAAATTAACAAGATAAATGTACCGTACATAAAATTATTACCTATGTTCCTCTTCACCATTTAGGCCAGACCTTCCATTAATTACTTAAAGATGGAAAAAAGTTATTGCTTAGCGTTTTTGCATATTTTAATTGTATTAAAATTTAAATACCTGGGATAATGGCTCATCATATCAAGGATATAATAACAACTTTTATTAAACTATAGGTAGACTGGGGAGCATAGTTGCCACATAGTGGGAGTTCGCGCGTAACTACTATGCAAGCATACTCAGTGACTGTCAAGAAATCTAGCTACGTGCATAGTTTATAAGATAACTACCCTTCACAGGTTGGTCGAGAATGTTACCAGTTGAGAGGTGGCTAGACTTGAGCACGCGAGCGCGCTTGAAATATAGAATTGGTTCTATTTTTCAAGCGAGCGCGCTCGACCCGGAACAGTCTAGTTTACAGGCCCTAGGCAATATTATTGTATGTTGGTTCATTGAGTGGTAGGAAAACTTCTCAATTTGACATGATATTTGATTTTTTTATATATAATTATCTATAGGTTGTTACATTTCGTGTTCGCGGCAAGTGTTAAATGTTGCATATTAACCCCCACGTTGTGTCGCCATTTGCTATACTTCTCTTTTTATTGACGTATAATAGCCCCGTGATTGGGAGTCATTTGTTATAATTCTTTTCAGCCCCTCGTTGGACGTCATTTGTTATATTTCTCCTCCCCACGTTAGAATGCTATTTGTTATATTACATAACGGAATCATTTAAGAGTCACTCCGTAAATCATCGTTTCTATTACGCAACTATGTGCTTTACTTATAATGCCTCGTTCCTTATCATTAGACTTTAATAAATGATAATATATCACATAAAGTTTGATATCTATTTATTCCTTAAATTGAAAACATATTGTTATTAATATTCTAATCGAAACACGATCATGTCGAGGGCCTAGCAAATTATAATCACCGATCGCTTAAAGCACGTCCATTCAAGACCACGACTGATTGCACAGTAAAATACGAAGTTTCAAAAAGTCACATATATCTGAGTTCAATAGAAGCTTCTCGAAGGAACCTTTCTAACGGTAAATTACACACCTACAAACTCAGAACAAAAATACCTATTGCGTGTGGAATCTTCTCGAAGAGGAAATACTTTAAAAGATCTTAACTTGTCTGGATTACGTTAAAAGACGTTAACATTTCTTAAGTTTAGCTCCAGTAGATGCTGCCATCGTACCACGAGGCGCGAACTAACTAGTAAATAATTTAGAGGAAGACGTGATTTAAGCGCCACGTAATAGGTTGTAAAATTTAAATAAAGTAAAATGTGTTTAATTATATGTAAAATATTTTTGAATATATAAATAATTAGAATGATAAATGGTCAATGCTTTCAAATACTCCTTAGGGTCAAATCTATTGCATTACAAGGTTTAGCACACTTGCTATTATTATTATTACTGTCAGCACTGCGTCTTACTACCCGTTTGGGTTATACGCACCACCAGCTACTAACGGCCTATATTAATTGGTAAGATCATAAACCATACCTAAATATATATATATATATATATATATATGTGTGTGTGTGTGTGTGTGTGTAAAACTGATGCGTTAAAATACTTCAATAGTATAATCAAAGTAGGTCTTTACAAATAAGACTCGCCATTTGCGTGGATAGAGGATGGGAGAACCACAAAAATAAATCACTTGTCAAAAAACACCCTCAGTTCACTGAGACAAGATTCGAACCTTTGCCTCCTCCTCAACAACTATCTAGAGCTAGCTGCTAATCACGCGCTCACTCGCCAGTTTGGACACCCAGTCGCCGAGTCACTCGCACGCTTGTCAGTCTGTCCGAACCCCTACTTTGGGTTGTTCCACGCGGCTACTTCATCAGTCACCGACATCTAAAATTGAACAAGGGTCCTCTCTCTAACCTCTCAACCACGGGGACGGATAAGCCTTGTGGGTTTGCAAAGGTACAGCCAAGAAATAACATCTAAATTGAAAGGTTGAGGCAGCTTTGCAGGAGCTGTGGGATTACTAGACAAATATAATTACTTTGATTGGAGGAAGAGAAGTTCCGTTTGGAGGATGGTGACGAGAAAGGGTATTTCATCTCTGTTTATTACCACAAGTTGCGCTAGTATCTGTAACTGTCATGACACAGACGAGCAACTCCGGTAAAGTGGGCTAATTTATTCTCGCACCACCATCTTGGGGGAGACTATTACTACACAGAGGATGATTCACAAGCATGCCAGGGGAAAATAAAGTTTTCATATTACAGAGAAAATAAGACTCTAATAAAACTAAATGTAGCCATACTCCTTATACAATATTTTCTTTTCATTCCTGAAGATGGGAGATATTATTTCTAAGAGATAGTTTGCGAAATGGAAATATTTGAAATAAGGAACAAGCTCGTGAGTTAAACCTTAAAGGGCAGACCTATCAAAATTTTAACATAGCCAACACAATTCCTAACCACGCCAGTGTACATATATGTCAGTCTCTCAGTTAGTCTGGTTCACAAGTGGAAGGCTGGGGCTCAAAGCCAAGCTGGGTGAACTGGGGTTGTTTTTTACTCAATGGTTCTCCACTCTTCCATACGTGAAAGTTCGGGTGCATTTCTTATTAATGCTATTTTCTCATCTCTACCTTATTGATTTAAATTTTCGGGAAGCTGGACAGGAAGTAAAATGAGGCGAACAGTTTTTTTTCTTCTGAACTTTATATCGATCTATCAAAAAATGGTCCTAATAAAAGTGGTAGTTTCCGTTACTCAAATATTTGCGTAAGGCCTGCTTAAACGTCTCTCAATCATTTACAAAAAAATGATCTTGAATTTAAAAAAAAAATTCTGATTTAATTTTGTTTTTTTGTTTTAAAATAACTGACCATTATTTATCATAATTATTATCTATAAACTTGAATCTGTACTCGCGGAAACTATAGGTATTGTGATTGTATTTCTTTCACTGAAATATAATTACGTCTATATTTTTAAAGTGAGCTTTATTTGGGTATCAAACGCGCACTTTCTAAATTGTATCAGACACAATGTGGCCTCCCGGGACACGACGCAGCAGGGTTGCATAGGATGAGGGGGAGAAGGGACAGGGTGAGGAAATTAAAGTGGTGAGTGGGCTGCTCTTGATTGGTTGAGTGGGGTTTGGGTGCTACTCTGGCTCAGCCGATGAATTAACTCGTCTTCACTTCCTTAGCTCGGAACTGGAACTACCACATTCTTAGCTACGGAAACAAGGGGCTATGACACAAAATTGAGTTTTATTTTACTTTACCCTCGTCTTACTATCCCACCCGGGCTATCCACGTGTATATACACTAATGGGGGTGAGATGATAAAGGCAAAATTTAGGGAAATTGTGGCCGCACAAATCAGTTGTGTAAAACACTTAGTTCATCTGGAAAGGATTTGACTAGACACGTTGAAAGGACACATTTTTACTATTGTAGACTTAGTCTTGTTTGAAATTTGTACCGGTGTTCTTAAAGAAAAATAGACATAAAATAAAACCACTATCCAACGTATCCATTGGTGTTATTAATAAGATTTTTCAACAAATCTTTATGAAATTCGAGTTTAAAAGCCTTAAAAACCTCGCAGGAATTCTAAGGGTGGTTTTCCCTAAGTTTTTACAGTGTGTTCACTCTTTTTTTAAACCAAATTCAGGCACATTTCTTATCAATTCTGCCTTCTTAAACCTCATTATTGTAAATATGTGGATAGCTTGAATGGTTAGTAAGAAATAATGCGCCAAATCTAAAACATTGGCAAGCTATGTTTTTTAGCACCGAGTCTTACTACCCATACTAGCTCATAATTTAAATCATGAGTACAGATTGGAGAACCATATAGATATATATTATATTAAATTATATATACCAATACATTTCAAAGATTTAAAAAAAAACGTATTTTCTAAAGCTGTGGAAAAAAATTGAATGAAACTTTCCACTGATATAATTTATTGACCGCTCGTTCTATGTAAAAGGTTTAGTTTCCATTGCTCTATTCTCCGTTTTACGTTTTCGAATAGGAACCCTTCATTTCTCCTTGCCAGCCCCGATGTAAACGGTCGCTAATGTCCGCTCGGAGATGCAAATCCCCTGCCTGCGCCTGTCGCCGGCAACCCGGTCAGACACTAGATGGCGTCGCTCGGGATGTTAACCCGGAGATAAAGGTCAAGCAACAAAGAATAAAAATTTACATTAATTTAAAAATAGGAGGGTAGAAACGGAATCCTCTACCGGAGCACCGAGGCGTATTGCAGACGTCCAGAAAGCCTACGTTATTTCACAAGGGATTTGTTATTTCAAAATAAGGTTCACGTTTAAATGGAGGTGAAAGGTCATATCCCTACATTTACATTTCAAGTTTTATTACTAGGAAAAAATCATCTAAAGTGAAACTAGCTCATTTTTAAGGATGTTTCACGAGAAATGTTTCGGTTCTTAGTTCAAAATGAATAGCTAGAAACCTAGAGCCAGCCCTCCTCAAACAAATAAAGTTTATTTTAACAGGGTCCTAACATAACATTTTGAGATAACTATGGATTGTTTTAGTGATTTTGGATCTTCAGAGCTGTTATTCCCATAAGAAATACAGCAGTGATAGAATCTCTATACTGTCGCCTCTTATATGAGGTTTAACGCATATGTTTATAACGGCAGCTCAAAGGCAAAAAGAATTGACAAGACTGTATTATCAAATTGTTCCTTCTCATTCAGGATGAAACTAACCCTTCCGAGTCAATAAAGGTACATTATTTTATTAAAATATTATATGTATGGTTGTTCAAATGAATAGGGAAGTTTACTGACACAGTCATGTCAAGCCTTTCTTGTCCCGGTAACAACCCATGAACTATGGCTGGTTTCAAGTGGTTTCTTTACTAGGTATGAGTTCTTCGAATTTTTGAACTATTAATTCCTGTAGGTAGTTTAAATATAGGAAAAATATATAAGCAAAACATATATTTTAAATTTTGAATCGTAATATCAATTATAGTGCCTATAATATTGGTGTCTTAGCCCAACATAATTATAGGACAAGGTTAGCAGCCGGAAAAGTCCGGAAAAGGAGTGGACATTGAATTAAAAAACTCAATATTATAGAACAAAACATATACAATCAACTTCGATTTTACGAGCCCGGGAATAACGTCCCTCTCGAAGTAACGACCCTTTTTTTGGGGAACTGTGAAAAATGTGGAAAAAAGGTCGAACATTTTGAGGAAATCGGCCGTAAAATGTGTTTGTTGCACTTATTTAGGTAGCTGGATTGCGATTATTTTTGCGAGTGTTAAATTGCTAGTAAGTGGGGTAGGTCAAGTATAAAAATAGACACCACCCTATCAATGCCAGTCAATAGAACTTGATTCTTTTCACCACCTCCCACAAGCAAGACAATGTTTCCCCGCGCACGACTGCCGCTACATCACACTTCAGGCTGTTTTTGCCATTGTTATTTCGATTCTCGAATTGGTTACGTTTTTGGTTTAATTTTGTGAACAATTTTTGACGACCCGCGCTATTGTTTAACATTGTTATTTCAATTTTGTTACGTTTTTGTTTTGATTTTGTGAACGATTTTTGACTACTCACGCTATTTTTTTAAATTTGATACGAACCTATAATTTCGACGAAATGAGTGGAAATAGAACCTTCTTGACGCTCATGAAGAAGTAGGAGATCATCCAGGAATTGGATGAGAAGAAGATTACAAAGACGAAGATTGCGTGGTGGCATGGCATCCCGAAGTCGACACTTTTCACGATTCTCAAAATGATAGAAGAAATTGTGAATGCAGTGCAGAAGGAAGGCCACATTGTAAAGGACAAAAATTTGAAGGGTGAGACGACCGTGAATCTGGAGCGAGTTATACTGCAGTGGTTCAGCCAGCATAGAGTGTAAAACGTGCCTATAAACAGACCGATGATGCAGAGGAAGGCCAATGAATTTTCTCTGAGGTTGGGTATAGAAAACTAAGTGCTCAAGTGGGTGGCTAGAGCGTTTCAAAGTGCATCACAGCACATCCAGTCACAAGGTCGTCAGTCGAACCAACACTGGTGAGGGAGTGGATGCCCTTGCTCCGAAACATCCTTAGGCGCTATCAGTCTCAAGATGTATACAACGCTGACGAACTGGGGATATTTTACAACCTCATGCCAGGTCACACTCTTGCTGTAAAAGGAGATAAGTGCAAGGGTGCGAAGAGGAGCAAGGAGTGCCTCGCCATCCTTCTGTGCTGCAATATGGACGACAGCGATAATATGAAACCCCTCATGATCGGGAAGTTCAAGAAACCCCGGGGTTTCAAAGGCAACATCCTTCCTGCCTTGTGACTATGATTTTAATAAGAAGGTATGGATGACCTCGGGGGTGTTCACGAGGTGACTCCAAGGTTTCGATTAGAAGATGGACGCCGCAAATAGAAAAGTCGTGCTCTTCGTCGACAATTGCCTTGTACATCCTTCTCTCGACCAACTCAGATACATCATCGAACTGGTGTTTCTGCCAGAGAACACCACCAGCATGCTTCAGCCCTGGACCGGGGGATAATCCAGCAAGTGAAGGTGAAGTTCGACGAGATGCTTGTGTGTAGTATGGTGTGGAATCGCGTCACGGGCAAGGAGGTCAAAAAGTGGGACGTATTCAGGGCCATTGAGGTCGACAGTTGGAAGGCCGTGAGACCGGTGGTAATCTCCAACTGCTTCCAACATGCTCACTTTGTCCTTCCAGTCAACGAAGAGACATCAGTCTATTTGATTCCCACGGCTGCCAGTGCTGAAGACCCAGACGATCTACCACCAGTGGACGCCAATTCTCAGCCAGGCCCCTACACGGAACCGCAGCCGTGCTCATCAACAGCACCTTCGTCTGCCCCCCCCCCCCCGCCCCCGATTTTCACTCGGCAGTGCGATGAGAAAACGTGGCAGAGATTAGCCCCAGACTGCACGTATGAGGAGTACATAGCAGCAGACGATGACATCACCGTATGGGGCACCCTCGACAACGCCGATATAATCAGGGAGCAGCAGGAGTCCAGCGATGAAGAGAGGGAGGAAGAAATGGAAGATGAGCCTGAAGACATCCCACGATGAAAGATGTTCTGAAAGCCGGGGACGTCTACTCAAGAGCACTTAAGTGCCAGGGCTCTAGCGAAGAGCTGTGGTTCCAGTTCTATAATATGAAAGACTTCGTCAAGCAAACTGGCGCTGAGAAGAAACAGCCCTTCATAATGGACTTCTTTGGAAATAGGTAGGTATTTTTTCATGTGTATTCTAAAAAAATGCAATTTTTGCTATGAGGGTCAGGGGTGGAACAAAATTGGTTAAAATTCCAATAACGACCTTTTCTAAATAACGACCCTTTTCCAGGGAATCGTAAAAGGTTGTAGAATCGAGAGTTGACTGTAGTAAATCTTAGATGATGGTTTTAAAAATACATTAAATAACTGTAACTGAAGTGCATTTATAATAAATTAATCTAAAACTTAAATATAAATTCAAACAAATTGTAGCCTATTAATTAAGACTCACAGATAAAATCTGTCAAATAAAAAACACTATATTTTAAATAAGTGCTTCATACTTCCGTACAAAACATCAATATTCGAAATTCATCGACCAACATACTGTAGGCCTACATCGTTATCGCAAACATCGAACATAGAGCCTTCAAAATATTATTGTTATTATTATTATTATTAGCACCGCGTCTTACTACCCGTTCGGGCTATACGCACTTACGCTAATGTGTAATGGTAGGGTGATTGTGAGATGAAATGAAGGACCTACAGTTTAACGTAGAATCCGAACCACGGTGGAGGCCTGGCATTCTCCACATTCACAAGATATCTTGTCAGAGGTGAAGGAAGGGTTTAGTAATCAGATAAATCTGTGCCGGGACCGAGGATTGAACCCCGGCCGCCAGCACAGAAGTCTGACACCTTACCCCTAGACCACCAGGTCACCCCTTCAAAATAGAAGTTTTGAGAATATCGATGTTCGATGTTCGATGTCCATCCCAAATAACTATTAATTTACTACATAGCTTAATTTATGATTATTACAATGAACGCATTATGACAAAATATGGAAAATATTTATTTACGATTACTATTTCTATTATTTTTATAAAAGATTAATTTATTAATGTTAACAAAATCATAGTTAAAGAAAACAATCATAACTATGTAGTGAAGTTAACTTCTTACGTTTATTATGTTATTTAAGATTCTGTTCATAAAAAAACTGGATTCAACCAATCTTTAATTATTACTATTGTAATATCTTTAACGTCAGACGTTTGACATAATAACACAGTATGTAGAGGGTGAACTTATACAGCGACTACGTCTAAAGAAAGTAGAAAATAATATTGTGGATTAAAGCCTAATTAAAGACTGTTGACATCAAATTTAGTCCTCCCATATCAGAGCCAGACGTTCTAACGTCTCTCCAAATACCAGAGCCCTTGTCCAAGAAACTGGATGAGGTGGGGGAATTTTTTTAAGATCATACCTGGAGAGAGGATGTAAAAATAAAAAGGGGTTGAGGTTAAAATACGAGCTATAGTGAGTTCCTTATTAATTGAGCTTAGCCTGCTGTAACAATAGGTGAATAATTTGACTCCACCGGGGGAGGGGGCAGGGGAAGCGGGGTTTGAACTAGTGAATCATTGTCTGAAGGTTCATTCCACGACTCTCATCTACTTCGTAGGCCAATTACACCTCCATACTAGGCTTACTTCCTTGCGTTGTCAGTTTTCACCGATCATCTCTCTGTTATTTAATAGTCTCCTTCTATTCCTTGACAGTCGCTGTCAGAAGCTGTCAATCTCTGCTCTATTGAACTGGGCACGAAGCCCGGGAGGGAATAAGGCGTGAGGAATCAAGTCGGATCAGTCATGAAAGCCTGGACTTGCAGATACACTTTCCCTCTGCTATTCGACCATTTCCATAGCGACGGAGTTAGGGAAATATATTGCATCTGACGTTATCCTGATTGAACTTTTCCTTGTTCTTATATCTTATGTTATGCTGGTTACACAATTGGATAGCTTATACTTAGGTACATAAAGTTTATAATTTAACAAACCTTATATGTACACAATCATTGATCTATGGTTTTATACAAAATTTACACGTTCAACCAATAAAAAGCAAAGATTTTGTGCTAAGTTAAATAGTTGACTGCTATTAATTTGATTGAACGTATCTTTCTCCATATAAATCATATTACTTGCATAATCGTATTTAATTTACACAAATTAAAATGGCATGTAAAGATAACTGATGACAGTTTAGCTTCTAACTTTAAAAATTATAAATACCCCCATGGAAATACTTCTTACTTATCGAATATCGACTAGTTTCAAATATTCTTAATTTGTAAAGTCAACGTTAGATGATTTTGAGATGCAAGTCACTATTTTATTGCCAACCATGCTTCGAGTCCTTTTAAGTCACACGTTGAAGTAAAAACTTTATGTCAAGTTCTTCATTTGTGTGAACAGCTTTTCCCGCTGGATATCATCGATAAGGGAACTGCGTGGTTACTATTGGGAAACAGAGTTGTTATTAGTTTTTGTGTGGTCAATCTCTCCTAAAATATAAAACAAGTTTCGTAACGCTGGCAAGTCGAGGTTGCCAGGAGCTCCTTCTTACCCCAGGACACCATCTCCCGACACAATTGAGAACGAAGATATTTGGCAACAGTTAACTAAGAGAGAGCGAAGATAAAGCTTTTCTCCATGAGAAATGAATTTCCCTTAGCAATGATATTGGGTGTATAGCTCGGTGGAAAGGATTAAACGATTTCTACCATTTCTCAGGAGTCCTGGCATCGTCTCAACAGAGTCGGTAGCCCCGTGGTCTTAAGCGTCAGTATCGCAATAAACCAGATATCCAGGGTGACAGGGAAGGGAGGTTGTGGTTTGAAAGGTGCCTTAGAGAGAAGAGGAAGAGGGATGGATAGATGATTTACCACTGTGATTTTCCTAGCTCCTCTCCACGCTAATGCGCTTCCTCTAAACAACCTTACTCGTTTTTATCTCTTAAAAACTAAGAAATTAATAGCATCAGTATTAAACTTGATAAAGAAAAGAATATGTATCACCATCAATATAACTACCATTTTTTAATAAATAAGCTAAAAGAAATACAGGTACTAAAACCCCCTTAAATATTTGTAATGATAGGTAATTATATCAACTGTTCCAATCTGTGAACGAACACACACCAATATATTGTATAATAAACCGAGTGTGCGGGATTCCCCAACCCAATTGTCGAGACACATAATATGCTATAATCTTGAACATTTCGGGAAAAGCTCGGGAATTGTTCTTCCATTCCTGAATATATAAAAACTCGGTAATTCATCACATTTTATATTTGCTATTCATATTTGAAATGTGATAGGCTTTAAAGTTATTTTGGTCAATCGTTTTATTTTATATCTTACTTAAAACAAATAAGATATCTTAAATCAATAGATTTCAACTATTCAGCTGTCATGTTGTGGATTTATCCACTCTATATAGAATTACTACTCTTAGACTAGGCATCAAATCTATAGCCAGCAAGAACATGTATTGCTGGTTGCGATCAACAAGCACTAATCAAGCATGTATAGTCTAAAGGTCATAAGTATGTTTTTCATATTCTAGATTGTTGTGTTCAGTTTTAACTTATGTATTAGTTTAAATTTCACTATGTGTTCAGTTTAACTTATGTATTAGTTTAAATTTCCACTATTATGGTTTATGTATACATTTAGCAAATTAAATATGTCAGTGTTTTAAGATAGCATTAGGGCAAATTTAAAAATAATTAACTATACATTTATAATTCTGGTTCTCGTCCTGAAGTAAGGGACTCTTGAATTCTCGCTCCCAACCTTGAGAGTTGAATCTCGTTCAATTTCTTGCACACTCCTAGACATCTCTATATTATAATGTTTAGTATGTTTACCTTTATGAACTGTTTCAAAATGTAAATATCACTTGCTAAACTTGGGTGCAATTGTGACAAATGTAACAACCAACTTCTCAGAGAGGCTGTGGTGAAATTGCCAACAAACGGTTCACGTCATTAAACACACAAAACTGTCTATCTGTCTCTCCTCACCACGACTCGAGGACTGCAACAGAATTAACCTCTCTTCCTACATTGGGAACTGGAGTGGAATTTGAAATTCTAAGTTGGTTACGTTAACAGCCTGGGTCTACGGTGCGCGTTAGCGGGGAAGGGGATTAATCCCCCAATTATAACCGACATCTGTCCAAGAAAGGTGTCTAAAAATTGAGTGTTTTGTATTTTTTTTTAAGTTAAAAAAGTTAATAATAATATTAGCACCGCGTCTTACTACTCGTTCGGGCTATACGCTTTAAGTACTAATTACGCTAATGTATTAGGAATTGGGAAGGTTAAATTAGAGGAAGTGAACCCGCATTTGCGTGGAGGGAGAGTGGAAAACTATTTAGGAAAAACAACCCCCAGTTCACCTGACCTAGATTCGAACCTCGATCTCCCCGTCCTACACAGTCGAGCTCAACATGACTAGCGCGTTAGCCAACTACGCCACCGAGGCGGTTTAAAAAAGTTATTTAAATAACTACAAGAATAATCAATTGAGAACTTGTTATCTAAAATGGCTTCTAAAAAGTTCAAATATTATGATTTATACATCAAATTGACATGAAGGTTGAGATTCAAACCCGGGCCGGGTGTATAGATGTATTTTTTCCCATAATGGTTTTTTCCTCTCCCTGCACGAAAATGCGTGTACATGTCCTCTAAATTCCAATTTCCTCATTCCTACTCCCTCAGTGTAAATATGCGATGAATATACAGTATGTTAATTTAACGTTCATTCTTTCAATTTTTGAAAAACCTTCATCATTGGGTACGTGGACTTGATAAGGCTGTTTAAAAAAATCGCTCTATACTCTCACTTCAAGCAAGTGCTGCTTTCTTTCCTCTAAATTACACCTTCCATCCTAATCCCATTAACACAACTATATACATTTATCCCGTCTCAATGGTCGAATGATCTAAGGAGTCACTCTTATGTTAGACTGGCCTTCTGATGACCGGGAGATATGGTTACAAATCCCGGTCGAGTCTACTGAAGGTGTTTTTTCCCTCTCTCCTTCCTCGCAGATGCGGCTAGATTACCTCTTAAATGCTTCCTTCCTCATCCTTACTCCATTAGATTAGCTATACTTGACTATGTAGTCAATGTAGTTATCATACCTGCGTGTAGCCTGATCAGGTAGTAAGACGTGGTGATAAAAACAAATACCTCCACATAGCCTAGATTATTAGTAATACATGGGATAAATATTATATTTTTTGTAAAGCTTATCAAAATAACTAATTTTAATCAAACTCTATCCCTCTTGTTTATACCTCGCCTGAAAGGTACCGGCTGCGGTCCTAGTTTAAGTCATATTTTGTGTGATGTGCTTCAATAATCGCGCGCGTTTCTACTCCCTGCTGACGTCATCGTGGAAAGAAAGCAATGAAAGGGGATGGAAAATCGACCTCGTGATCGAAAGAAAGATTATTTGATAGCACAGCCATTAATTAACTCGACAGTTCAATTAAAACCTATAGGGACATTTCATAAAGGGAGGGAAGGCCCTTTTTTGTGTGTAATTCAAAAAGAAGATTAATGAGTGTGACTTGTCTGGGGGGAACAGAGGTTTCTAAAGGTAGCAGGGAGGAACACATATTTTGGAAAATTTTAAGGATCTTTGTAACTGAGTAAAACTTCAAGGTAAAGAGATATTAAAAGTCTCACCTGGCCTAGCCTAGGGTAAACATCGTTGTAGTGTTAGACCAACTGACAGCTCCAAGGTCTGTCTAAAATTAGCCTATTTCCTGAAAACGCGCGATGGGCACGCAGACATATATGTCAAGATAATAGGGTTTGGTTTGCTTGGAATGAGAGATAGGGCTCGAACTACTGCTGGGTAGGCCTATACTAAGTGTAGTTTTTACTAAATGGTTTCCCAATATCTCTCGGACCATCGACAAAATGATTTATTATTAATTATTTAAAATATAATTTTGAAACTCAATATTAGCAACAATAAAATTAATAAATAAAATTAAATAGGCAAAGATTTTCCCTGAAATGATAATATTACTTACACATAGTTAAGGGGTTTTGTGATAACAACTTTTTTTAATGAAAAATCTTGTAACATTAAAAATGTAAACATATCTGATAAAATTCTCCAGAAACATTCATAGTTCTTAAATATTATTCTTACCTTTGGAACATATTTCATATAGGCATACTTCTAAAGGAAATTCAAACTGTTATTATAATTTGCCATTGAAAATTGTGAAATAAAACAATGTAACCAAGACACATTTTAGATGAAATGTCACGTGATGAATATTTCCTTATTTATGAATAGTTAGCCTATATGATACCAATGAAAGTTGTGAAATCAAACAATGTAGTCAAGAATAATATTGCTGTGTACTTTTACCCAATACGAGTACAGGCAAGTAATAATTGTCTGAAAATAGGTTTTGACTTATTTGGAAATAGCAAGAAATGGCAAATACTTATGTAGGACACACCACCTGTTAAATTATTTTTCAATTTAAAGTTGTGAAATCAAATCAAATAATGTAACCATCTAAATGTAAACACATTTAAATATATAAACAAGAACAGTGTTGCTGGTTCACATTTAAATAATGTCGTCAAGTAATTCCATTACATTTATATTTTGTATAAAATACCATCTAAAATATTTAAATATGTGGAAATTATATGTAATAATCCATGCATTCGCTTAGTGCGTTTAAATATCTAATGCTGTAAGAAGGTACCAAAGTTTCCCACAATATGAGCTAACAATCTTATTGAATCGTAGTAATGCAAAACTCGTTTCTTTTACCTGTTATTGGTCGACGACCCCATTTACAATGATTGAAAAGACAAACACGAAAATATAATTAAGTAGTACATTAGTAAATATTTGACATTACAAGCCTCTCGAGCAGACGTGACCAAACAGTCGATCGCGGCCTCTTGTTTGGTCGATAGCTTTGCTGATCGATTCAAACAGATTAAGAGGAAGAAGATTAAAGAGAGTGTTTGCAGTTTCTTCTCAACTGAAGATTATAAAATTTAAATATCGAATCTATCTGACTGATGGACATTTACAATATTGCCTTAGTTTGTGCCAGAGTAGCTATTAACTATCATTCAACAAATATCCTAAGATTATGCAGTGTCATGCATCAACTTCAAATTCAAGTGTTTGATGAGAACATGTTTTTTCAGTGAAACCTTATGATAAGTAGTTTACCTGCTTCGGGGATCACGTGGTCTGACGCGCTACTCTCGCAGTAGACCAGACTGCCGATGACGGGGAGATCGAGGTTCAAATCTCGGTCGTGTGCATTCAGGATGGTTTTTACAAAATGGTTTTCCACTATTTCTCTCCACGCAAATGCGGATACACTTCCTTTAAATATAACCATCCTTATCCCTAAAATCATTAACGTTATTAGTGCATAAGAAAAGGCATAACCCAAACGGGTTATAAGACACGGTGCTAAAAAAAATATATAAAAATTATGTATTTCGACGAGAAACTCAGTTTCAGTCAAAGAAAGGACTAAAAGTGATTATATGTAGTGTAATTTTTCTTTTAAAACACAAAATGGTCTATTTATTTATTACCAATGGAACAAACGGTATAAGCCCATAAGTCTGGCCACTCTTGCTCTAGAGTCTCGAAGATTACTTCCAAGCTATATAACACACAAATTTAATTACTTTTTGACTAAAATATTGTTTATTTTACAATTGTACATGGTTAAGTTTCCAAATATAAAGTTTTTTTCTAAAAAAAAAATTTCATGCAAAAAAAAAAAAAAAAAAAGAGAGAAAATACATTAGTAGAAAGTATCATAGTAATAAATTTCGCACTTTTACCAACCAAGTAGAAATAATATATTTTGGTTAATTTCTGAGAGAAAGAAAAAAAAGTTTTCGAGCTTAAAAATAGCTCCCAAATTACCCCTTAGTATGAGAAATATCAGAACTACCCCCAACATTCACAAACATATGAGTAGATTATTAGATAGTATAAGTCAATCTATTTTAAAACTATATTTAAATGAACCTTATAATTTTAGTTCCTAAATCCCCCCTTTGATAACAACTCCATTCTCTGCTTTCCTGTTCATCAACTTCCCCCTTTATTCCTCCCGCAATATCATCATCATCAAGCTGTCTACAAGCACACAATAGCTCTGGAAACGTGAGACCGGGAATTGCTCATTCAACCAACGCACAATGGTTAGTTTATCTCTCTCTCTCTCTCTTTCTCTCTCTCTCTCAGTAGGGTCTATACCATACATGTTTCATGAAACAATCATTCGTGTTTTGAGATCGTCCTGTTACCCGGATAGTAAACCTCGGGCGCTAGGGTTGAGTGGATAACTAAAATGTTGCGGTCTTCGGTAAAGCTGGTTTGTAAGTCTTGTTGATGATGATATCGTATGTTCAGTCGATGAACGCCGACCACTCCCAATGAAAAGCTCCAAGCACGTTCCACTGCCCCCTCTCCCCTATCCACAAAACCAACCCGTCAAGCACGAAGCGGGGCACCAGGTGACGTATTCAGCGCTGATAAGTTGCGGTGGCCAAACAGATAAGTACTGTGTGCAGTAGCACGATTATGGGTGCCACCCATATCCTCCCAGTGTCTCTTCAGAACCTGCGCCCTAGAATGATGCGACAATTCGTTCAGGGACTTTCACTTTTATCAACAAAACGAACCCTCAACATTGTGTAGGTTTCTGATGCATGTTATATCACTCCAGATAACATGGAATTCTTTCTTCAATAAAACACAATCAAACAAGAACATTGAATTTATGGTTAGCCCAACAAGAGTAGTCGGCACTGATTTTCAGCCTCCTATTTGAAACAGAAACTTAAACTGACCTCGCTTAAACCTTCTATGTCCTCACGTCACTTATCACTGAAATACTTCCCGCGAGAGAAAACCTTCCGCGAGCAGACTAAGCGCTGTTGCGGAGGTTTAAGGAAGCTTCGAGCGTCCGTACGACGTCCCTGAGAGATGACAAAGTGTCGGCACAATGTGGATTAGTTTTGAGGTATAATGTGCATTTTTGAACTCCCCGCTTAAACATGAACTACAAAAAGTAAATTAATATTACCCCCCCTCTCCCTTTATCTGGGGAGCAAGCATTAAACTAAGCTATTGAGGCGAGGAAGAGATATATTAACTATAGAATAAATATAACATTATTTGGGAGGAGAGTGGGAGACCAATCAGGGACCCCACTCAGTACGTCCGGCTGGAACTCAATCCCTGACTAGACGGACTTGACACTTAGTCCACGTCCTCACCAATATAACATTATTTGGGAGGAGAGTGGGAGACCAATCAGGAACCCCACTCGGTACGTCCGGCTGGAACTCAATCCCTGACTAGACGGACTTGACACTTAGTCCACGTCCTCACCAATATAACATTATTTGGGAGGAGAGTGGGAGACCAATCAGGAACCCCACTAAGTACGTCCGGCTGGAACTCAATTCCTGACTTGACGGACTTGACACTTAGTCCACGTCCTCACCAATATAATATTATTTGGGAGGAGAGTGGGGGACCAATCAGGAACCCCACTCGGTACGTCCGGCTGGAACTCATTCCCTGGCTAGACGGACTCGACACTTAGTCCACGTCCTCACCAATATAACATTATTTGGGAGGAGAGTGGGAGACCAATCAGGAACCCCACTCGGTACGTCCGGCTGGAACTCAATCTCTGACTAGACGGACTTGACACTTAGTCCACGTCCTCACCAATATAACATTATTTGGGAGGAGAGAGGGAGATCAATCAGAGACCCCACTCAGTACGTCCGGCTGGAACTCAATCCCTGACTAGACGGACTTGACACTTAGTCCACGTCCTCACCAATATAACATTATTTGGGAGGAGAGTGGGAGACCAATCAGGAACCCCACTCGGTACGTCCGGCTGGAACTCAATCCCTGGCTAGACGGACTCGACACTTAGTCCACGTCCTCACCAATATAACATTATTTGGGAGGAGAGTGGGAGACCAATCAGGAACCCCACTCGGTACGTCCGGCTGGAACTCAATCTCTGACTAGACGGACTTGACACTTAGTCCACGTCCTCACCAATATAACATTATTTGGGAGGAGAGTGGGAGACCAATCAGGAACCCCACTCGGTACGTCCGGCTGGAACTCAATCTCTGACTAGACGGACTCGACACTTAGTCCACATCCTCACCAATATAACATTATTTGGGAGGAGAGAGGGAGACCAATCAGGGACACCACTCAGTACGTCCGGCTGGAACTCAATCCCTGGCTAGACGGACTCGACACTTAGTCCACGTCCTCACCAATATAACATTATTTGGGAGGAGAGTGGGAGACCAATCAGGAACCCCACTCGGTACGTCCGGCTGGAACTCAATCCCTGACTAGACGGACTTGACACTTAGTCCACGTCCTCACCAATATAACATTATTTGGGAGGAGAGTGGGAGACCAATCAGGAACCCCACTCGGTACGTCCGGCAGGAAATCAATCCCTGGCTAGACGGACTTGACACTTAGTCCACGTCCTCACCAATATAACATTATTTGGGAGGAGAGTGGGAGACCAATCAGGGACACCACTCAGTACGTCCGGCTGGAACTCAATCCCTGGCTAGACGGACTTGACACTTAGTCCACGTCCTCACCAATATAACATTATTTGGGAGGAGAGAGGGAGACCAATCAGGGACACCACTCAGTACGTCCGGCTGGAACTCAATCCCTGGCTAGACGGACTCGACACTTAGTCCACGTCCTCACCAATATAACATTATTTGGGAGGAGAGTGGGAGACCAATCAGGGACACCACTCGGTACGTCCGGCTGGAACTCAATCCCTGACTAGACGGACTTGACACTTAGTCCACGTCCTCACCAATATAACATTATTTGGGAGGAGAGTGGAAGACCAATCAGGAACCCCACTCAGTACGTAATGCTGGAACTCAATCCCTGGCTAGACGGACTTGACACTTAGTCCACGTCCTCACCAATATAATATTATTTGGGAGGAGAGTGGGAGACCAATCAGGAACCCCACTCAGTACGTCCGGCTGTAACTCAATCCCTGACTAGACGGACTTGACACTTAGTCCACGTCCTCACCAATATAATATTATTTGAGAGGAGAGTGGAAGACCAATCAGGAACCCCACTCAGTACGTCCGGCTGTAACTCAATCCCTGACTAGACGCCGGACTTGACACTTAGTCCACGTCCTCACCAATTTATTTCCAGTGCTATTCTTGTTTGTCGAGAGTTGAAGTCTTAGGTTAAGTTGGATTGAATAGAATAGTTTTTTGAGAACTCGCCCATTGAATGCTCTCTCGCTCTCATAGCTTACACAAATGGTGCCAACTATTTAAGATGAAATAAAATAGCACTAAATTGGAAAATAGAGAAGTACGTACATTTTAATGAAATGGATGGACAGCCAACGTAAATAATTCAACTTTACCCCAAACACTATGTAAATCGGGAAGCCAACAGTGCAGTGACCCGCTTCAGTGACTGCATGGTCTAAGGCGTCATTCTTGCAGTAGACTAGACTGCCGATGACCGAGATTCGAATCTTGATCGGGTGTATTGAGGGAGTTTTTTTATTACAAAATTGTTTTCCACTCTCCCTCACGTGAACGCGGGTAGTACACTTCCTTTTAAAATAACCTTCCTCGTCCCTAAAACCACTAGCGCGATAAGTATGTGTATTAAGACACGATTATAAGAAAACAAACAAATAAACAGTGCAATGGTGTATTAAGAAAAAATGACACGTGGGACACCATGATACAAATAGCTATATTTCTACCCTACATTTTTCTAAAATAATTTAATTTCTTAATAGGGAAATTAATTTAAAATATATGTTTAAAGCTCGGTAATATAAAAGTGTTTGTGGGTTGGATGATAGATAATTATCTTAGTATAAATGATAACGAACATTTTGTTTTATAGGATATTAATACCGAACTTAAAATCCAGTTCTTTGAGATGAGAGAAGAAAGCAAGTTTACATAAACTCTAATTAAAGTTTTCACGAATGTTTTCCAGCAATTATATTTAAAACCTCCTCAGGGATTCTTCAAATATTTTTATTTATATTGAGCATGGTCAAATCCTTGAATCTTTTATGACCCATTGTTGATCTCAAGTAGGTTTTAATTCTATTCAACGAATTAAAAGATCATTCTGCTGCTGAAGTAGTAACTGGGGGTTTTCAAATCCCCCAGATGTTTGAAAAAACAGACACAAATTTATAAGCTTCAATTGGCGTATCAACTTTTTTAGATTTCTTCATCAATAATTCTCCCCCATATTTTCAATTCTTCATGCATAACCTCTTTTGTGTGTGGAAAAACCGGATTTATATTTTGTTTTTGCATTCAGTATTTCTTCATCTGTTAATAATGATTCTTTTTGTATGTAGAAGGAATTTAAATGAGGGCTGTATATTCTCCAAAACACGACAAGAGGGCACGTTCCCATTCTTTGAATTTGCCCCTGCAACAGTATCAACCGAACTCTTAGCGGGTACGAATTTACTCAATAGTCCAGGGTTTGATTCCAACCAACCTCTGAATGACCGTTAAGCTTACGACTAAAATCATACTTAGTTTAAATAGTATCATCTTTGAGAAAAGGATGTAAATGGTAGTTAGAGGAAATGCATTTATATTAACTTGGAGAGAGTATGGATAAAACACCGTAATGCATCACACATGGAAACCCTCTCTATTGAATCCATCCGAGCTTCAAACCTTGACCCCCTCAATCACCGGAGATCCAATCCAATCATATTCTAACGCTTTTGATAACGTTATAAGGGGTATGGAGGATTTTAATAATAATGATGGTTATGTAAAATCTTGCCTAGAATGAAATTTACTATTGTTCAACTTTGAACCATGCCACTTTATTGTTTAGAAACCTCTGTTAGTCCCTCCCACCTGAAGTTGTCTAGTTAGGAGTTTAAATGTCACGGCCAAGAACTGAGTCAAAAGTTCATAATATCCTCGAGTTAAGGGAAACCTTGCTCTGACATTTAGCGCGGCATTTAGCGACAGAGGGAGTGGATCATAGAAGGTTATCCTAGCTAGGCTTCCTGATCCTGAAATTTGAGTTGCCCTTACTGGTCCTTGAATTTTATCTCGTTATTTTATTTACGTCAGGACAAACGTTTGAGCTACCCTGCGTGGATATATTTTATTATAATTTTGTTGGAACCTGGGGAGCTATCTGCAGATTAAAGCCTCTTTACTCTCACCCTCCAGCAAGGACACGTGGCTACCAGAACCTGGGAACCTGTACAGTGGTAGTAAATGTTTCAGACTCTTCTAGAGGGTTCTTGGAACCCAGCCAATAATGGTGTTGTCTTGTTCCAGTGCGTGATCTGCGTGAACGCCAAGGCCACGATGCAAACGTCCCCTTGCGGTCACCGGGTGGTATGCAGGAAGTGTTTCGTGAAGACAATCCAGATGGCCGTGTCCCAGAGGCTCCTGCCCCTGCGATGTGTCATTTGCAGAGCCAAGATCCTCCGATTGAAACAGAGCGGGCCCGGGGGCTCTGTCCTCCTACCTACCTCCGCCTCCAGCTACAAGGCATGGGCCTCCTCGCCCTCCAGCTACTCTGTGGGCGCCCACAGCAAGTGGGCGGTGCCCAATTCAGCCTCGCTGTATTCTGTGGGTGCAGTACCCAATTCCGAGTCACTGTTCTCCATGAGCTCAGGAGCATCCTCTCTTTCAGGTGAGTGACCTTCCTACAAGTGGGACTATTTAATTCCTGAGAGTGACTCCAAAACACGGGTACAAGGTAAGTTGGCTTGTTGTTGACGCGAAGGTTGGGACTCGAATCCTGGCTTGATATACTGATGGTGTATGCCCCTCCCTCGCCAAAAAAATGACTACTTTACCTCCGGGCGAATTTGGGTACACTTCCTCTAAGATTCTTCCTTCTCCCTCCTTAGTCTACTATAGTAAATATGCGGACGGAGAGTAATACTCGGCGAACAATGAATACAAAAAAACAAACTGTTACGTTGTTGCACTGGACGAGATAAGAAAGCTTTGTTGTTAATTAAATCTTATTTCACTAGCGGAATTTTCCCACCCCATCCCCAATAAAAGCGACTCCTATACATTATTTCGAAATTCTAGTTCCGAAACTTGATAATTAGAAGATGGCGAACTTTGAGGAGTTCTCTTATTAAGTACCTCTTAGTTGGAAAGTTTGCGCTGCTCCGTGGTTTCCTGTTTCTCTAGTTTCTCGAAGATACTAACCTCAACTTGTTTGAATTTGTTGCTATGGAAACAGACTTAAAAAATCGACATTCTAAAAGCGAGACACTTTAAATCTCTTCCATAAATACTTCAGCGTTGTGGCTCTTTCGGGGAATGCGATTTTATTTTCTAAGAATAGATTTAATTTTATTGTCGACTTCGTGTAAAACTTTTGTGTGTTTTTTAATCGCCATTCTTCACGTCTTGTCGGGCTACCTATCTATTTACACCAATGGTGTAGGGACGATGAAAGCAAACTTTTGTAGAAAATGTACCCGCGTTTTCTCGGAGGGATAATGATGAACTTTTAGGGAAAAGTTACTTCAGTACAACCAGCTATAATTCGAAAACTGACACACCCATCATCGGCAAAACAAGAATAGACGAGACTGATGCCTTTTTTCTTATGTAAAGTACACATACAGTGCACGTGTTTTTTATTAAAATTGGTTTAATATTGCTTAGCAACACTATAGATTGCTGTAGAGTTGAAACAAATTATTATTTTTAGTTTAGTTTTTTAACGCCAAGTCTTACTACCCGTTAGGGTTATACGCTTATATATTAAATCTATTAATGGGTTACGAATGAGGAAGATTTAATTTTAGAGGAGGTGTACCCGAATTTGCGTGAAGAGAGAGTGGGAAACCATTTATGAAAACCACCCTCAGTAGACCCACTGGGATCCCTGTCATTGGCAGTTTAGTCTCTTGCGAGAGTAACGCCATGCGGCCACCGAGGTGGGTCCAAACAAATTGTAAATGGTTTTGAAAAAATACGATTTTATTCAAAATTAACAAAATATTCCCTTGACAAAGTTTTTAAATACATATTTAAAAATATTACAACATACTTTAGCAAATGTAATAGTAATCTTTTACTTTAATTTCAAATAAAAGTGGTTTATTAATTCGGGAAGTGTTTTTTTAAATCAAACTACAGTGTCATGTTGACATGTTGAACCAAACATATTAAACAAGTAATATTCAAAATTGTGCTATATATTAAAACTGATTTGGAGATTACAGTACTGTTGGATTACTGGTGGAATGGTGATATTCAGGGAGCTACTTTTGGAATACCGTCTGACTTGGAATACCTGTTGAATTGGGGTCTGCAGGGGGCTACTATTGGAATACCAGCTGAATTGAGGTCTGCAGGGGTTACTATTGGAATACCAGCTGAATTGGGGTCTGCAGGGGGCTACTATTGGAATACCAGCTGAATTGGGGTCTGCAGGGGGCTACTATTGGAATACCAGCTGAATTGGGGTCTGCAGGCGGCTACTGTTGGAATGATGGTGGAATTGGGGTCTCCGAGGGTTACTGTTGAAACTATGGATAAATTGGGATCTTCACGGGATTGCTGTTGGGATTATGGCTGAATTGTGATATTCAGGGGGCTATTGTTGGAATATCAGCTGAAATGGGGTCTGTAGGTGGCTACTGTTGGAATGCTGGCTGAATTGGGGTCTGCAGGGGGCTAATGTTGGAATGATGGTGGAATTGGTGTCTCCAGGGGCTACTGTTGAAACTATGGATAAATTGGGATATTCAGGGGATTGCTGTTGGGATTATGGCTGATTTGGGATATTCAGGGGGCTATTGTTGGAATATCAGCTGAATTGGGGTCTCCAGGGCGTTACTGTTGGAATGACAGCTTAGTTGGTGTCCACAGAGAGTTAATTTTTTAATACTGGTTGACTGGAGACTTCAAGTGAATATAATGTCAGGAGACGACTAGAATCAGGATAATCTAGGTTCCACAAACAAATTAAATTTTCAAAGACGAATTTAAACACTGTATTATCTTATTACAGTCAATATTTAATAATTACATCCTTACCAGAATCAGGAGAAAATCCTACCTCCCCGTGTCTGTACGTGAGGTGATTTCATTGTATAAATCCTTCCCAACGTATCTAACTGGGGGAATTTTGTTTCCAAGCCAGATTGGGTTTTTAACTTTAATTCCCTTACGACGACGGACGGGAAGGCTATTAAACTCCTGTGCCAAGGAAAGGGGGTAGAGACGGGGGCAGGGGGCTTAGTTCCGTGACTTGAATAAAATACTCCACACATCTGCACACATCCTTGGACCTTGGTTTTATATTTGATCTTATTTAGTTCTAAATTTAATTTAATTTTATTGGCAAGGTTGTTGGGAGGGTTTTGAAACTTTCTGATAGTGTGTCCTTCTCAAATGAGGCTCCGTTTGAAAATAGGACTTCTAAACAAACTTATCCTACTCAAATCCCAACTACATAACTTTGTTGTGTTTCTTTGTAACTAAACTATTACTAAATGCTGTAGATTAATGAATTATTAATTATATCTAGTTTTTAAGGTCAAACAAGATTGAATTTATATTTTATATATATATGGTGTTTAAGTGAAAGCGTGCAAAAATTAAACAGGACATAGGGGATGCTCTACCGAACATTTTGAGATAGGGAACGTGTCATCTGTGAAGCCAGCTAAGGGGAATATGGGCCTAAACTTGTGAGGGAGAGCCTGTAGGCTATTTCATATGAAGATCTCTCAAATCACTTGTGTATGAGACCCCAGTGAACACAGACTTGGTATTGGTTGGCAGGATTGTCGTCGTCCGTGATGTGATTCGCAACACGCATGGGATATTTGAACAGGTGCGGCAAAATCTCGTATGCCTATTTCATGCTTGCAATGGGGTTAACTATATATAAAGATATATTAGTCTCAGAGCTATTCGGCGTAATTGAACAGCCGCTGTATGCAGATTTTTGTCCTCGATTCAATATTTCTACGTACAGACACTTCAAGGTCGTCAGCTACTATTAGGATGGTGGGAAATGTAAGGGTGGAGGGGGGAAGGAGCTGCCTTAACCCACCCCTCGAGATAGCCTGTAGAGCGAGAAAGAAAAGGTTATTATAGCTTTCCAGCGGTGAGATACTAACTAAACCATACGCTTAGTTGCCAAGTCTGGAAGGTCTTTTTTTCTACCAGAATCAGTCTTTATGATAGTATTTCGGTAGGAAAAAAACCCTTCCAGACCAGGATTCCTAACAAAATATACGCATAAGTTTATATTTTGTTGTTCGGTAGGATTTGGTAGATTTTTTTTAACATTTGTTTGTGAGTTTTATCTATATAATATACTTTCAAAGCTACACCCTACAAGCAAATGCGGTTGCAGTTCCTCTTAATTCTAGCTTTCTCATGCCCCATGAGTGTAATCTAAATGCGTATATCCTGCAGGGTTATTAAGTAGTATGACGAAGTGAACAAAATTATATATAAAAATATACTTTAATAATGATGTCAATATAGTGAAAAATAAGAACTGTATGTATATTTTCCAAAACATTCTTAGTTCTATTTTTTTTCCTCCCCCTACCTTTCTTTCTCCACACTAAGAAAGAAGGAAGGAATGTAATGAATCTCGCTCCTGTTATCAGGTCCACAGAGCCAAGAGAAGGTGGCATACCCGGGTAGCTTGAGAGAGCGTGTGTTGTTCTTGATTGAATCGTGTTTCGTCGGGGTTTGATAAAAGTGGGGAGGGGAGACGGAGAGCAGATTGAGTTAGACGGAGAGAAAAAGAGAAAGAGAGATACCTTGTGGCGAAAATATAGGGAAAGGAAAACAAATAAAATGGGAAAATAAGAGGCAAATAAATTAAATCATGCTTGTTTAGTAATATTTCTGGTGTTAGCGACTTAGGGTTAAATTAAACAGGAGTGAATATTTTGAAATTTGAGATATCTCAAGTGCATTCTTTCCATTCAAATAGTAAATTTTTTAAAAAAGGGACATTTTTCGTCTCACATCTCGATTTTTAGAAACATCAAGGCGTCAATCTTCATTTTATTTTAAAAAAAATATCCATAGTAATGTAATTTTAAAATAAAATCTTAGAGATAATCTAAATTTTAAAAAAAATTCTGTTGCATTTCAATATTCGTTAAGTGACTTGATTTCTAATTTTTATTTATATTTTCCCTTACTAGGCCTACTTAGGTTTTCACTGAATGATCTTGAAAGAAATTAATCAGAATTTATCAAATTTACTTATATATATTCATGATGGTTATTTAACTTGAAATAATTAAATACGAATGTAAATTTAACTATAATTTGAGGTTAATTACGCTTATTTAAGAATGCTTATTACATTTAACTTTGTGGGTAAGAAGGGGAGCTGCCCTAACATACTAGCACTGAAAAAATACAGAACACTACATGGCTTACAAAATAATAAATACAAGATATTACAATGGAACAAATTTGGTAACTAAATAATAACAAAGAGAAGAAACAAGAAAATATATGATTCAAAAGTAAACATTATTTAGTGAAGCGTACACAATAAACAAACATAAAGCACTTAGTGATACGGGTGTTCTTTAAATAGCTGAGTTAAGTTTTCTTTTTATCATAAAAATCAAATTTAAAAAATCTAGAGTTATCGCTAATTATATAATGGTCAGTAATAATATTAACAATAGATTATAAATAATAATAACAATAATAACAATAAAATGCACGCACTACTCCCTGAGTAGACTAGACTGCCGATGACAGGGAGATCGAGGTTCAAATCTCGGTTGGGTGTACTGAGGATGGCTTTCCAAAATGTTTTTCCACTCTTCTTACACACAAATGTGGGTACACTTCCTCGGACTATAGCCTTTCTAATCCCTAAAAACCATTAGCGTAATAAGTACATAAGTGTGTAACTTGGGTGGGTAGTAAGATACGGGGCTAAAAAAACAACAATACTAATAACACCAATAACAATCATCGCTTTCTCAAACTCTCAAATAAAATAGTCAATATGAATAAACAAATGTATCTAAATAATCTAATAAATAGACTTAATAGGACACAAAGTCCGTTTGAACGTATTTTCCATTTGATTGGTTTGAACAGCTGGCACATTATGTTCTGACGAGGTTCCGTGTTTCCAATTACGAGTGACACCCAACACAGAACCGCTCGTGTTACTCCGACAGTGTCACATGTTGTAATAAGGTATGACATCCACAAGGGGGTAGAGAGCGTCAACAGCCTCTCAACTCGACAGCAGAGCAACGAAACCCGAGGGCTGTTATTAGAAAAGACAGATTAAAAAAAAAACAATGCTCAACCTATTAATATACAATTCAGAGAAAAAGAGCAAATTTATTCGTAGAGTGAAGTCGCTTTAGCTAAAGAGCGTACACTTCGTTTACCCTGAATGGTAGCAATATTATTCTGATGAAAAAAACACATCAAGACTCTAGCTTAAAAGATGTAGGCCTATACCATAGTGGAGTAAGGTAATCTTCCTTGCTACTTTACAGGATAAATGATTGGAGTACGTTAAAATTATTACAAAATTGCTAAACAAATATATTTCTTTTTAAGGAATATACCCTTAGTTTATCATGTTTGTAAATAATTAAGAACAATCAGTATTTATGGGGACACAGAAACAGGCGTCAGTTTCATCCTGTCTGGTTGTCGATGCTAGTGGGGTTGGGGCTAGAACCTTGGCCGGGTGTGTTCAGGTATTTTTTCTTTAATTGTTTCCCACTGGCCTTCCACGCTAGTGCAGGTATATTTATTTTTTAATCCCCCCTCCCTCATCCCTACACTAATAGTGTAAATACCCAGAAAGCCTGGTGAATAAGACCTGGAGTACTAAAACCATAACTAAGAACTAGACGACGAATGATTGAAAAGTAAATGTATGTATTGTAAACTTTTACGAAAAAAAAAAGTCCCTACCTACGTTGAGCATTAAAGTAAGCATGGAAAAGTTCAGTTCCGTGACTCAAACTTATACAGAATTTAATATGTGTACCTGATTCGGTGGCCGCATGGTCGAAGGCGTCAGTATCAAAATGGACTAGACTGCAAGTGACAGGAAGATCTGGGTTTGAATCCCTGCTGGGTGTACTCAGGTTGATTTTTCTGGATGGTTTTCCACATTCCTTACACGCAAATGATGATACACTTCCTCTGAATTCGACCTTCCTCAACCATAGCATATTAGCGTAGTTAGTAATAATTATGCGTATAGCCTGAACAGATAGTATATAGAGTGCTAAAAAAATTAAGCTCACAGTGGATTGTTCTGATATAAGATGTGTACTAATATTATTTTCTTGTTCATATGGCCTATTCTTTTAAATCTATGAGTGGTTTTATAGCATAGTCTAATGCAGAGGTCAGCAACAAGTCGATCGCACAGAATTTTTCAGTCCATCGTACAAGAAAACTACATCATATTTAAAAGTTGATCTTTGGATCTTCTAAACATAAAAATACATAACATTCTTTCAAATAATTTTTGAGAGTGATCAAAATAACCTCGACCGGTCATTAATTTTCAGTCATGATTTTATTGTATTTACGTCTTAGTGGCGATGTTTGTAAAAAGAAAAAACTGAGAGCGAGAGAGATGCAAGTCAGAGATGTGCAAGTGCAGGTTTAGGATCTGATATTGACAGCAGATCCAAGCTGTTTTTTTAAAGGTTAGTTTTGTTTCAAAGTTTAGCGCTGTTAACCTACCTATATTCCTGGATAGACTTTGGCTTTTAGCGTAGGGGTTTTATGCAATTGTAGCTTCATTCAAAGTTTTGGAAGTGCTGGCTAAGAAGAAAAAAGCTTTCACCGAAGGTGAGTTCATGGAGCAGGCTACTGCAGAAATATTTTTTGGATTCAAAATAAAGAGAAGAGAAGATATTAACTACTACTGATTCTGTACAAATAGCAGCGTAACAAGTGACACGTCTATTCGAGCTCATTGTCACAGATGTCATTATAGGACTTAAGGCAGATGTAGACTCCTTTTCTTTCCTAACAGTTTACAGATGGTTGAATTAAATGGTATGGTTGGACCTACAACAGTTCAACCAAGCATTTTTTTTAAAAGAGCTTCAATGGTTTTTCAAGTAAATTTGAATTTAAAAAAAAATTATACTTATAGCCGGAACAACTACAGGAATAGATATGTTTCAAAATTAATTAATCTTTTGATAAAGGACATTTTTCCTATTAAAAAATCAGCCAGCATAACCATAGAGGGTACTCGTTAATTGACAGACATTCATTATAGCTTTATTTAATCATGCCAAACAGATTAACGGTTTAATTCATTTAAAGAATTTGAGTGTTTAAGTCACGCTTAACCTCTTTGCGGAAAATTCTTAGTTATGAAGAGTGTCAAGGTTGTTTAGGAACTGTAAACAGCACCCTAGGATTAAAAATGGAGATTGTTCAGAGAATATACAGAAGAACTGGACTATCAGTTCGGAGAGAAACTTCTTCACACGGATGTTTGTTTGCTAAGTAAATGCAAAAAGTCCTTCAGCCATTTAAAGATCTGATTCCTCAAATAACATATTATCTAAACGAAATGGATATGACCCATAGCTGAAGGATCCGGGATCGCTAATATAGTTTGCATTTCTTCTTGATACCACCAATGAACTAGCTTTGGAACTGAAAGGTAAATACAAAAAATTATAAAACTAATTTCTGCAATTTAACCATTTTCAGGAAATTGACATTGTGAAGGACCAATTTTCTTAAAAAAGATTAAAAACCCTTTACTTTCTTTAAAATGTTAATTAATGAGTTTGATTACAAAACTTTGAGCAGGGAAAACAACTCAAAATGATGAATCATCTGAGAGCTGGGTTTGCTTGAAAACTCACGAGTTTTGTAAAACTAGAACCAGTTTCAAGCTTTGTTTAAAAAAAACTAATGTTCTCCTTGTTATGTTGAAGATACATCTTAAGAAGTTCATTCTGTCTTTATATCATTAATTATTGATATAATTAATTATCATAGAATTATGTTGAACTGGAAACACTTTGCCATTAGCGACCATCCAGTATTTAAAAGTATCCACGTTTCTTATGTTTCACAATAGTTATATACCGGTTACGCAGTTCTATAATATTTATAAGACAAATAGGTAGTTCAATTTGAAAATATACATTTTATTTGTGCTATATTTGTTTTCTCTATAAGAGGGAACATAAGTATTGAGAAAAGAATGAATTCAAGGAAAATATAAGAGATGTAGACGGAGAAAAAAAACACCTTAATTATAGTAGAGAAACAATGGGTGATCATGGTACCTTTGATAGGTTTGTAAGTCGAGCGGGGCCCATACAGGCTGCCGACCCATGATCTAGTGTTTAGGGGTGAGGGCGGTAGTTTAAATTAAGTGCACTCACATTAGCACAGGCAAAGAATGGAAAAATAAAAGGTATGGATCACTTCTGAGGCACCATACCCCAAAGTGCATCCAGCCGAGGTCCGATCGCCGGCATGTGGTAATGGCAACAACTATGTTGGCAAAAAAAAGACCCCAATAACAGCCTGTCATAATTGATTCCCAGTCTCCTGATCTAGGGCCAGCAGAGTTACCCTGTCACTCTTGGGTAATTAAGGTGGCTCTTTAGTCCAACCCTCTGGAGTGATTAAGCCACACAATGGAGCCACCTACTGAGACGCTGAAACGCATTGTATATGTCCAGAAATCTCACGTTATTTATGAAGTGGTTTGTTATTTGAAAATATGGTTCACGCCAAAATTGATGGAAAGGGTATCAACATGTCCTTATAAAAATAATCAAATTATATTTTAAATTTTATATTTAAAAAAAAGCATTGGGAAAGGGGGAAATTAGCTCATTTCATAAGAAATGTGTCAGTTCTGAGAATAAAGTAAATGGTTAGAAACATAGATCTAGTCTTCCTCAAATAAATTAAGTAGTTTGTTAACATGTTCACAACAGAACATTCTAAGATAGTTGAGGATGGTTTGAGTGGTTCTGAGGTTTAATAACTTCCATTTTTATAATAAATATCACAGTGTAAGGATATTTCCTTTGTAATAGGTTGCGCCCTTAACGGTCAGGGCCACGTACATTCTGCTGATTGGAGTTCTCGTGCCAATTAGGGTCATATGTGGACCACAAGCATGAAGCTGCAGTTAATTGGTGTTTAATTAGACTCTCCTGTGCATATTAAGGGGTCGATGATTATTTGAGGACACGATTCTTGTTATCAACATTCCATAAACAAGTAATGAAAGTATCGATTATTCCAGCGTAGCGGAGGCTGCGTCCTTCATTGATTAGAGGAATATAATTAGCCAAAACTCGCCTTTGAAAATCGTACTAGTTTGAGTCCGCACCAGGCACGTGGACGAAGGTATAATTGTTTTGACTGGTTGGAACGTAGGAGGGAGGACGGGTTTCACACCCCAGCTGGTTGTACTGAGGTAGTTTTTAACCGAGTGAAGTGAAGTTCTAGTTTAACTTGATCATGTGGCAATTCGTCGGTTTGTCTCTCTGTTCGGATGTTTGTCACGAGATAACTGACAAATACGTGGAACAATTTAGTTAAATTTGGCCGTAACATTATTTAAATCTAGTATGGACAATTTATGAACATGGGTTTTCAAGATGGCTATCCATTTTAAAATGGCGGCTACTCAAAAATATGTATGTTAGTTGGTATTTTACATTATAACTGACAAATGCGTGGAGCAATTTTAAACAAATTTGGTAGGAATATTTTTTAAACGTAGGCAAAACTAAGTATATACCTAGTTTTTAAGTCTGGCTATCCGTTTAAATATGGCGGCTGCTCGGAAGGTTTTTGTTTAACAACTCATCTCCAATTATTTGAGTGTATATTTCTAAGCAATCAATCGAGTATTTCGGGATTAGTTCTATCATTTCTGACATATATTGTGAGAATGACTTTTTATACTACGTGAATCATGGTTATAATCCATAAACTTAATTTACTATTAAATATACTATTGATTTATTTTCTGTTTAACTTGATCACAAAGGAAAAATATATATTGTACTTTAAATCCAAAGAGACAGAGCCACCCTTATTGGGGAGCAAACGGCTCAGCCTCACAGGACCCTGTTATTTGGGGGGCTCCGTGCTTGCCTAGGTGACAGAGGGGAAAACAAGATGGGGTGGGAATTTTTTTTACTTGCACGCTCGTATAGTAGGCTCCCTGTATAAGCGATCTACCACATATTGTCAGATTGTAAAAACAAACAAAAACACATAATCATGTGGTTTGATTTATTATACGAGGGAAACGAGCTCTCACCTTAACGCTATCGATTTGCACTTGTCTGTGGTGGACATATATCTCTATAAATTTTGAACGCATTAACCGATGTAATTTAAACTCATCACAGTTTTTTTTTAAATCTTCAAACAGATAACCTTTTGGGGAAGAAAATCTAAATAAAGGTTAAGGAGAAATTAACCCTTATATGTATAAACATACGGCTCATAGCATTAATATATTATATGTACTTACCTTTCCGGCATTTACTGTATAAAGAAATTGCATTAATCGGTCCGCGTTGGGCGTCGTTTAAAACGTTACGGATTGGCGATGGGCGCCGGTTGAAATGATAACGTTTAATCAGCTGATAATTGCCCCGTGATCGAGCACTAATTAAAACGGTATGGTATTTTAATGATGTAATTGGTATTTATAGCCCCGTGATCGAGCGCCAATTATATTGATACGGAATTATGTGTGATATGTTAATTTAATAAATAATACCTTTAATGTTGCACACGATTTATTAAAGTTATTTTACCTTCGGCACTGAAGATATAAGTTTATATGATACAGCTTAGTTGAACTACAGAATTCAGTTAGTGGCCCTGTGAATTACTGTCTTTGATACAAAGTTTTTTGTGTGGTGGTGTTCACTTTAATGGATTCATACGCACAAGCAGCTTATATATAACCTACCCCTTGCCCCTTGGACCTCTCGTGACCAGTGTCAGAACCAACAAATTGAAAGAGTCCTGGCGACAGGTGATATGAAGGCTAGCTTCCTATTGGGTAGAGGGAGCTAGCATCACTTGCTTTTTTGGTAAATACTACGGAGTTGATTTTGTTTTAATGGTGCAATATATTTCCATAAGTTCTGAAAAGTGTGTGATTCTCCATGGATGAAGTGTTGAAAGTATATTTTACATTACAATACTTTAAATAAAAATGCACTTCATCCATGACTTTTTACATGTATGAAAAGGGTTCAAATCAGTATCGTCACAACTGATACCATATACGGCTGAAAATCGGTATGTAAGTGCAAACTACTGTAATAATATAAATACAAAATTTAATTTTTAAATAATTATTCAAGTTAAGGTGAGGGGCTATGAGGCAGATAACCGGGGGCCCCGAAAACGAGGTTTGCCTTTGGCTCCACGTCTGATAAGGGTATCCTTGCAAGGAAAATCATAGGAACTATTTTAACTTCTGTAATAGCGATAATAGCGTGGAGGTAGTGAGGTATAAAATTCATATAACTACTATCTTAGTTTTAAATATCTTTTCCACTTTCAATGCAGAGGATATTAGCACAATTTCTCTAAATTCTCCCTTCCATAGCCTTAAAACTCATTAGTCTAAATTTGGCGAAAGCTCCAAGGGGTAGTAAGACACTACGCAAAAAAAAAACAAAATAATATAATAAACAGAAACATTGAGCTATTTAGTAAACATGTTAAAATAGAACCGCTATATTGAGTTTGTATTGCTTTATTTATCTTTTTTAAATCTATAAAATTCTTGTTTTTCAAAAATTATAAATCAAAACACAGTGGAGTGAAAATAGTTGAAATTTTAATTTATTTGTAATCCGAACACACACAAACCTATATCTATGTTCCGGAAACACGAACTATCCGCAATATGTCCACTGCACAGTTGCCACAACTGCAAGGTCTACTTAAATGTCATAATAAAAGTAGATCTTGACTGGTGTCCCAGTGAATTAACAACGAGTATTTCAGATTACAAGGTGGGATCATGCCCAGAAATATGACAGAAAGTGTCGTGTCCACGTTATGTTGAACATGGTGGGTATTTCAATTTGCCTCTTGTGGAGCTGTGGAATCAATAAACCGTGAATATGCAAATACGCTCTGGTGTTCGTGCGTTGAGGCCCGTTACATTGTTCTGCCGGGTAATCCTGAGACAGAAGCAGGGAATGTTATTAATCAGAATAGTACACTCAGTTTACAAACAAAGTGGGTGGGAGAGAAAGATCGAATAAAGGGATCACCCACACTAGCGCTTGCAATGCAAAGTCCAGGTACAGGAAAGCATGTATTCTACACTGGTACAGCCAAGCATATATCCTACCAAGGCACAAACACGTGTATTTTAATCATTCACGGCCAAGCATGTATTCTACCTTGGAATAATCAAGCATGCATTGTACTCGAGCCTGACCAGCATGTGTTCTAACAAAACACAAACAAACACGTCTTCTACCCTGGTACAGCCAAGCATGTATCCCACCAAGGCACAAACACATGTATCTTAATCATTCACGGCCAATCATGTTTTCTACTCTCACATCCAAGCATGTATTCTACCAAGACATAAACATGTATTCTAACCATTCATAGCCAAGTATTTATTCTACCCAGTCACAACCAATTATGTATTGTAGCCGAGCACTGGCCAGCATGTATTCTAGCAACATACAAACACACAATTATTCTAATCATTCACTGACAAGCATGTATTCTACTCATTTACATCCAAGCATGTATTCTACTGTCACAACCAAGAATGCATTCTACTCTAGCACAACCAAGCATGTATTTTACACGATCCCAGCCAAGCATGTATTTTACCCAGTCATGGCCAAGTATGTATTCTACCTTAGCACTGACCAGCGTGTATTCTACCAAGACACAAACATGTATTCTAACCATTCACTTCCAAACATGTATTAGACCTTGTCACAGGCAAGTATGTATTCTACCATGACATAGCCAAGCCTATATCCTATCAGGTCAAAGCCAAGAATGTATTATATCCAGTCACAACCAAGCAGATATACTACCTGGTTACAGAATATGTTATGAGAGTCAGTCCCTAGTGACATATTGCTACGATTGTTGTCTAACTGAACTCTTTGTCCCTAGTGACATATCGCTACGATTGTTGTCTAACTTAACTCTTTGTCTTTGTCCATAGTGACATATTGCTACGATTGTTGTCTAACTGAACTCTTTGTCCCTAGTGACATATCGCTACGATTGTTGTCTAACTGAACTCTTTGTCCCTAGTGACATATTGCTACGATTGTTGTCTAACTTAACTCTTTGTCTTTGTCCCTAGTGACATATCGCTACGATTGTTGTCTAACTTAACTCTTTGTCTTTGTCCCTAGTGACATATTGCTACGATTGTTGTCTAACTGAACTCTTTGTCCCTAGTGACATATTGCTACGATTGTTGTCTAACTGAACTCTTTGTCCCTAGTGGCATATCACTACGATTGTTGCCCAACTGAACTCTTTGTCCCTAGTGACATATCACTACGATTGTTGCCAACTGAACTCTTTGTCCCTAGTGACATATCACTACGATTGTTGCCCAACTGAACTCTTTGTCCCTAGTGGCATATCACTACGATTGTTGCCCAACTGAACTCTTTGTCCCTAGTGACATATCACTACGATTGTTGCCAACTGAACTCTTTGTCCCTAGTGACATATCGCTACGATTGTTGTCTAACTTAACTCTTTGTCTTTGTCCCTAGTGACTATCGCTGAACTCTTTGTCCCTAGGAGTGTCTTCCGTCAGTTCCGCGACCAACGCCAGCCAGAGTTCCAGCAAGTCGGTAAATGTTCTGGGAGCTCCAGACTGGGCTGCTACCCGCGCCAGCCCACAGGCTCCCTGCGCCGATCGCAGACCCAAGCCATGAAGGTACTCACACTCTAAGGTCGGCATGGTTGTCTCAAGACTTTTGGAATTTTAGAATATATCTTTCGTTTCGGACATAGTGCTATTTTATTAATATTTAATTGAGTAGTAGGCTAGCATGTATCATTTTTATTTTATGATCGTATATCTTATCTATTTTTTGAATAGTTTGGTTTTATTTCCTGATACTGGATACAGTAAAAAAATTAACCTTGAAACATTGGGGAACGGATTATTATTTTTAAGGTAATAACACAATTGAAATCTAGAAATTCTATATGAGCCAAGTACCAAAAAGTTGTTTTTAGTTATTAAATAAAAAGGGTTTAATATTATTATAAAACATTAAATTGAACAACGTTCAACATGTGGCAACAAGCTACTTGTTTTGTGTTGTATTTTATTTTATTTTAAATTATTAGGTCTAGCACCACGATTAGCAGGGTAAGGTGGATAAAGGTAAGTAGATGGTTGGGTGCATCATCACGATTTGACCTTTGCTTTGACTCCGTGACCTAATTTCAGGTCACTTGGATGCTATTCGTGTTGCAGCCCGTGTGGGGGTTTACCTGGTGACGTCACGCCCTCCCCATCTTCTTTCTATGTCATTGGGGTGACGTATGGTTACTCCCCGATCTAGGGTGCCAATTTTGCAGGGATTTTTTCTACATGATAGAACAGAATTGGTGACGTCATCAAGGTAGGTGTTTAATGAACTGTTAGCGACAGTTTCGTGGGGAGTTTTTGATGGATTGAAATAAGTCTGACTTAACCGTGGAAGTTTTATGGCACGTCCTACACCTAAAAAATAAATAGAGAAATGTTGCATCCCTGATTGTGAAACATGATGGTTGTAATCCTGTCTGTGATTGTGCAAAACAGGCCCTAGGGGTGATGTAACCATCCTGACTATTATTTCCGTAATCTTGATACGTCGTTTGGCACCAAATTGGTGGCATTGATCACAGCATGTAGAAACAGGTTGAAAGTAGTTCATGGGTAACATCGCTAAAATGTTGCAGCCCTGACTGCTTTAGACTATATTAGAGTGATGATTTCTAAGTGGATGAAAGAAGCTCACAAAATAAAAGGTTATTGACCTTAGGTGAGGCAATCAAAATGTTAAAATCCTGTCTGTGATTGCATAATCCTTGGAAATTGAAAATTAGAATTTCCCCTTTACCACCTCCCCTTGTTTCACTTTCGACAAAGGGCATTGGCCCTAGGTGACGACATCATAATGTTGTAATCCTGTCTGTGATTATGTAATACCGATGTGGCGTCTGACATTATTTCCAACATGTTGAAACAGGATTAAAGTAGGTCACAAGTGACGTTAATATAATTTTTAAACCCTGATGACGCCATCAGAATTTTTCGACCCTGGTGTTACTTTGGCCCCCGCGTGGTGGGTACTATTCTAGACATGTTTAAACAGGAATATTGGAGTTTGTGAGAATGATTATTTGGGCGCATTGCAATTGGGACACGTAACAAGTTATGATCTCCGTTTGAAAAGGGAGGCGTTAATCCTACATTACAACTGGGCCGTCAACAATACTACTGGGCCACGTCTACATGTCAACTTAATTGATTAAGTGAATTCCAATTGGCCACGTACACCTGTTGAGACAAGGTCGTGCATAGACATATATACAAACTATAGACAACCCTCTTCGATTTTTGGAGCTCTCGCCAGAACACAACACCGCAAATTTCAATAAGGCTGTAAACGTATAAAATCCAGAAGGGTATCCGATAAATATCTATTTATTGTTATTTTTTCCTTCAATTTTAGGGGTAGAGGGATACTTCCAAAAACCTTTCTCTAGAACATAACCTAACCTAACTATTTTCCTACAAATGTTTACCAACAACAAATCTCTAAAAGACTTAACATGGTTTAGCATTCCTACAAATGTTTACTAACAACGACGAACTTGAATAAAGCAAGTAAAATTTCTATATAAAATTATGTCTTGTATTACTTGTAAGCAGAATAAGGTGGAGTAGATAAAATTATTATGTGTCTATGTTTTGGAAAGTGAACGTGGCACAATTCACCTATGGGCCTGTTCCAAATAAGCTATTACGCTTTTAAGAGATCTATATCTTTTATAATCCTCCTCGTCAGTGAACGTGGCCCAGTTCACCTGTGTGATTAAGATCTAATCGGCCTCGTGGCCCAGTTGTAATGCTCCGGATTATTTATAATACATGTTGTGCGGTAGTAAAACATAACATGATGGACATATATGTATTTAGTTTCTTCTCTATGGAGGAAATAATAAGCAGTTTCTTGACATCGTTGTGGGAACAATGGCATCGTTACTGCATAACACAAAAGAATATTTTAGGTAACATAAAAGTTAAATATACAAAAATTGGTTGGGTGACAATGTCAATTCCAAACTCAGAAAAACATTTTAGGGGGCCAAAAAGTTCAATATACAGAAAATTATTTGGATGAAACAGCCAGTACAAAACATAGAAAAATATTTTAGAGGGCAAAACAAATTATGTTACTAAAATATTAAATGACAACGTCAATCTACAAAAATAAAATCTGGGAAATTTTGACTAGTATTATATAAGCAGGTATGTAGTTGTAGTTATTCACCTGAAAATAAAATAATCCAAAAAGTCGTGGGTGTGTAGATTAAAGAAAATAACGTGTTTTCTCGCAGAAATATATGAAAAATGTCTAATCTTTAAGGAATGATATGTTAGTGGAATTGTCTAAAATGAAACATAATAAAGGTTATCATTCAATCTGTATGAATGACTACCTTTTAGTCGTGATGAGAGTATTTTAAATTACTAGGATACACAAACGACAACGTGTTATAATCATCAGTGATCCGCTGTTTGGTGCACATCAGCTGGTATAGTTTAATTTGTAAAACGATGCATACGGTCACCAAACATTTCCTTGCAAATTTGTGCACTATCTGTATGTATCCATCCGTAGAATTTTCAATAACCATTACCTTAAAAATGTCAAATTTAACGTTGTTCTGATTGCCATAGTTTATCGTTATCACACGAAACTTTCACACTATTTTTATTTTGGTAGGATCCCCACCAACGCAAACTTGTACACATAGTTTTTGAAGCCATTAGATACAAGTGCGTTGATGTAGCTTCCAGGAGCGTAATTCTGTATCTTATTGGTGAGATCACACAAAAAGTATTTAGTCGGTGGAATTTAATCTCCGGGGCGTTCTGTGAAAATAACGCTACTGGTATTATGGTACAAAACGCAGTCCCTCAAATTCTGAAGGATGAAACCTAGCCATAGCAGTCGTCTAGCATGCTTCCACCACATTTGTGCTAGGCTTAGTTTGTATTGCGTCAAGTTTAACCTTGTAATTGAGAAACATAAACTCATCATTAATGTCAATGACGTCGTCCACGGTGATGTATGGGTCTAACAGGTATTTGTAAATTACACTAAGATGTTGACAACGGCTATTTGTAGTAAATTGGTTTTCTGATCAAACTTTCTCCATAGGAAATTCAAAACTGTTTAGCAAGATTCCAGACACCAGGGTTTTTCAAACAGAGTCAAAATCGAGTTTTACTCTCCACACTTACTCATAATTTTTGATTTAAGCTAACTTTTCTTCTTGGTTCTTGGAATGTAAGCCATTCTGGCCATTAACTGGCTTCATGTTTAATTCTCAAAAAATATCTATGTGCTGGTAAAACTAGCCTCCAAAATTTGTTTGATGGTCGTTAACAGATACATAATACTTCTTTACTTCATTCGTGGCTTCAATAGTGTGACCATTGTCGACAGCTTTATGGGTCTCTTTGTCTTGCCTACATTCACCTTGGTTTTTATCTTTTCTACATTTCTGGCACATTATAAACATTTGTTTTTCTTGCATTCTTGTCGACAAAACGGGGGCGAATAAATATTGTGACCTACTTCAGTGGCCACATGGTCTAAGGCACTCCTTTTGCAGTAGAATGTACTGCTGATGACAGAGATATCGAGGTTAGAATATTGGTCAGGTGTGCTACCTTCTCAACTCTTTGATTGTGTAATGTAATACATTTACAATTAAATGGGTGTAACCAATTACTCCTCAACAAAATTAGGTAGAGACCATTTAATGATACTTTATTTAACAGAATTACATAGCAAAATTAGCTTACAGAAAGTCAGCGATATACTAATTCAAAATAATTATAGATTAACATAAAGCCATAAAATAAATAATATGATTTAGAAACTAAGATTTAATACAATAATATAAGATATCACAAAAAATCTCACAGGGAGAATTTTACAAACAACAAAAATTAATGTTACAGGCCTTTTTTTACAGGTAGCCTTCAAAGACTTCAATGGTCTCAATATACAATACGGTACCCTTAAGGGGTCAAGACCTGTAGGCACAGACCATCTTATCTACAAATTCACTTTATGACGTAGCCTTTGGCTCTATACAATCACAGTACAGTATAAGAGGGTATCTATGCACAACCCGTCAAAATGTTTTGATTAGCACTATCCAATCAGTGGAATTAAATAAGTGCGCTAACCAATGCCAACGTAACGACGAAGTATAGTCAATTCTTTCACCTCACGTATCCATCCATGTATCGGCGGCTCTTGTTCCAATATACCACGTTAGCCCAACCAGCCAACTCATATCCCGTTCACTGCTCCAGGAAGGCTTGTCTGTGACCGGCCACACTCGGAGAGACTGGGCCGTGGCTAACGTCATCCAGCCGCGCTGGTGAAGCGAGCCAACTTGCAATATAGACCGGCTGGACTCAGGGTTGCGTATTCAAGTTCCTTGCAAAGAGTAGTTGGCCTTAAGATGGCATATTCAAGTTCCCGGTCCAGAGGGAAGGTAGCCGTCTCAGATGTTGTATCGTATCAATACGGTACAGGTGTACTAAGGGTGGTTTTTCCAAATGGCTTTCCACTCTCAATCCACGCAAATGTGTATAAAATTCCTCTTAATATAAACTTTCTTATCCCTATAACCTTTAGCGTAATTAGTACATAAGCTATAACCCAAACAGGTAATAAGACGCAGTACTAAAAAACTTTTGAAAGCGTAACGCTAAGTTTCGCTATGCCTTCTTCTTGATCTACTGTTCAACATTTTGGTTCAAAGAGAATCTTTGGATGGAATACACGTCTAAGTACTTGATTGTCTCTACACGAGAAAGGTATATTTCATGGAAAGTCTTGAAGCAATTTCGCACCAGTCAAAGAATGCGTCTCCGGGACTGAGGGACTCCTTACTTTTCCTCTTGGGCAGAAACACAAATTTCCTCAAGTCCTTTTTACGTTTTATTGCATTAAACATACACTCTTACATCTCTACAACCGTTTGACCACATTATTGAGCTTTTCCACGCCGACTATGGTCGTTTGGTCTCTTGAGGATTTTTTAATAAGGTGTCTTATCAGGATAACAGAGGACACACATATATCAATAAAAAAGCCAAAACAGGTAGACTTTGGTGGTATCAGCAACTTTAGCAATGTCCTCTGCACGTTGTTCCAGCACATTTTCCTCAAGGCCTTTACCCACATGGAGAAGATAGACTTGACACTGATAAACCTCTCATATAAGCCATTCTGCAGTGACGTGTGAACTTTGGTCCACATACTGCTACCCACTGTTAGGAATTATACCGGCGGTATTTTTCTTAAGGTGACTCCAGTGATAAACCAACATGGCTGCCCCATCGATGTACTTGATTTTCTTAAAGTGTCCACCTTAGTGCTTCAAAAGCATGTATACACAATTTAGGCATGCCATAGCAAGATCTCATATCCCACGCAATACAATTTCAACTCATCGGCTGAAATAAAATACATAATTATCTTTGACCACGTGCCATATCCCATCTCAAAGGGCTTCCTTATTTCAACCGATGCCAAAGTCCTCCTTTGGCGGAAAAGGATCCCTAGACCCCATACTTTCATTTTTATTGAAAAAGTGAAGGAAATATTCCTTGACCAAGGACTTGTCCAAGTCTAACGTCTTTGGTATCTTGAATAACACCATCGGTAAAAATGTTAACGAATAAATAAAGTGGAGTAAATTTTGAACATGATTTACCCACCATTTATAAATTTCTTGAGAGTAAATTTTATTACCTCCATCAAATGTTTGAGATTAAATTTAGCGTTATAGCCATAGGCAATATGGCCTATGAAAATTACGTTCTTAATGCTGGTTGATTTTATTTGCTTAAAAAATTTAAAAAAACCGTCATTTTTGCGTCACTCTTGAATATCTATATCTTATCGCCCCCACAATCAGTGAAATTATGGTTATTTCCGTCAATATGAAGGCAAGACTTTCAACAACACGTTTACACAACACAATGCTAGGTTCATGCAGGTACGTGTTGGCCGCACCCTGAAGAAGCATTTCTTGCCTGCAATTAAAATTGTAGAATGCAAACAATAAATTGCTCTTCTCCCAGCTCTACTTAGTTTTGGCTTGATTCGTATAGCGGAGATGGCCAAAAAGACGAAATTATTGTATGCTCTACAAAAAGTCTCATAAAACCTATGTGGTGGGTGGAAGCTAATGATCTATATCTTGACCATTTGAACTTATCTTACCTCTGCTTTCCTGGTACATGCGTAAGGAGGAACTATTTTCTGAGGCGGAGAGATAAATTACTGAATCAGAAAGCCGAAGCCATCATCCATGCATTTTAGTGAGGATAGCACCATCTAGATATCATATTCAATTTTCAGAATATGAAATCAGGTAAATGTTTGATGGAACCGGAATTTGATCCTCGGATCCCTAACACAGAAGTCTGACACCTTACCCCTAAACCACCAGGTCTCCATAGCACCCATGTAAATGGTTTGATTTTCTAAACTGAAAATTGCCCACAAGCCTCGCGGAACTTTTTGACATCGTAGGTTTAAAACCAGAACATTTGTTGTTATAAAAAACAGGTTTGACTTACCAACCACTAACAACATACTTTACAGAGAACAGATCGATGTTAACTGCATACCCTTTTAGCATATCACGATTTGCACATGGAATCACATTTGCCACATTTGTGCTCATTATTCGTGTTGAACGTTACAGGGCATTTGCAGCAAAAGTATGAACACTGTCAGCGGTCAGAGATGTGATTAAATCAAAATGGTTTTGCTTTCCATCGATAAAATACAAATACAAGTATTCTTTAAGAGATGCTTGGGTGGGGTTGGCCCCCTAATAGACGATGGGCTTTCCCAGATTTTCCTGGAATACCGTGATTTTATGCTTGTAGAGGTATGTTTGAAATATCTCAGTTCAGTGAATTCACCACCTTTCAAAATATTCACAAGGGCATCATGGCATGGATCATCTGCTTTGTATTTTTGAATATTAAACACAGTTTTTATTTGTTTCAAAGTGTTCAAGTCCATGCATTCCTATTATATTTTGACATCTCATACAATCCTGGCAGCAATCAAATCATGGAAAAGGAAATGCGTGTTGTTGTCATTATGAATAGGAATGATCCCTTGATTTCTACAGCTGTATGTAGCAGGGGGGGGGGGGGGGATTTTTATCACATCTAGGTCTGCCACTCCTTCGTGGCTCATTAAAGTGGCGCAACTTGATAAAGATCCACGGCTACCTCACTAAGCTATCTTAGGAAAACAGCATCCACTACTCTGCAGAGTCGGAAGGTAGAGGGCTAACACCGTCACAAGGAGAGCATCCTCACCAGCGATTTCATCGAATGAAACAAAACTATATGATTCATTAAGCATAAACTATCTAAACAACTACTAATCTTTATGTTTCTTGTTAGTATATCTATAACGCTAATAATTTCCTGTGCTTCCTGTAATATCCAACACATAACTAAATATATTGGTAAGCTGGTCCCTTTTCAAAGCATACACTGTTGTTTTTACTCGACCAAATACTACTTTAAGAATTTTTAAGGTATGAAATGATGTGCCTATAACGTCCCATGTATAATAAATGGTAATGTCACCTGAAATGTACTTTCATATAGTTTCTATATTCTGTGATTAATGCCCCTCAAACTGGTGCCAGACGAAACATCAAGATTACCCAAACAACAGTCCGGATTGCGACAGCAGTGTTACGATACAGCAAGATTCAATTATTGATGTTGCACAATCACAATCAGGATTGTAACATTAATTTTCATGATCAGGGTTGCGACACTTATCCATCTATGTATAGGGGTAGGATATACTATAAGACTTTACCGGTTGAGTCAAAATGGTTTCATTCTGTCGAAAACTTCCCGTCAAGCTGTCACCGACAGGTAACTAAACACAGGTTCTGATGAAGTCTTCAATCGTGTTCCAGCATGTCAAAAACTCCCCGCCAAACTTGCACCAGTTTATCAGGCAATATCTATGCAACGCCTTAATGCCATAGGAAGAGAGAGGGTGACGTCACTGAGTAAAATTCACACGGGTTGGAATACGAAAAGCATCCAAACGAACTGAAAGCAGGTCAATGGTCAATGTGGCAAAGGTCAAATTGTAATGAGACATCTACTAAGGTTGTTTAGAAGAAGTTCACCCACATCAGCGTGGAGCGAGAGAGGGGGTAAGAAAATCACGGCAGTAAATTGCATGTATTCGCCTCATCTTGTGTTCATTCAACCGTGATTCGAACCTTCCATTTCCCCGTCACTGTCAATCCAGTCTATTGCGAAAGTAACGCCTTAGACTGCATGACCACTGATTTAGGGTTCCTTTTATTTAATGTAAGGCATGGTTGGTAATGTAGTCGCACACTATTGATATTATTAATATTGGTAATTTTAAGGTGCTTCAACCCAAGGTTTACTAATGCCTAAGACACAATCCATTACGTTTATCCTTATATCATGAGATTTGTATTTGAAATATCCTTAATAAGACAGGAAAATATATACACGGTTGGGAATTAGCTTTGGTTTCAGATACTGCCGTCATTGAATTAAATATAGTCGATAAATGACACCTGGACTGTGGTATCGAACCCAGGAGCGTTGGCTTAGCTGTACCATACTCTTCCAATGAGCTGTCCAGGAATAATCCAGTGACTAGGATCTTTCTTTACTTGTCAGAGTCTGCTATGTACGTTCAGCAACATGGGTGAAGAATGATCTTAAGTACGGGACGATTCTTGGCTAGCTTAGAGGCGTAGTAGTACTTGGTGAGGTAAATCAAAGCTCCCGGGTTCATTTCTCTCACCCAGATATCACACATCAACAATATTTAATTTAGTTTAAAGGAAAATATATGTCTAGAATATTCTCTAAAAGTTATTTGTAATACCTAAAAAAAACTTTTTTTAATTTACTAGCTGTATAATTTTTTGTTTCCATACAATGTTTGAGATTAAAAGTTTCGTTTTTTGTTTTATTTTCTTCCAAGTAAAGTGAAATCTGAAGGTTTTAGGCAACAACAGACTAACTAAATTTCTCGGTCAGTTTCTCTGCTCGGCCACTTCCCATTGTATTCTTTTGACCTTATCATTCGACTGACCGTTCATGTGCGATTGAAGAGAAGGCTACACAGACCGTGGGTGGGAAGGGACTTAGAAAGGAGGCAGCAGGCCACGATGTGGAAAAACTAATGAGCGTATATTTTGATGTTTTCTGCTCACATCTCCGAATACACCCTTTTGATGAACTACTACCGGTGTGGTAAAAAACGAGACAAGTCTGATATAAGACAAAAGTCAGTATAGTATCATTGTCAAATTTTAGGCTATTTATCGGATAGACCTACTTACTTAGACGACTGATTGTATCAGTACACGTCTAACCATTTTTTTAAACAGGTACAATACCCAGTTTTCCGGAAATTAATTACTTAACATCATGAAAGGTGAAAGATTTCACCAATGATGCATTTTATGAATATGCTGGAAATAAAAATCTAAACCCTTAATTTAGTATAGAGACGCGATACCAAATGAGGTAGGATGTCGGACAAGGAGCTTTTTGTTTTTTGCATATATTAAGATAGCCTTCTTTTTTACTACACCGGGTCTTACTACTTGCCCAGGCTATAAGAAATGTAACTATGCTGATGGGTTTGAGGTGAGAAAGGTATAACTTAAAGGAAATGCACCCGCACTTTCTTGGAGGTAAACCATTTAGGAAAAATAAAACTCAATGTACTCGGCTCGGTTTTGAACATAGATCTTTTCATCACCGGAAGACTGGATTAGTTGAGCCTGACCTTTTGTAAACGTGCTCCACTTAATTGTATGTTTGTCAAAAAATATATTTAGTCAATAAGATGAATTATTTTTTTATCTTACAGCCTGTTCAATTTATTGGCCCTATGCATGTATGATAATTATCACTCTAATAGGGTAGGGATGAGGATGGAAGCAAATTAGAGGTAAACCATCCACATTTGCATGAAAGGAGAGTGAAAAACCATGTATGAAAAACCACCATTAGTAGACCCGACCAGCATTCGAAACCCGATCTACCCGCCATCAGAAGGCCATAGCTACCTATTAGAGGCTTAGACCATAAATAAATTATAAGTTAAACCTGTTAATTATTTGCTTAAAACCTTAAGAAAATACTAACCACATCGGTGGGCACGTGGATAAACGTGTCAGTCTCATCTAGGCCTACTTTGGTTTACCGGTGATTGGAAGGTTGATATTAGAATCCCGGCTGGGTATGTTGAGGATCTTTTCCCACACGTATCTTTCCTCCAAACTATACCTCCACCATCCCTCCCTCATTAGTGTAAATATCCACATGGCTGAAATGGGTCGTAAGACGTGGTGCAAACACATACACGCACTAAAGTCTCTATTACTCGGAAACCAATTTTAGCAAATGCTGAGTAGATGATCAACCGAAACATGAGCACTTTGACCACCAAGCGCAACACACAAAGCGGAAAGTGATGAATGCCAGAGACACGAAATTAACTCTGGTTCAATAATAACACATTACTTTTCCTTTATGCGCTCATTCTTTATTGAACCCTTTACCTAAGTTGTACCATTTTGTGTCAAATTTAGGATCTCAAAATTAACCTTTCAAATGGCGAGAGTTCAAATAATTTATTGGGACCAATATCATTTACTCTTTTTTTCTTTAACTACAACATAAATAATATTTATCATGATTCGAAATTAAGAAATTAACTTAAAGACAAAACTATCATTATGTGATGGCTCTTCAGTGCCGTGAGAGGACCTGATAAAGAGGGTTATTTGAAAGCCGCTGCTTAAGCTGTATAAGGCCAAAGAAATCTCAAATAGTGAACTACGAATCACTCAATTTCACATCGCGTGCAGGAAAAAACTTTGACCCACACCTCGAACCAAGATATCCCAGATGCTGTGTGTCAGTATCTAGAGCGGATGAATAGCTCTTCAAATATCTGGACCACGGCGGAGGATGGACTAAAAATACTGTGTTGGGAATGTGTGACGAGCCACCCCTAACTGTGTAGAGTGCCTTGCTGTCACTCCTGGTTGTAAAGTATGGCTTGTAGTGGTCACAACTTGTTTTAAATTGTGGCTTGTAGTGGTCACACCTTGTTTTAAAGTTTGGCTTGTAGGAGTCACACCTTGTTTTAAAGTGTGGCTTGTAGTGGTCACAACTTGTTTTAAAGTGTGGCTTGTAGTGGTCACACCTTGTTTTATAGTGTGGCTTTTAGGAGTCACACCTTGTTTTAAATTGTGGCTTGTAGGGGTCACACCTTGTTTTAAAGTGTGGCTTGTAGTGGTCACAACTTGTTTTAAATTGTGGCTTGTAGGGGTCACACCTTGTATTAAATTGTGGCTTGTAGTGGTCACACCTTGTTTTAAATTGTGGCTTGTAGTGGTCACACCTTGTTTTAAATTGTGGCTTGTAATGGTCACACCTTGTTTTAAATTGTGGCTTGTAGGGGTCACACCTTGTTTTAAAGTGTGGCTTGTAGTGGTCAAACTTGTTTTAAATTGTGGCTTGTAGCGGTCACACCTTGTTTTAAATTGAGGCTTGTAGCGGTCACACCTGGTTTTAAATTGTGGCTTGTAATGGTCACACCTTGTTTTAAAGTGTGGCTTGTAGTGGTCACAACTTGTTTTAAAGTGTGGCTTGTAGTGGTCACAACTTGTTTTAAATTGTGGCTTGTAGGAGTCACACCTTGTTTTAAATTGAGGCTTGTAGCGGTCACACCTTGTTTTAAATTGAGGCTTGTAGCGGTCACACCTTGTTTTAAAGTGTGGCTTGTAGTGGTCACACCTTGTTTTAAATTGAGGCTTGTAGCGGTCACACCTTGTTTTAAAGTGTGGCTTGTAGTGGTCACACCTTGTTTTATAGTGTGGCTTTTAGGAGTCACACCTTGTTTTAAATTGTGGCTTGTAGGGGTCACACCTTGTTTTAAAGTGTGGCTTGTAGTGGTCACAACTTGTTTTAAATTGTGGCTTGTAGGGGTCACACCTTGTATTAAATTGTGGCTTGTAGTGGTCACACCTTGTTTTAAATTGTGGCTTGTAGTGGTCACACCTTGTTTTAAAGTGTGGCTTGTAGTGCTCACACCTTGTTTTAAAGTGTGGCTTGTAGTGGTCACACCTTGTTTTAAATTGTGGCTTGTAGGAGTCACACCTTGTTTTAAATTGAGGCTTGTAGCGGTCACACCTTGTTTTAAAGTGTGGCTTGTAGGGGTCACACCTTGTATTAAATTGTGGCTTGTAGTGGTCACACCTTGTTTTAAATTGTGGCTTGTAGTGGTCACACCTTGTTTTAAAGTGTGGCTTGTAGTGGTCACACCTTGTTTTAAAGTGTGGCTTGTAGTGGTCACACCTTGTTTTAAATTGTGGCTTGTAGGAGTCACACCTTGTTTTAAATTGAGGCTTGTAGCGGTCACACCTTGTTTTAAAGTGTGGCTTGTAGTGGTCACACCTTGTTTTAAAGTGTGGCTTGTAGTGGTCACACCTTGTTTTAAATTGTGGCTTGTAGGAGTCACACCTTGTTTTAAATTGAGGCTTGTAGCGGTCACACCTTGTTTTAAAGTGTGGCTTGTAGTGGTCACACCTTGTTTTAAAGTGTGGCTTGTAGTGGTCACACCTTGTTTTAAATTGCGGCTTGTAGTGGTCACACCTTGTTTTAAAGTGTGGCTTGTAGGAGTCACACCTTGTTTTAAATTGCGGCTTGTAGTGGTCACACCTTGTTTTAAATTGTGGCTTGTAGGAGTCACACCTTGTTTTAAAGTGTGGCTTGTAGTGGTCATACCTTGTTTTAAATTGTGGCTTGTAGGAGTCACACCTTGTTTTAAATTGAGGCTTGTAGCGGTCACACCTTGTTTTAAATTGCGGCTTGTAGTGGTCACACCTTGTTTTAAATTGTGGCTTGTAGTAGTCACACCTTGTTTCAAAGTATTGCTTATGATTTCAGCTCCGACTTCAGGAGTACAAAGAACCCATGAGGTGTGTTAAAGAAGTGAGTCCGGAAAAAGCACCACGACTGCCACCAATCAAGGAGTTCCAGAGAGAGTTCCGGGCTGGAAAGGAGAAGACCACGCCCTCTTCTTCCACCAGGATAAGGTTTGTTAACGTTCTTGCTTCCTCCGTGACTTCATCAGATCTGCCAGTTCTTATTCCACGCTTGGAGAAACTCCATCATATAGAAGCTAGCATCATCTGACCCCAGCCAAGCTTATTAGAGGCTCAATTGGAATTACTGGTACTGGAGTCACAGGGGCATTTTTGGTTTAGGGGGTGTTAGTGTGAAATTATTGTTGAAATTATAATATTCGGCGATTCTTTTTAATAAAGTGTTGCTTGGGACCCTCCTCCACTGACAATCTTTGAACATTGGATGTTTTAAAAAGCTATTTAGAGAAGTTATTCGTGGTAATCGGAGGAGATTTTCATAGTAAAGATAAGGTTTTATACACAGATTACAATACGTTTCTTCACTAAATCTACACCAATTAACATATTTTTGACCTACATCGGTGGATTAATTGTCTAAGGTGTCTCTCTCACAATGGGCTGGCCTACCAATTACGGGAAGATTGGGGCTTGAATCCCGGTCGGGTGTACTCATGATATTTTTTTCTGAATGGTTTTTTCCTCTCCCTCCATGCAAGTGCGGGTATATTTCCTTTAAATTAGACTTGAGTTGTTCGTAGCTCATAGAGTAATTAGTAGTCTACATACGCGTACAATCCGAACGGATAAGGTAAACGTCCCAATCATGGACATGGTTAAGCGATGCAACGACAATATCTGAGTTTCATTATCTTAAATAAAAACCTACACAGTTCTACTCGACTTGTTATTTTTTATTTAGAACCACGTCTTACTAACCGTTTGGGTTACACGGCTAAGTACTATTACGCTAATGGATTAGGAATTGGGAAAGTTGAATTTAAAGGAAGTGAACCCGCATTTGTGTAGCGGTAAAGTGGAAGACCAGTTAGGAAAAAACACCCCCAGTTCACCCGACCGAGATTCGAACCTCGATCTCCCCGTCCTCAGAAATCAAGCTCGACACGAAACTAGCGCTTTATCCAACTACGCCACCGAGGTGGGTGACTTGTTATTAATATGATGCACTTCAACATAGTATTTAATGGATACTATAAAAAAATAGAATGTTCCAGTAATTGTCATATCGATGAGCCAATAATGGACAGTTAATCTTGAGCACTTATTGCAGCGAATTATATCATATTAATTAATACATTCTGTACGGTAATACTAAACTAGGTGTTACATTTTCACAATCTTAATTTTGCCATAATTTACATGACAAGCACTGAATTATACCCTTTTCAATTGATCACAGGTCTGCAATGAATTTTATTAAAATCTAAACACTGATTCTTATAGATTTTTGAGTGCTGATTTCAGTAAAAATAGTTAAAAAATTCCATCACGTAACAGTTTTTGACAAACTAAATTTTATATTTTAATATCCAACCCTTATCGTGTATTAAGCTTCAAGCAAATAAATTTCATATCTTAAAAAAAAAATTAGCCTTCATCTGATCAAGGTGTATTATAATAAAGAAGTTTCAAATAGAGAGGGGAAGGAGGGATGGAAGGGGGTTATTTGGGAACAATGAGTGGCAGTGCCATGAGTCATAAAGAGAATTTTAGAAACATGTTTACTGAGTTTCTTAAGACAGTGCTTAAGATAACGTGATTATTCACTTCATTTGGTTGTCCCCTCTTCATATTAAGACTAAAGGATAAAAGTGATGATTCACTTCCTTTTAGTTTTCCCCTCCCCACATTCTTTCATTTCATTTCTCTGAATGTTTGCTCAGTTTCAACTCAATCTTTGAAAGACAAGATTGTCACATACAGTGTAAAATCACCGCTCAAGTTTTTTTCCATCAGCTGTTGAGTTTTATTTGTGGTTTTAATCTGATTTTAAAGTGTTCTAAGTGGCTTCAAGAGGTTGTATTAATTCAGCTAACAGTTTTTGTTACATTTGTGGGGACTTTGTAGTAAAGAAAAAACAAAGAAACATTACAGATTTTGTTGAAAAAGTGTACTATGCATATTTCGGTGTGAAACTTTGTGAGCAGGATAAGTCGTGGGCCCCACATAAAGTGTGCTCTATATTTGTAGATGAACTCAAACAGTGGTCAAAAGGTAAGAAACAATCTTTTCGTTTTGGGGTCCCAATGATCTGGAGGTAACCCTAAAATCACAGTGATGACTGCTACTTTTGTTCGTGTAACGTTAAGGGGTTCAATTTAAAAAATAAAAAAGACATTTTATATCCAAACCTTCCGTCGGCTATGCGTCCTATACCTCATGGCCCAGGAATACCCATACCTACATCTCTAGATAAACTAGAGGAGATTCCCGATGACTGTAAGGAAGCCCATTCTTTTGATGAAGAATTTCAAGATGTTTCAGAGAGCAGTGAGCCCAAACTTTTTTCACAGATTGAATTGAACGATTTAGTCCAGAGACTTGGGTCTTCCTGAAGATTCTTCAGAACTGTTAGGATCAAGGCTAAAGGAAAATAACTTATTGGCTCCAGGTACCTCTTTCTCATGGTTCAGAAACAGAGAAAAATATTTTATTCCTTACGTTTCTCAAGATGGTGACCTGGTTTATTGTAGCAATGTCCCTGTATTGATGGTGAGGTTTAACATACAGTATGATGTAAACGAGTGGAGGCTCTTGACTAGTCAAAAAGAAGCCTCAAAGCAGTGCTTCTCCACAAAGGTAATAAATATGCTTCCGTACCAGTAGGGCATTCTGTGTACTTTAAAGAATGCTACAAGAATTTAGCTTTAATTCTCACCAAACTGAATTACAATGATCATGGATGAACTATGTGTGGTGATCTTAAAGTACTTTCCATGCTTCTTGAGCAGCAGGGAGTGTACACTAACTACCCCTGATTATTGTGTGAATGGGATAGCCGTGATAGAAGGCAGCAATGGGTTAAAAAGGACTGGCCATGTAGGGCTAATTAGAACCTGGAAGCAAAAATGTAATAAGGGAAACCTTGGTTGATCCAAGAAAAGTCCTCCTGCCTCCTCTTCATATCAAGCTTGGTTTAATGAAGCAGTTTGTAAAGGCTTTGTCAAAAGAAGGAGAGTGTTTTAAATACTTGTGTAACAAGTTTTCCAGACTGTCAGAAGCGAAACTGAAAGAAGGTGTTTTTGTCGGTCCAGATATTCGGAAACTTCTGAAAGACGAATTCTTTGAAACAAAATGGAAGTTTTTGAAAAAGATGCCTGGAAAGCTTTCAGAGAAGTTGTAACAAAATTTCTTGGTAAAAATAAGGAACCCAACTTCAAGTTCATAGTGGAAAACATGCTCATCCAATTCAAGGACTTGGGTTGTTCGATGAGCTTGAAAGTGCACTTCCTGAATTCCCATTTGGACTACTTTCCCGAAAATCTTGGTGCTTTGAGTGAAGAGCAAGGGGAAAGATTCCATCAAGACATCAAGGAGATGGAACGCAGATACCAAGGCAGATGGAACATCAACATGATGGCAGACTACTGTTGGATGCTGTACAGAGAAGAGCCGAAAGCTGTCTACAAAGAAAAAAGTTCAAAAATAGCTTTGAGGATAAAATAAAAAGGCAGTGTAAGGACTTGTAAGTCTTGGTAATTGTTGAGAATGGCTTAGATTAATTTTTTTTTGTAAATAAAATTATTATTTAATTTTTTTTAAATAAATAAATTTTAATCATTATACATAAACTGAGCCCTTTTTCTATATTTTGATATCCAATTTGTGAAAAATCCTTACGTGATAGAGAAAATCGGGATAGTTTTTGAAATCAGCACACCAAAAAACATAAGAATCACCCATTACATTAAAAACATATTTTCAACACCCAAATTTTGCAGGCATGTATTATTGACATATATTGCATAGCCAGCTATCATTGTTGATGGTTTTCTTAATTTTTTTGGTATTATTTTTTTTACTCTTATCTTCTATTTTCAAAACTCTTTGTTCATGTTTTTTTTTCTTCAAAAACTATTTTTGGTATGTTCATACCACTGCTGTGATAACAGCAGGTACTTTAACTCTCTTCTTTGATTTTAGAGAAGCCTGTTTTGGCGTTTCTGGCCAAAATATTATACTTTTAAATGGACTTGGAATATTTTTAAAATTGTCATATAAATGTGATGTTGACGGTAGTAGCCTAACTATTAGAGAATTTGATGGATAGGCGTTTCGTTGTTAATTTATCTTTTACCAATATTTCTGATGTAACACCTGTCACTGAGATCTCACCATTTTATATTTGCAAGTTACTTACACTTTCAGAATCTACTTCTTTCATGCTTGGACCATGTGACTTGCCAGTAACATCTTTATAGTTTTCTCCTATATTTTTTTCGAGATTTACCTCGTTTCATCTTTACGAATCTATTCTTTTTTGGCTTCATGACTTTCCTCAGATTCATCTGTACGAATTTTGCATGGCCTGCTCCGTACAGTTGAGAACAGGAGCCATTTTGCATCTGGAAAGTAAAAAATGAAACTATTCATGCACGAAATATTTAAGTAAATATTTAAAATGTTAATCAAGGGTTTAACTTTTAAAATTTTAGATTTTAATTTCCTTAATTTCTTCGGATGTGTAGTAAATTTTAGCGTACCAACTATGGACAAGTAGAATGTACCATTAAACGACACAATTTTAACAATTTATTTTATTTTTCGTGTTTAGCTTAGCATATGCCCACTGTTGCTCCAAAGATAAATAGAAAATTAGCAAAGCCAATTTCTTATTGTGACTAATATTGCTTTCTTTATTTAAGTTAAATTCAACTATTAAGTTTTAACTGTAATGTCTCAGTTATGGACACAAGTGTTCATTACCGGTCACAGTTGGGAAAATGTCGTGTACCAGTGATGAACATGCAAATAATTGTATGCTATTTTACAAATAAACAATTAATTTTATTTTTTCCCTACGAAATATATATTCTATTTCACCTACCTCCAGTATGAAATGACTTCTGGGTAAAAAATTTAATCGTGAGTAACATAGTCCAGGGTAGCTTAACGTTTGACACAAGAAACACTGCCAAACCAGAGAAATATCAAACACAGAAAATTACAACTTACAGTTAACAATAGGTAGATTAAACCACACTGTTGGTCAATTTGTGAACTATTTCATAATATATCAAAGTGAAAAATAACATTAATAGATAGTGTATGTGTGCAGTTTGAGGTTTGTTTTAAGTATAAAACTAACAAATATGGCAATCACTGGAACATTGTCCATTACTATGACGTTTACCTTAGTAAAACGTGGTGAAAACTCTATATAATATTTCATACCTTACCTATAAATAGACTGCCCACTGGAGCGCTGAGACACGTTATTTAAAAAGTTTGTTTAAAAAAAATAGTTTTCTCGATAAAATGGATGTGAAAGCTATTATTATGTCATAGTATAATTAACTTTTGTTTTTGTTTTATAACCCAAAAATTCATGTAAAGTCGAAATAAACTCATTTTTAATGGGTTTTTAGTCGTTTTTATCGAAATGTCGCTGCTCTAGGATCACAGTAGATGGTTAGAAACATGTATTAGCCATATGCATGCGCAGTTGACCAGGGTGTGCAATCTCCCTCCACCCCTCCCCCCCACTTTCCACGGAGAAAGGGGGTCCAAAGCTGTATATATTATGGCTGGGTGAAAAGTTAAAAGTTTAAAGGTACATAAAGATAATATTTTTTAGCAGAAAAAAACATTAATTAGTATTAATCAAACAATATAAAGCTTAACTAAGCCTATACGTTTCTTTTAGTCAACAAATAAATTTAAAATATTAAAAATGTGATACAACATAACGACCTAACAGAAATTTACCCAAACCGATACGGGTTTCTTCTTCTCTCTGTCCTAGAGAATGAAAGACGACTCTTATTAGGTGTTATTGAATTAAATTCCTCAACCATATCGTAATTAACTGACGTAGCCAATTCCTGTCCCATGTGTGTTTTTAGTTCATTTATTACATGCTCCAAAATAACGCTGGATTTTTTTTTACATTAATTTATACAACATTATGAACATTTTATTTAACTTAATTCAGCATTTCATGCGTAAACATAAAATTTGTATTTTTAAAATTCAAAGGGCATGTCATGTGATTAGATTAGATCCAAACTGCACTCCGTAGGCACTCCTATAGTTCTAGCCCTCCTCAAACAAATAAAGGCAGTTTTTTTTAACACGGTCACAACAAAACTTTCTGATAATTTAGTATTATTATTATTATTATTATTATTATTATTATTATTATTATATTATATTAGCACCGCGTCTTATTTCCCGTTCGGGTTATACGCACTTAAGCTAATGTGTAATGGAAGGGTTATTGTGAGATGAAATGAAGGACCTACAGTTTAACGTGGAATCCGAACCACGGTGGAGGCCTGGCATTCCCCACATTCACAAGATGTCTTGTCAGAGGTGAAGGAAGGGTTTGGAAATCAGATAAATCTGTGCCGGGACCTGAGATTGAACCCCGGCCGCCAGCACAGAAGTCTGACACCTTACCCCTAGATCACCAGGTCACCCAATAATTTAGTAGTGTTTTACTAATTGTTTAATTAATGTGTTTTATGTGTTTAGTGTGTGTAATGAGTGTTTAACTAATCATAAGTTAAAACCTAATAAATAAACCTTAAAATCATTATACTGATAAGATTGATTCAACTTGTTAACTTAATTCCATATAAACATCATGAGCACCTAGATCCTTTAATCAACCAAAATAAGTAATTTATTAACAAAAAGAACAATATATAAAGGTTGTTAATTTAAATTATAAGTTCTAGTAAAAGGTGTAAGCCATATTGACCCTACAAACCAAAATAGATTATAAAATGTTATTGAATGCAAACTTATATTAAAATAAGAGTTTCATAAATAACCAAACCATCCCCCTATCAACAAACCATAAAACCACATCTGTTAGCGAGAAAGTATATATCGCTGTAAGGACACACTGATTAAAATACAATGGTCTGTGTCGTTTTCTGGAACTACTTCTCTATTCTTTATAAGCTCATACTCCCTTTCGCCTTTCACCTACAACCACCGTTTGTCATGTTAATAAGATAAAGGGGAAAGAAAACTACGAAACTTCTTATCTCAAGGTAAAGAGGAAAGCTTACGACTAGTTCTCAAAATATCTTAAAATTTTCTGTTATGAGCCTATCCAAAAATTATTGTTTGTTTTTTAAGAGAAAGACTAGTCTCATAACTCCACAAATATGTTTAAAAATTCGTTGACATGAGCTAATGTGACATTTTCACACATTTTTTTCTATTAATAAAACTCGCGTTAGAGCTGCGAGGCAATTTCTCTCTTATCGAGACGGGCCCCTTGAGAACTGAAATTATCATAAGAAATACGCATGTGATGATATTTCTCTTCAAGTAGGTGGTGCCCTTAGGAAAAGGTAATAATTCGATCTTAGTATTTGTGTGGGTACAAACGACATCATGTACCTCTTAATCATAATTTGGGTGGATACAATGTTCCCGTGCAGCTTAGCTCGCTGATACTGCGTGAGGCATGGATTAACTTATACAGAATGAAAGCCATGATACAAATAATTGTGTAAGAAAATATACAAATTTAAAGAATCAAAAAAAGGGGCCCCCAAATAGATCGGAGCTATATTTTGTTGAAAATTAATAATTTTCTCCCGCCGAAATGAATGAAGTGGCAATATGGATAAGATAACTCGAACCACATTCATTTGAACAGTCACTACTAATAAAAGTGAAGATGTGGCTAGTTTATTTATGTATTTGTTTATTTATAAATCTATACCTTTTACCTAACTTACTTAGAATAAAATATACTAAGCCACATCTTTACTTTTATTGGTCAATAATTTTCACATGAATGTGGTTTGAGTTGTTTAATGTAGGCGGGAGGGAGAAAGTTACTAATTTCTATTTGGACTGGACTTTGTTGTAAGCAAGGGGAAGTTTATTCGAAAGCGGAGAGATACTACATATTATATTTTCTCACCCATTTGTAGCTGTTGGTTGTACAACATTGTTCATTGCGCCAGGGGAAGTTGAGGAGAAAGGTGGGAGATTTTCAGACAAAACTACCCTCAAACAATTTGCAGACCGAACCTTTCGAAGCTTGATCCAAAGATCCGTAGCCTGTATACATCTAACAATAACATAAATATATATATAATATATATATATATATATATATATTAAATATTTGCTTGTTTACCGCCAGGTGTGCGCAGAAGATCGTCACGCAGCTTGAGACCGCGCCCCCGCGAGGGTTCCATTGTCATCTTCCAGCTACTTCCGGTCGCCTCTCACGCCCGCCAACAAGGAGGACAAGAGGAAAGGAGACAAGAGGAAAGAGAACAAGAAGAAGGAACAGGACAAAAAGGAGAAAGAGGAGAACGCCGAGAATAAGAAGAAGGAAGAGAAACAGAGCAAGAAGGAGGCAAAGTCTGATAAGAAGGAAGACAAGAAAGAGACCAAGACGGAGAAGAAGGAGAGTAAAGCCGAGAAGAAGGAAGCCAAGAAAGAAGCGAAAGCTGAGAAGAAGGAGAGTAAGAAAGAAGTCAAAGCGGAGAAGAAGAAAGATAAGAAGGAAACGAAGTCAGAGAAGAAAGAAAAGGAGTAGACTTTAAAGCATCGAAGCGATGTTTTTGATTACGTGCATGTAAAATACTTACAGAAAATTTAAGAGATTTTTTAAATAAAGAACGTTGTTTAAAATAAATGTTGTCCTTCAAAATACAAGAACAACAGTTTGTAAATATTCATAGATCTAGCCATAGCAGGTTTTTAAGTTTACGAGAGTCCAATTGATGCAGACCATGTTTCCTAACTAGTTATTTAAGTCGATTCAATACAGGGACTGTGTACTGTGTACTAGGTTGCTGATAGTCTCAGTTACTGACGGTCCGAGAGCCACTTTCATATTATAGAATACTGAGTACGCCTCAAGTACGGTACTACACTAAATACAAGACGACACTTCTAAACTCACATTGAGACCGGCCCATTCCATTCTGCTCTACTTGTCATCTTATGTTCAGTATTGAGTATTTGAGGCATACTCATTCTAACTATGACAGTCTCAGTTACTAGCAGCTTCAATCAATGACGGTTTCAGCTTCTAACAGCTTTGATCGTTGACAATCTCAGTTGCTGACAATCTTTGTCGATGAAGGTCTCGGTGGATAAAATTATCAGTTGAAAACTAGCTCTATTGCTGATAGTTTCAGTTGCAGACACTCTCATTTGATGGTGATCTCGGTTGCTGACTGTTTTGGTCACTGACACTTTCCAGTTGATAGTTTCGGTTGTTGACAGTTTTGATTGATGACAGTCTCGGCTACATACAAGGTTGCTGACAGTCTCAGTTGCTGATCGCCTTAATTGCTGACCTTCTCGGCTTATTACAGTCTCAGTCACTGGCAGTATTAATTTTAGACATATTCTATTATTGAAAGTCTCTGTTTACGAGAGCTTCAAAGGCTCATTCTCATTCATTGGCAGTTTCAATCGTTGATGTTTACTGAGAGTATCGGTTATGTCAATCTCAATTGCTGAATGTTCGCCTGTAATACGAGACTAAATAAACTTGATAGAACAAGTGAAACTAGAAAAATAATTCCTAGCCTAGTGTAACAGGAGGAAATGGAAGTATCCGGTACTACCTGACGTGAGGGTACGAGTATAATATTGTGGACATTTATATGATAGGGAATTTAATCAGATAATTTTAATCAAACATTCTTGTAAACTTAACCATAAATATTTTAATTAAAATTATATTTATTTTGATTATTATTGTAATATCACTAGCTTTTTAGATAATAGTAATATTATTACTTTTTGATTTCATATAATCGAATACATAATAAATTATATAAGATGGTGAAAAATGTAAATCTATCAAAATTTAAGCAAAGATTTATCAATTTCTGTCACTTTTTTTTTCCGTCAATCTGTAAATGAGCGGTTCTCAAACTGGGGTACGCGGGCACCTTACAGGTGATACGCAAGCAGCTCTCAAGGGAAAGTTGACAAAATAACAAGTGGCTTAAGGAAAACCCTCATTCTTGGCATTTATCGTTATCTGGTTATTTCCATCCCTCTTTTCTCCGTATTTGCTCTCGGTTATTGAGCCATTTCTGAAAATTTTTCAACCACCTACTTGAGACCTTCTACATTAGCAGTTTGTGATGCCTCCCTCAAAACCATATACCTGTGAGAGTGGTGTTTCATTAATGGTGTACCTAAAAATAAGCACAGTAATCGCCTAAATTTGGAGCCGGATATTCACTTGAGAGTTTCAACTGGACAACCAGACATCAAAAAGTTGTGCCAAGCCATGCAGCCACACCCCTCTCACTGAAAAACTTTGGGATTCATAATATATCCTCTCCAGAATTACAATTAAAAATCTTGATTTAAAAATATTGTGTTTGGGTTTACTTTTTTTCTCTATTTTTGAACGAATATGTGAAGAAAATGTGTAAGACTTATCTACAGATATTTTACAGTCAAACTATGTTTATTTAACTGATCATAATTATTCTCAATTAGAAGTAATGTTAAGTATATATTATTATTATTAGCACCGCGTCTTACTACCCGTTCGGATTATACGTACTTACGCTAATGCGCAATGGTAGGGTGAATGTGAGATGAAATGGAGGACCTACAGTTTAACGTGGAATCCGAACCACGGTGGAGGCCTAGCATTGTGACTGGCATTGTGACTAATACACGTCTTGTCAGAGATGAAGGATGGGTTTGCCAATCAGATACATCTTTGCCGCGACCGAGGATTGAACCCCGGACGCCAGCATAGAAGTCTGACACCTTACCCCTAGACCGCCAGGTCACTGTTAAGTCTATAGCAGTAGGATTCTCTATAAATAGCTTTGTCACACTTGAAACGATTTGATAACGGATATTTTCCCCAATAGTTCAAATAGATCAATAATTTACCATGTGGTCATATTTTCTAATGCCTGTCGTTTGGAAATTTTTTATCTTTGAGTTATATTAAACTTTGAGTACAATATAAAAGAAGTTTGAGAACCGCTGTTGTAAATGAATATTTATTTTTTAATCTTATAAAAGATTCCTCAAAATAATTTTTTTTCGCCAATACTCTGAGTCAAATGATTAAGGTAAAATCTTTAACTTCTTTACAATAACATCTAAATTCCTTAAGTAGTCAATAATTTTATAGAAAAATAATAATCGCATTATTGTCCTCTGTTAAACTTTTAATAGTTATTTTCGCTTTACAGGTGAACAGCAGCAGCCATTTTGTCTCAAGGTTTAGCTTGTTCTAGGTTTGCTTGGCTAAATAGGTGATAGTATAATAAAATATAGATAGATAAAAACTATTTTGTATATGTTGGCTACAACACTTTGTGTGCAATTAACAAGAATCACTTGAGTTCGATTTCTTTTTAATATGCATTTATTGACAGACGTGATATTTAGTTTGCAGTGAGAGAGAAAATAATAGATAAAAACGAAAAAAAGATATTTTGTAATAATAATATTTAAAAAAGCTTGTCTTACTGAGCGTGGTGCTATTTTTCAAAATGTATCACTGTTTATAGTGAGCTTATCTAGGATTTATTTTTAAAATGTTAAAATATACTGCATCCCTATATCGGAATTCCCTTTGAAACTCGTTTATTTATGTTTACATTTTATTTTGAATTTGAGGTTTTACGTGCACGTTTGACCACAACTTTATTTACCAACGGGACTTATAAATCGTTTTAAGGACAATATTCCGTGGTGTGAATCCTGCAAGGAAGCTATAGCGAACGAGCGTCCACCGCTGCTATACTGCGATTTAAACTGCTTTAGGGTCCGTGTGATGGGTAGGATGGGGAACATAGTTGCCACATAGTGGGAGTTCGCACGTTACTACTATGCAAGCATACTCAGTGACTATCAAGAATTCTGACAACGTGCATCGGTTGCTATGGCAACTACTCCTCACAGATCGGTCTAGCATGTTATGAGCCTCCACTCACCACCTCGGTTGCGTTGACCTCAATCCTAAGGCCGTTTAAAACGCACTATAGTGATTATAATGCCAACATTTGCAGATATAGGGTGTCATGTGGTCAGCACAACGAGCCCTCCAGCCGTTAATCTCAGTTTTATACACTGGAGCTGCTACTTATTTATTCAAGTAGCTTCTCATTTGTCTTCACGAGGATGAGTCTGACCGCGTTTCAAAACCACGGCTTTACAGATAACTTAGAAGCAAGTATGGAACTGTTAGGTGCTCATTCAATTATCATACTTAAAAAAAACCCATTTATTTTCGTGCACCCCGTCCTACAAACCGTTCGGGCTATCCACATATCTACGTAAATATGGTAGGGATGAGGAAGGTAGGATTTATATCAGTGGCTCCAGAAATATTCCCCTAAGTTCCATAAAAAAAATCTCAAAAGCCCCCTACTTTATAAAAAAAATCATTATTTGGAATAGTGGTTCACAGCCCACTAATTAAGATGATAACGCAATAAAATTAATTTCAAACTCCAACTAAGACCTTTTAAATTAATCCATCTACGAAATTGATGAATTTACCTAGTGATCCACGTTTCCCAATGTCGTGTTTAAAATAACCTAGCAGGACTCTTAATATCGCATCCTCCAGCACCCCTCTACCAACTCTTTGCCTCTTAGCGCCCTTCTAAGTAATCTCACCAACCCTCAAGGGAAAGTAGAGACCACTTTGGGAACTACTGGTTTGGGTTAAATATACCCGCATTCATGTGGGGGGAAATGGAGAGACTGTTAAGAAAAATCTACCCCCAGTACACCTGATTGGGATCCAAACCCCAATCTTCCTATAATCGGCAATTCTGTCTATTGTTCGTATTTAAATTGTGATGACTTCTGAGAACACAAATATGTAAAAAAAAACTTTTTTAGTGATTAAACCATAAAATTATAGCTCAGAACACATTATTACATTCTAGACGAGTAAAATTACTTTTACTTGATACTTTCCAAGCGCAACTGTAGCAAGCATGATTACAAACAATTTGATTTTACAACATTCTAGATTATGTTTGGTTTGGCATATTTATACATTCTGTAGACAAAATATTTTGGAGTTCACTAAAAATGTATGCTTATAGACACTTAAACTATAAAATAAAGTCGGTGAATAATAATAAGGAATGAATACGATAGCAGCCAATTAAATTGGTTATTTTATTTAAATTAATTGATGTGTGTGAGGCGGTGATCAGGGTGGTTAGCACCTAAAATATATTATTTATTGAACTAAGAATTAATTTTAATTGCCCAGCTTTCGTAACTAAATAACTTCTAGGACTCTACCGGGACTCTAAGCAAAGTATTTGAGAGATATAGAGGCCACCGTAAAGCTCTTGACCACTTTTTAGAGTTCTTACAGTTAATCACACATACGGATATTAATTGGTTCCTTGACGTGAGTACAAACAAAGTGATGTATGGTTGCAGTATATTGTTGATCCTCTTGTTTGTAGCTGATATATTTGCACCACGGGGGACACCGGCTCACAAAGGACACAGTTTTAAGTTTTATTGAGCCTACGGTTCAAATTTCCTATATACGACACAGTTTGTCACCTCTCGGGCATCATGAAAGTTTTAGTGATTGTGTTGTATCATTATCATGGGTGCTTTCGCCAGGAATAGTGCTGATATTAGGTATCGTTATTCATTGGGATGGAGTCAGGACCCTTAGCACCTGTGATGGAGTAAGTACCCTTAGCACCTGTGATGGAGTAAGGACCCTTAGCACCTGTGATGGAGTAAGGACCCTTAGCACCTGGGATGGAGTCAGGACCCTTAGCACATGGGGTGGAGCCAGGACCCCTAGCACCTGTGATGGAGTAAGGACCCTTAGCACCTGGGATGGAGTCAGGACCCTTAGCACATGGGGTGGAGTCAGACCCTTAGAACCTGTGATTGAGTCAGGACCCTTAGAACCTGTGATTGAGTCAGGACCCCTAGCACCTGTGATGGAGTAAGGACCCTTAGCACCTGTGATGGAGTAAGGACCCTTAGCACCTGGGATGGAGTAAGGACCCTTAGCACCTGGGATGGAGTAAGGACCCTTAGCACCTGGGATGGAGTCAGGACCCTTAGCACCTGTGATGGAGTAAGGACCCTTAGCACCTGGGATGGAGTAAGGACCCTTAGCACCTGGGATGGAGTCAGGACCCTTAGCACATGGGGTGGAGTCAGACCCTTAGAACCTGTGATTGAGTCAGGACCCCAAGCACCTGGGATGGAGTAAGGACCCTTAGCACCTGGGATGGAGTCAGGACCCTTAGCACATGGGATGTAGTCAGGACCCTTAGCACCTGCGATGGAGTAAGGACCCTTAGCACCTGTGATGGAGTAAGGACCCTTAGCACATGGGGTGGAGTCAGACCCTTAGAACCTGTGATTGAGTCAGGACCCTTAGCACCTGGGATGGAGTAAGGACCCTTAGCACCTGGGATGGAGTCAGGACCTTTAGCACCTGGGATGGAGTCAGGACCCTTAGCACCTGGGATGGAGTAAGGACCATTAGCACCTGGGATGGAGTCAGGACCCTTAGCACATGGGATGTAGTCAGGACCCTTAGCACCTGGATGGAGTCAGGACCCTTAGCACCTGGGATGGAGTCAGGACCCTCAGCACCTGGGGTGGAGTCAGACCCTTAGAACCTGTGATGGAGTCAGGACCCTTAACACATGGGATGTAGTCAGGACCCTTAGAACCTGGGATGGAGTCAGGACCCTTAGCACCTGTGATGGAGTAAGGACCCTTAGCACCTGTGATGGAGTAAGGACCCTTAGCACCTGGGATGGAGTAAGGACCCTTAGCACCTGTGATGTAGTCATGACCCTTAGCACCTGGGATGGAGTAAGGACCCTTAGAACCTGTGATGGAGTCAGGACCCTTAACACATGGGATGTAGTCAGGACCCTTAGAACCTGGGATGGAGTCAGGACCCTTAGCACCTGTGATGGAGTAAGGACCCTTAGCAACTGGGATGGAGTAAGGACCCTTAGCACCTGGGATGGAGTAAGGACCCTTAGCACCTGGGATGGAGTAAGGACCCTTAGCACCTGTGATGTAGTCAGGACCCTTAGCACCTGGGATGGAGTCAGGACCCTTAGCACATGGGGTGGAGTAAGGACCCTTAGCACCTGTGATGGAGTCAGACACTTATCACCTGTGATGTAGTCAGGACCCTTAGCACCTGGGTGGAGTTAGAACCCTAGCACCTGGAACGGAGTCAGGACCCTTAGCACCTGGGATGGAGTTAGGACCCTTAGCACCTGTGATGTAGTCAGGACCCTTAGCACCTGGGATGGAGTCAGGACCCTTAGCACCTGTGATGTAGTCAGGACCCTTAGCACCTGGGGTGGAGTTAGAACCCCTAGCACCTGGAACGGAGTTAGGACCCTTAGTACCTGGGTGTTGTCTGTAAGATCATTGTGAGTCGTGTCCACCCTCACAACCTCAAAGCACCGCTCCAGTTTTTTACAACTTTAACTTTATATTCCCACTATACCAACTTGTCTAGAAAACTACTCTGAACTCACTTGGCTCTCATTCATTTTCATACAAACATGGACACCGGTAATAATTCGCAGTTTTGTTTCAATCTACATAGAAGGTATTGTTTATATGTGATCTTGTAACTGTTCATCTCTTTTTTTAAATTCAATCTTATTTTATTGTGTTTCTTTTTTATGAACTTGGAATAATTCTCTCTTTATTTATGTTTAACATATTTTAGTTTGTTTGTTTTAAACCTTTTTGATTTTCATCCCCTTCACTTTTACGGTTATGGGCTTTTATTAACTTAAATTATTTATAAAAGGAATATGAAAAAAATAATGATATTCGACAAAGTGAAATATTTATTATAACTCATAAAATAAGCTCTTGCTCTATTTTCAAGTGAAATAAATCAGAGCAATGTTTGAAAAAATACTGATTAGTTTTGTAAAATGATAAATATTTTTTCATATATTAAATACTATCTGGGGCTTCCCCATAAATTTATAATTGTTTATTTATTTTTAATAAATGGTATATTTTCAAATACGATGAAACTTAAACTCACGTATATTGCCGCAAGTTCCAGGTTAAAAAACTTAACCATGTCCTAGGAATAATTTATCAAATTTTAAACAGGTTTATTTTTCTCGGTATAGGGGGCTCAAAACTGGCATAGCGCTCCCAATATACATTAAAACCTCACTATATTGGGTTGCTGATCTGTAGGAGGAGGTCATGGAAGAATAGGAAAATAGGGATATAGATTATTTAATAAATGCTACGACAAAATTGTACATACTTTCACATAGAGTCTATTTAGTTTGGAACAGAATTTTCTAAATTATGTAACCGGTAAATTTTCTGTAAAAGGCAATTATTCAGAGTTAATTATAATCCAAACCACTCCCCCTATATTCATTTAAACAAAATTGTGAATGAGGTTTTCTAAATAAAATATTCAAATATTACTCATCAGTGAACTACCTTTAGATAGATATTTCCCCGAAAACAAGTATACAGTGTTGTTGATGTTGTAGATCACTCATAAGAAAACAATTTTAAATGAAATCCTTTTAAAAAAGGTTTAAAACTTAAAACTCAATCTTAATCAAATACTCTTAACTTTAGAGTCAAACTTAAATCATGATTTCTTTCTGAGACATGACAGTATATTTGCGATATGAGAAAGTAAACCGAAATGTAAGTTAATTACTTTAACGTTTTCAATTACAAAACACAAATGATGCACTGATACTTATATGGATAAATAAAATACCAAAATTGATAGTTTAAACCAAAAGTTTAATAAATATGCCTCTGAAATGGTGCTGTTTCATTTTTATCTCTTTCGGTGTGATTGTTTTAATTTGAAACAACGTTACCAAATTCCTACAAGTCCACCGAATCTCCTCCTGGACTGGATTATCTACATATTATAAAATAATTAATCGGATTTGATTGTATATATTTTTAAAAGTTCTTATTTATTAATTTAAATTCTTGAACCCCCTCTACCGAGATATTGGTGGCCATGGTTAAATCATTCTTGCTCTAAATAAAGTATCTGTTATATTTTCTATCATTAATCTTCTTTATCTGTACAATTTAGATATTTTTACATTAGAATATTATAACGTCCGTTGAACTAGAATTTATTAGAAACAATTTCCACATATGTGTAAGAATAATATTTTAAAATAAAAAAAATAAAACAAAAATGTTGGCAATAATTTATCATTACATTAAGATTGTAAAGTTTTAAAGTGACAACTAAATGTACATTTAGGGCTGATTTTTCCTCCTCCAAGCCACGCGAGTGAAAGATTAAATGGACCACTTCCATTGGCCGTTTGGGCGGAAACCTGTGATGACAAATTGTCTCGCGTGTACTTTCGTGGCGTGTGAAGTCTGCTCGACTCATAAAGAACTGTTGCTGTTATAGAGAAAGTATATTTTAATAGTGGGTGTGAACATATTCCCTAGTAGCGTGGGTGAACTTTGGACGTGTGACGAATGCTACTTTAGTTTCTAAACATGTGGACTCGACTTTCTTGTAAATTATCTGTACACTTGTTTACTTCAGTTCTGAATTATTCTGAAATAGTATGAACAAAATTAACATTGTTTTTGTTTTTAGTTTGTAATACAGAATGACCAGAAGTTTTAAAATCAAGGGTAGTTGAGGGTGTTTTCAAAATCAGGAGGACATAGTCTACTCTGAAGTCCCAGAAAGCAAAAAATCGGCTCATAAAAAAATTACCGTGGTAGCTCATTTATACAGTGTGTCTGTATAAAGTAGACAAAATTTATCAAATTCAGACTAAGTTGGCATGTCATGTGGATGTGGTTGAAATTTGTAATGGCAGGGAAAGGGGGAGGGGATAGTCTTCAGTGGGCCGCTAGTCGATTATCAATCATAATATGGGGCTTAAATTAGGCTTGTATAAGATTCAGAGGTACCTTCAAGCAAGGGTGAACCTAGGGAATGCTTTAAATAATACTGATTTGGAGTTCACAATAAAGAGGGTGCCAGACACTAACTGCCCTTAGCTTGTGAACCCAATAGTAGTCAGAGTAATTAAAAATAGTAGTGGTGTTTCTTTTCTGGATTTCCTGAAGCTCTATTTACCTCCATAACGAAATACTCTAGTCCAACACTCACTCATGTGTTGGTAAATATTTGTTATTGGCTTTCTGATCCAAGATCATACTGTTTATTATTCAGTTTAATAGAAATCATCGGATTAAAATGTAGTAAAATGTTTCAAAAATAAGGTATTTATGACAAATTAAAATAATTACCTATTCTTTAAGGGAATTTTTGCTTTACAATTCGGTAGTAAATACATTTATATTAATAAAAAATGTCTTGAGTCCACAAACACAACTTTCTATTTAGTTTGATCTTTTTTTGATCAAAAATAGATTACTAAAGGTTTATGCTTTAACCGTTGAATGTATATATACATACCAAGAATTCTCCACTCTTAACAATTAAAACTGAATGTTTTGATTACTGATGAATCAATAAAACTTTCTCTGAAGATCATTAAGATTCTCTTTCTCGTACCTCCCAACCAACAATGAAGCTTGAAAGAACGAAGACAATAATATAATATTGTGACCCCCTCCCACTTCAGTCACACCAAAGTTCTAGTGCTTTCTAGCAGTGAAATATGGAACCAACTTTTAAGTTCTAATCAACCACATAATATATTTTTGTCACTTTGCTAGCGTGTTCTTAGAGTGTACATTATACTTTCAACGGTGTAACGTTTCAACTCAAATATTTTTTTCTCTTCTCGTTTTGTATTAGGATGAACATTGGAAAGCTACATTTGAAGAATGTATCAGGTATATTTTGTTTTAATACCTTGAGTGTAAGTATGTGTGTGTTTGTAAGTATGTGTGAGTGTGTGAAAGAGTGTGTGGAGATGTGTGGAAGTGTATCTTTTAATGTAATTAGTCTTAGTCTTCCAAAATATATGTGAGTACAGAAAGAGTTTGTAGACGTGAAGATAGCAAGGAGGCCCGTGAAGTCACGCGCTGGGTTTTCTGAGTAGTGTTAATATATTCACTCTCTTCGTAATCTGTGTCAAGTTTTCTTTTCAAAATAGTTTTTCTTAATTAAATAAGGTGAATTTAATTGAATGCAATATATTGAACCTAACTTTATTTAGTTATGAATAAAATGTCATTTTTGCTAGGAGACTAACCGCTCTTTTTTTTTAAACTATAAAAAATTATTAAATGAGCTGTAGCGAAGTAAAAATCTCTATTTCCCATTAAAAAAAAGCTATTTTGAATTTTAGAGGACGTGATTTAAAACTCTTTATCAACTTTTACATTTAATAGCCACTTCAAAGTTTTTAATACATCTTTTCAAATATTTGGATTTTGTTTTTACGAGTTAAAACAGATCAAAAATGTTTCTATATTTTATGTAAAATAAAAAAAGTCCAGCAATATTTATTATTAATAAATATAGCTAAGTCTTGATCATTTACACTTTCTATATAAATATAATCCAAATATGCCTATTAATTTAAACGACAATATAATATGTAATGTTTACAACGTGCACCTATTAAATTTTTTTTACACATTGTTCAATTAAGGATAGACTAATATTTTATAAAAATAATAATTTTTTGGACATCTAAACATAGAAAATAATAATTGTTTAGTAATTAATTAAATTTGATACCAGATATTTATCAGTATGGTTTATATTTCATTTTAAAGAGCTAAATTTATTTGAAATAGACTGTTCAGCTATTGTAAACAGTGATTTAAGTCAATTATTTATTATTTACAATTCCCTTGCCTATTACAACAGATTTTAAGGTCGAAATTTCAGCCGTCATATTAAAATATCTCAAGATAACAATAATAGCAATAAGAAATTTATATATTAACATGATTCTGATTATTAGCATGTACTATTATAATAATAATATATTTAATGTTTCAAGTTAAATTGAATCGAGTGATCATAAACTATTAAGTTGTTAAGAAACTTGTGGGAAACATTCTTTACCTAATGCTTTAAGAATGTTTCTAAAACAGTAATGGTTGTGTATTTTTGGTATATTATTATTTGTTGAACATGAGAAAGACAGGCCTACAGAATAGCTTACTTTTATAATTTAAGAAAGTCTACTCTTTAAAATAGATGTATTTATTTTCATGTTTGGATGTAGAGGTAAATTAACTAATTTAATCTGTGAACATGTAAACACTGATTGGTTGATTATTTTGTGTGACCAGGTTAAAATATTTGCAAAAACATAGCCTATGTTAAACCACATGATCATTTTGTTGTGATTAATTACAATAAAATATATTATTATTCTCATAGATTATTTTGCATAGGAAATTTTGTGAAACTGTGTGTCAAAACAATTTGAGACACTTTATTGTAATCTTTAAACAATTATTTTTTTCGTCAAGTTGATAAATCAATTTTGTGTGCAAAATTAAAATTTGTATGACTTATTTTAACATTAAAACAAAAATATGTCATAATTTCAGATGTTGGTAAAATACAAGAATTAGTTTATAGTCTCATCTGTTGCTAATAACTATACAATAATAAATATGAGTGTGCAGTTAGTGGCTGGTTAGTGTGTGGTAGATACATTTAAATGGCAGTTAAAGACGCCACTCACTTTAACCATGGTCTTAAAGGTAATTTGGGTGGCTATAAGCATCTAATTTAGTAGATGCTGGAACATTACTAAGGCTGCAGGGTTGAGATTAGAGGTTAAAAAGGTTCAGAATTGTTAGACGAGCTTAAACTCTTGTCACTAAATTGGTCGGAAAAAGTTTGTGAGTTAAAATTAAGGGTGGATCGGTTCCTTTCTCTGAATCTTCATCAAGCTGTCAATGGTTTCTAAAAAGCTGGTTCTAGGTTTTTGGGTTATAAAATATAAAACAAACTCCTAAGAAATGCATACACACGAGGAACTGTATATAGTTTACATAAAAATTTATTCTAAATTTTTAAAATGTCAATTATTTACCATTTTATGTATACTATCTACCGAATGAAGGAATTTTGTAATCGCCCATCTTACAAAAGGACTAAAACAATATAGTCTAATTTGGTTAAGATTTTTGTCTATGGTTATAAATAAGTTGGAATAAAGAACCAAAATAATAGAAATGGAAACATTTTGGAACCGACCCCTCAGTCGTTTGAAGTGATGACGGGAAATAAATAATATAGCGCTTGTGAAGAGTTATTTTAGTATCAATTAAGCTTATAATAATTTAATCTTTTACAATGGAAAACATTTAAATTTTCTAGTCGTAGTCATTCGATATATTTTCAAATTCGTCCTAATGTCGTCTAATCTCCAGCGTTTATAGTCCTTGTTTTTATAGGCTATTTCAGGTTTGGGACATAGGCCTACATGACCGTTATTACCTAGAACCTACTGGATATAATGGACTGCATACTGTTTGTATCCAACTTACAAATCTTGAATACATTTTATTTTGTGCTAATTAATGGGCCAACATGACTTACAAACCAGCTTAACCCAGGACAGCAACTCTACCAAGCCTAATAATTATCTAATAAGACATTGAGTAGCCACTACGTTATAATCTGTTTTGTGTACATCCGCACACAATCGAACACAACACTTCAATGCTAGGGGAGAGCTAAATGACCCTCTAAGTTAATGATTAAATGAACCCTTGAATAGCTAACTAAATGACCCTATGAAGGAATGGACTAAATTACCCTCCAAGTTAATGATTAAAAGAACCCCTGAATAGCTAACTAAATGACCTATGAGTTTATACCTAAGTGACTCTATGAAGAAATGACTAAACTACGCTCCTAATAGTTGTCTAAATGACTCTCTGAGTGAATAATTAAAGGACCCTTTGAGGAGATAATTATTAACTGGCTAAATGACCCTCCTATTAGCTGTCTAAATGACCCTGTAAGTGAATAAATAAAGGACCCATTGAGTAGATAATTATTAACTGGCTAAATGACTCTCCTATTAGCTAATTAAATGACCCTTTGAACGAGTGACTGAAATAACCTTGAGGGGATCACTAAATGACCCTTTGAGTGTATGAATAATTACCCTTTGAGTTTACGACTAAATAATCCTCCGTGTGGATGACTAAATTACCCTCTGAGATTATGACTAAAAGACTCTCTGAGTTTATGAATAATTTACCCCTTGAGTTGATGATTAAATTAAACTATAAGGGGATTAATAAAGAATCCTTTGAGTGTATGACTAAACTACCCTTTAAGTGGAGGACTAAATTATCCTCTGAGGGGATATCTAAATGACCCTCTAGAGGATGACTAAAAACCCTCAGAGTTGATGACAAGACACTCGCTGAGAGGATTACCAAAGATTATCTGAGTACTTATGATTTATGGAGTTTGCACACCTTCCAATCATATGTCAGGAAGACTCATTAATAATCTCAGTCAAACACTAAGATGTTCTCAAGATGTCAGGTATTGTCAGGAGTACTTGTCATAGATCAATCAAACACTGAGAGGGCTCTCAAGCTGTCAGATGTCCATAGAACCTGGTCATACTCAAGTCAAACACTGGAGGTGGTCTCTCAAGATGTCAGGTATTTTCCAGGAGGAGAAATCACTTATACCCCCCCCCCCCCTAAACAAAACTAAAATTTAAATACACCACCGTTTTGCACCTATTTTGCACTGTTTTGCACCCTTACCCCAGATACGATACGACTGTTTATGTTTAGGGGTGTCAAGTTAAGAGTAGCCCCCCCACTATCAAAATGTTGGATTTTTTTATGCCATCTTAAAAGTCCTGTTTTGCACCCAAGTATGGCGTTTTGCACCTGAATAGTTTCTCAAGATAAAGATATTTAAAACGGAAAAAGGGGGGGAAGTTAAGTGTAGGCCCCCCCCCCCCTCACTGATTGGGTTTTTTTAATGCAAAAATAAAAGTCCTGGTTTGCACCTAAGTATAGCGTTTCATACCCTAACAATTAGCGAGAAAAATGTATTTAATATACAAATATTTAAGTCGTTAGACCCTCCCTCCAGCCCCCACACCCACAAATTAAGAATGTAAATATACCATAGTTTTCTAGATATTTAGCACCGTTTTGGACTTTAATAGTTTTTTAAGAAAAATAAATAAATTAAAGTTAAAAGATGTTCGGAGCCAAGTTAAGTGTAACCCCCTCACCCCACTCCAATTTAGAAAAAAAAGTTTTTTGTAAACCCCAATTAAGTTTTCCTTGAAAAACTATCATTTTCTAAGTACAATAAAAACCATTTTCACAAAACAATCAAACAAAATTGACCAAACAATTTTTTTAATATTTCAAATTTTCAAAAAGTATTTTTTTAACTACCCTCAAATTATTTATATTTGTTAAAAATAAATATATCTTAATATTTATCATGAAAAACAATTAACATACACCCATTTAAATAACATATTAAAATACTTTTTGAAAGATTTCAAATTTTCTCATATTTATAATATGCAAACTAACCTTAAATTAATATATTTTATAAAAACCAACATACGTTATTATTAAATCGTGTAAAATAGTCCTCAACTGGCAAAATTGTAAAATATATTTTCAAAAAACCCACTTCAGTGTGAGAATTTTCCAAAGCGTCAATTTCATGTTAAAATGGCCTGCTGGAGATGGGAGATAGGTGTTCGAATACCGGTCATGTCTACTGAGGTATTTTTCCTCGATAGTTTTTCCCTCTCCTTCCACGCAAGTGCAGGTAGATTACCTTCCTCCTCCCTTTCCCATCAGAGTAATTATAATAGATGCGTATAAGCTGAACAGGCAGTAAAACGATGTGATTCAATTTTTTTTCTTTTTTAAATTACAATTGTTCAAATATCAGTAATCAGCACTACTATTAAATGTATTGTTTAAGAAAAACCAATAATTATGAAATTATTTTTATTGTAAATAACTTGCCAGATACCCATTTTGAGCCAAGTCGTTAAAGCTATTTTCAAAACATTAAAAATGTTATAAGAAATCAGTCTTTGGTAAACTACCCTTTAGTGAATTTTTCCCTTAAAAAAAAGTGTACATTTCTATTTATCATTTTGAAAACTCCCCAGATTTACATTTTTAACCAAACCGGTAGAGCCATTTTCGAAAATATTTTGACTTTACAGAAATTCTTCTTCATTAAACTGGACTAAAATACATTTTTATTCAAGTGTACAGTATTATTTGTCAGATCAAACACAAGCTAGATATACAATTTAAACAAAATTGGTAGAGCCTTCTCGAAATATTTGTAATTTTCAAAATTTATTCTTAAATAAACTACCATTAATATAAAGATTAGTGTCAAAATCAACGCAAACTCCCAAAGTATAGCCATTAAATTTTGAACAAAATCATTAAAACAATTAAGTATCTATTTTCAGAGACTGACAGAATTGTAAAGTCCACTTTTTTAATTCAGGAGAAAATAAAACGTAAAGCTTCATCATAATCTCTAGGTTGAAAATGTTCACGAATACAATAAGACTATTTACTCTCTATATGAGAAAATTAAAATCCATAAAAAAAAGAAGGTTAAACTATATTTAAAGCATACTTTCTAACTTGTAAATAGTTATTTCTTAAAAGTCAAATATTTAAATATAAAATACAATAGTTATTTAAATTCTACATAAGATTCAAATTAATTTTTCTAAAATATATTACACATTCTCAACTTTTCAAATTTGGATTAAAATATGTTGGAGCAAATATTTTACATTTCTCAGCTGTATAGCTAGGACCATTTCAAGTTAAATAAAACATTTTATTAGCACAAAAGTTTATCTAATAACTGGACCTAAGAACTATACTTTTCACTATTTCAGAATATTATGAAAAAAATTACTACTTAATGAGACATGGTCCGGGATATAAAGCGCCTCGTTATTTTATAATTAATAATTTCCATTAATGAAAAAATTGGGTCCTAATTCTAAATGGCAATGAAAATAAATTTTGTAATGCACAACTTTATTGTATTTATATATTAATCAAATTTTTATATTAATATAATAATATAGGAAAATGGTACCTTTCTACTATTAAAATGCCCATGCACACCCTTCCAGGTCGAACACATTCCATAAAAGAAGCTCAAGTAGGGTAGTTATGTTATTACACTGATCACGTGGGCAAGATAACCATCGGGAAAGACAATTACTCAGCAAGCATTTTTAAGATAGAGATAAGTAACGTTTTCAGAACTACTTAAATTTAAAATAATTGAATATTGAGAAAAGTAGGGTATACCATTTATACTTCACATAGTGAACCCGTCAGAAAAGGACACCAACCTTGTCCATATAGAAACGTAATAACAAGGTAATAATTTTCAAATATAGTGACACTAAAACTCAAATATAAGACACATATATATCAGAGTAAAAGGGTATCAAAAGTAAAAAAAAAAAAGTGTGTAAAACTGTTTCCAAACAAGACATTAAAACAATATATTTATTTCTACTTTAAAGTAAGTTAATTACTAAGGTGTAAAACATTGCGCGAAAAACAGTTTGAAACTAAACACATTTATTAACTTTTGGAAATCCATTAATATGACACTATAATTTTTTGTTACAGTAAATTATTTTTCTGGCTAAACTATTAATGTTCTAAAGCTTCATGTTTGTGTGCAACTATACATTAATATTATAATAGGAAAAATCACAAACTTTTTTGGGGAAGCAAGACCCATTAATTAACTCTGGTCTTATTTTGTATTGATTTTTATCTTGCAAAACTATTAAGGTGCAAAACGCCATACTTGGGTGCAAAGTGGTGCAAATAAAAACTTTTATATTGGCATTAAAAGAATAACATTTTAATATTAGGGGCTACTCTTAACTTGCCTCACACCCACAAACAATCATACAATCTCTGGGGATATGGTTTGTAAAACTTAGTACTTGGGTGCAAAATGGTGCTAGATAGGTGGAAAACGATGGCATATTTACATTCTTAGTTTGAGGGTGTGAGTCTGGAGGGATAGTGTGAGAGCAACTGGTTGATATTAGAATCAGTGAGAAATTTTTGATACAATATTGCGTGTTTTTTTATTTATTAACTGGTGCCCCAAAGATTAACATAATACTTGTTGCCCTTCCGGAACTCATGCAGGGGGTGAGGGCGGTGAGGGGAATCTAAGGGAGAAATCAGACTACTTGTTCCAACATTTTTGGTTCTAACTTCCATCATATTTGTGATAGAAAGGCCTACAATGTATCGAATCAAGGACAGTTAAACTATCTACAATAGTTAAATATAATAAAATGGACGTAATCTGCGTGATACTATCTACACAAATGAAAATGAAGTTTTAACATTAAACTCAATACAGCTATCATCAATGAGGAGGATGGGCATGACATTGATGTTAGATACCATTTGCTATGCTGGACCAAAAAAAGTAAGTAATATGCTAAGGCAGGCTACGAACACTAAGTGTAAAGACTCTACAACAAAAGCTGTGGCATAAATTGAATTTATCATTCTCATTCTTGAATGTCTACAAAAGTGGATATAAATATGGCTGTCATCCAAACCACTTTTGAAAACATACGGGCAATGAACAACATGGTTTATCCACGATATCTCGGAAACAAATAAAGTAAATACTCATTGACAACATTGGTGATATTGAATTTCACCGACCAGCTCGAAGAACCTAACCGGAAACAGCTTAATTAAAAAAGAGATATTTTTCTATCGATGCAATATATCATTTTGGTAATGATACGGATGTGAACATGCGGTGTCTTTATGATGCAGCTCTTTTACTCCGAAAGTGCATAAATTACGCTCAACAATGGAAGTTAACAGGAAAAATGCACACGCCTAAGGACCTCATTCCACGTGAAGTGTATGCATTCTTTAGATGGCTTGTCATTGGGCGAGAAGAAATAATTTCGTCAGAAATAAAACCAACCGCTGTAAATAAAGCAGAAATTGAGTATCTCACAAAATGTTATGGCTATGACATAATGAAAGACAAGTGTACCGTTTATGTAATGACAATATGCAGCCAATACATGTTAGGCCTCAACAGTTTGCTAGGAATGGCAATTTATCAAGTCAATAGATACCAAAGTATTGTCAATCTACTTAATGGATTGGGCTTCTCGATCAAGTATATCTGTCTTTTCCGGTATGAGGCTCAAATCGCAGAGTGGGATATGGATGATGTCTGGAGGAATAATGGAGTGTATTTACCTGCAAATATGGTCAAGAGCCATATATATTTTCCGCAGAAGACATTGTATATTTTATGGAAGATACCTCTAATGGAAAAAAAAATACAAATGCCACAGCACTGGCCATTTATCAGCGAAAAGAAGCGGATGACAGTACACAAGTTCTTCAATTGTGGAAAACGTCTGAAAATTGTGCAATATACCTTCCTGACTGTTAAACCGTTATTAAATATTGTTTTATGCCATCCAAACAGATTCTAAAATTCCAAACTTATCATGACTTTAGCCCTTACTTCTGTAAGCCACCCTGATATTACCGACATGAAGGTATGGCTTATAGGGAAAACGTCCACAAAATCATAGGTGCTTCCCTGCAAGATAACACACAATGTGTAAGTGAAGACATGATTGGAAATTCAAATATTCCAATATGGGACATCTTCATTTCTCATATAACCACAGTTTTGCCAACAACTGTAGTTCATGTTACCTCACTGATACCTGCACCACAAACAGAATAGACAGCATTGTTAATTGTTCTACTTCAATTGCCAAGTATTAGCTATCTATTAATGGGTCCACAAAAAGCCAATGCTTTGCCAGGATTTCATGCCTTCACTGGCTGTGTTACCACAGAATGTTTTTCAGGCAAAGTAAATTTGGGAGTGTGTTGAAGAGGGAATAGAAAAATTTGTCTGCAAACTTTATATGCCATGATCTACAGCATCGACAGTGGTAAGATGGTATATTTAAAAAAAAGTGGAATCTGAAAAGATGCCACAAAAGTTGTCTGCTCTAAAATTATTTATATTAAGGGCTATTTTATAAAAGCATAATTTGGAACACTGATTTTACTGCTAATCTAAATATACCATCTTCTGAACCGGGCTATTGTTGGGAAGCTAGTAATGGTTGTTATGTCCCGAAAATTACAGACATGTCACCAGCACCTTCAGAAATATTAGAGCTCATAAAATGCTCATTGAAAAACAAAACTGTCTCTCCAAATTGTGCTCCTGTTGCCGTAGCTATCTCCCGTACACCGATATGGTTTTGTGTCCAAATGATGATTCTCAGAAGTGTGAAAACAGTAGCATTCTTTATTCCCATGATGATGCAGACGGTGATTGTGACGACTTAGAATTACAACACAGAATTTTTTAAGTATAACATTTTTCGAATCCAATGATGCCATTGAACAAGTTGAGTTATTTTATTAATATGTATATCTGCTGATGGAATATTAAACTAATGTTTTCATAGTTTTGGATAGAGAGCCACTTCTGGGCCCCTTAATGTTTGCGATAGGGAGGCCGTAAATATTTCAAACTAAAGAGAGTTAAATACACTATTATAGTTGTTTCCATTAGTAAATCTAAAAACACTAATTTGCTTACTACTACCAAAACTAATAGAAAAAAAAAGTTTATCGTTTATTAATATTTCTAGAAATAATAAGTTAATTACATGCTGTTGGCCAAATTGTAGATAAATTTATTAGCTTTAATTTTAGTAATTGTGGACTTTTATATCATAAAATCTATGGAAGTTACAGTCAATAATGTTGTAACAAGTAACATGATATCTCCCTTCCCCCTGCGCCATACATCCCATCCCCCCGCTCCTGCATACCCCCGCTCCACATGATTTTCGGAGGTGGCCACATTTGTTTTTGAACTATATGGGGTGCCAATTAATAACTAAAAATAACAAGGCAATATTGTATTACAAATTCACACGGCAAACCAGTTACTCTCCCACTACGAGAGTCCAAAGACTTGATTTTTTTGCATCTTAAATATTTTTTTCTCGAAAATCTTTTAGGGTGCCAACGGTGAAAAACAGGACTTTTATTTTAGCACTAAAACAACTCTCAATTATTGAGTGGGAGAGAGGGGTTACACTTAACTTGCCCCCCCCCCAACTTTTTTCAGTTTTAAATATTTTTTTCTTGCAAAACTATTCAGGTGCAAAACACCATACTTGGGTGTAAAACGGTGAAAAACAAGACTTTTAAGATGGCATCAAAAAAAAATCCAACATTGTAATAATGGGGGGGGGCTACCCTTAACTTGGCCCCCCTTAACATAAACAGTCGTGCCGTCTCTTGGGTTAGGGTTCAATAGGTGCAAAACGGTGGTACATTCAAATTTTAATTTTGATGGGGTGGGGGCCAACTTAAATGATCTCAGTAGGAACTCTGGGTCATAGTCTCAAGTCAAGCACTGTAGAGGTGGTCTCTCAAGATGTCAGGTATTGTCCAGGAGGTACTCTAGGTCATAGTCTCAAGTCAAACACTGTAGAGGTGGTCTCTCAAGATGTCAGGTATTGTCCAGGAGGTACTCTAGGTCATAGTCTCAAGTCAAATACTGTAGAGGTGGTCTCTCAAGATGTCAGGTATTGTCCAGGAGGTACTCTAGGTCATAGTCTCAAGTCAAACACTGTAGAGGTGGTCTCTCAAGATGTCAGGTATTGTCCAGGAGGTACTCTGGTCATAGTCTCAAGTCAAATACTGTAGAGGTGGTCTCTCAAGATGTCAGGTATTGTCCAGGAGGTACTCTAGGTCATAGTCTCAAGTCAAACACTGTAGAGGTGGTCTCTCAAGATGTCAGGTATTGTCCAGGAGGTACTCTGGGTCATAGTCTCAAGTCAAACACTGTAGAGGTGGTCTCTCAAGATGTCAGGTATTGTCCAGGAGGTACTCTGGGTCATAGTCTCAAGTCAAACACTGTATAGGTGGTCTCTCAAGATGTCAGGTATTGTCCAGGAGGTACTCTAGGTCATAATCTCAAGTCAAACACTGTAGAGGTGGTCTCTCAAGATGTCAGGTATTGTCCAGGAGGTATTCTAGGTCATAGTCTCAAGTCAAACACTGTAGAGGTGGTCTCTCAAGATGTCAGGTATTGTCCAGGAGGTACTCTAGGTCATAATCTCAAGTCAAACACTGTAGAGGTGGTCTCTCAAGATGTCAGGTATTGTCCAGGAGGTACTCTGGGTCATAGTCTCAAGTCAAACGAACTGTTTTCCACAAGGAGTATGTCCTGGATTCGGGAGCTCAGGGTTCAATCTTGATCTAGTTTGTATTTATATTGTTTTTTTTACCCACATAATATATGCTCTTACCACTTAAACTCAGATATTGCTACATTTTAACTTCTTATCCGGTTTATTTAAGTTACTATCGGCTTTTTTGTCAAAACTTTATAATTTATAAAAATAATCACATCGATATAGCTTTCAAAATTAAATAAGTTGCATAGTCTTCAAATCACAATTAACAAAATCGTTACCTCACTCAGTTCATCCAAGTTCTGCCACCTCTTAGTGGTTGCCAGAACTACTATGAAGAAATAATCGGCTGATAAGATATACCTGAACGTTATCAACTTGGCTAGAGGATTAAGTCCCACCTTAGTTAATATCAAATGGAAACACAAAATATAGTTACGCCTACACCAAGTAACATTCGAAATCAAACTGTTGTTTCAATTAATTTATAGCACAATGTCGTTCATTGAAAGTGTCCAAAATTTCAATATTTCCTTTTGTAATTGTTATAATCAACGTTCTACGAGGAAGATGTATAATTTATTAGAATCCAAATTTTAAAACAAATCCAATTGGATAAATTGATTATTGGCTGTATGCTATAAAACAAATTTCAGGACAATCAATTGCAAACTCGGTCACGACAACCAGGCTAGAACCGAACGAAGGTTTCTTCAATCATTAATCGATATAAATATATCATTACGGCGATAATAACAAATAAGACGCTTACTTTGAGGTGAGCGTAATCTGATAATATTACATAACACACAAAGATTAACACAATTCTATATAAATTCCAAGGGAAAGGGATGTATTTTTAAAGACTTTGATTATAATATTGAAGTATTGATATAATTATCTAGCCTAGAACATGATCCACCTTGATGATACATTCAACCACCAAGCGCTGTTGTCTGTATATACGTGAGTGTACAAGGAGAACCATAGCTCCTAATATCAGAGGGAACAGAACGAATCTAATTTCAATCTAAGATAGAAAATAAAAACTATCTCACGCCATATGAATAACACGGATAGCATGATAAAGAAATTAATCATGTAAGTCACAAATAAAAAAGTTACCTTAGTCATTTACGCATTGCTCCAAAATTGTATTTTCCATTTTCCGAATAAAACAGTTCACTGCTTCCTTTACGGTTATAATATTGTTCCTTTTAAGCAGATCATTATGGAAGGGAAGACGTCTCCCCTTTACACCCCGTCTATTCACGCCCACGAAGACAAAATAAATTGCTGTTAAGGGGTCCATATAATAATGGGGGTTAGGAAGGGGATGTAGGAAACGGGAGGAAAAGCCAGTATTTGTGCAGTTTTTATATTAAAACTTTAATTTTGCCAGAATAAATAGAATACTACTCCTGTATAAAACTAGAGTTTGATTTCTATCACATGGTGGGTGATATCAACACTTCCTGAATATCTGCCATGAGCGTAGCGGCATTATATGACAGAAGAGAAAAGGTTGTCATGACATTCCAGGACACTCTTAACAGATATTCAACAACTGTTTAGGTCACCGCATGAAGAAAATTAAACTTTATGTTTCTACTGGAACAGTAATTGAGTTATTTTGACCACAAAAATATGTATAAAAAAACTGCAAAAACATTGACTTTTTCTCGCGTCTCCTACATCCTCCCTTTAAAGTCATTAGAAGCAATTAAATTTAAGGGGAAACATTCAAACTTGAGATATCTCGATAGAATTCGTTCACTTTAAATAGCTGGACAATTTTCCATCTCATATCTTTAGTCAGAAACAAAGCCATCCTATTATAAATGTATCCGAATAGTTAACTCGTGAATGCAGAACACTAAGGACATTTATGTGGGAAGAAGGTCACGATAAGGAGACATATTATGTCGGTCGCTCAAGTTTCTAAACGTATTCATTATGAAATAGCTCTGATCTTGTGTAAATTTCTGTCCATACTTTGACAGCTCATAGCCCCTTAAAATATCTAAAATATAATAGGCCCACAAACTATTTATTAATAATTTAATTTTTCACACTAGTACCGGATCTTTCAATTGATCACAGGCTATCCAACTTAAAGTGACAAGCTGATGAGAGTAGATATTGTCAAGAAGCTTAACAGGTTATTTTAACATAAGTGACTAGTTCCAAGAGGGTTATTTATATGGGAATAGAATAAAGAATTCCCTGAAGACAGAGGTTGCAAATAAAAGGACGTAAGGCATCCTAATAGTAGTCGGTAGGAGTCGACATTCCTCCACCCGAGTAAGAGTCACGTTTAGCCTTCTAACAACTGTTGATAAAAATGTTGTGGTTTGAAACAACAGATTAAGGAATAATATCTTGGAGTATGATTTTCAAGACAAGACTTAAACCAAAAACAAGCTTTGGCACCCATAAAATTCTCCCTAGCAAGTAATACCTGATATCCACTCATAAATCTCCCATAGCGAATGATTTATTATATACACCCTTAAAACTTCCCAAAACAAATGACACTGTATAGCCACCCTTAAAGCTTCCCAGAACCAGTTAGGACTAATATCCACCATAAATCTCCCTATAACACGTGATTACTTCTATCCACCTTTAAAATTACCCAGAGCAATAATACCTTGTACCCACCCCTGAGATTCCCCTGAGCAAGTGTAGACTGATATAAACCCATAAAACTTTCTCGAGTAAGTGAGATCTGACTTGGATGCTTAAAGCTCCCATAGCAAGCAATTTCTTATATCCAAACATAAAACTCCCCAGAACAAGTGGGGTCTAATATCCACCTTTTAAACTCCCCGGAGCAAGTGAGATATAATATACACCTTAAGGCTCTCTATGGTAACTGAGGCCTTAGATTCACCCTTAAAACTCCCTAGAACAAGTAAAGCCTAATATCCACCCTTAAAACTCCCCAGTGCAAATGAGGCCTTAGAACAAACAAAACTCAGAAGACATAGAATTTGTAGTTAGCTAAATTTTGTACTTAGTAAATTTTTGGCATTAGATAAAATGAATTAAAACTTCTTGTTAGAAGTTTCGATAAAACTTAATGTTTATAAAATAATTGGACATAAATAATAAAACCCTATAATGTAATGGAACTGATTGACCTTGAAATGTATCAAGGTGTTATTCAAGGAAGGTGGCAATTACCACCCTCGTTTTGTAAGAATAGTCAGCTTTGTGGAGTCTCGAGTTGACAGACCTCTTTTTGATGAACCGAACATTTCCCTTGGGTAGCTATGTTCAATTTTACATCTTTCAAGATACTAAGAAATTAAATACATTAAGGGATCAGTACAATTTGTTTAAATTGTTTCATACTTGATAAACTAGAATTGAAAAACTAAAATGGGGATTATTAATTTTTTTTTATTTGTCTTAATTTCATAAAAACATAATTACAAATAGAATGTTTTAAAAGAGCCTTCGTCATTACATAATTTCTATTAAAGATATACCTACTTATAACAAAAAAATCAATTACTTATAAAAATGTAAAATAATTTTACATTTATACATAATTTTTTCCCTCCCAATTTTAGAAAGAGTTGAAAAAGCTCCTCTGCGACCCAGGTGAAATGTATCGCTGTTTCGTTGAAAGTAGACAAAAGTGGCAAAATTTGGGCTGAAAATCTATGTACAAAAAGGTATTTTGAAACATTGTAAGGGATTGGAAAAGTGTAAACTAAGTGCTGGATCATTTGTTATTGTGATTGTAAACCTATAAAAATAATAATACTTCTAATAAATTATAGCTATTAGCTGAACTGTCACTGTGTACTCTGATGGTGGAATGTGCCAGCAGATAGTTAGGAACAATAAATAGAGTTTAAGAAATGTACTGGAATCCTGTCAATATTGATTATATTATTTACACCCTCTTCCATAGTCGTCACTTCTAGTTACCTTGGGTTTGTTTCATAGTTGCCCCACTGCAAACCATTTAATTGGTTTGGGTATTGTTTGTGTAGAGGTTATTAGTTTCATTTACTATTTTTAATTAATAATAGATTCTAAAAAAAAAAGTATAACATTGCACAACCCTAACCTTCTTAAAAATTGTATTTGTAAATTATTTGTACTATATACATTTTCTAAGATCTACATTTTAACAGACATATATTTTACTTATATTTCTTAGATAAGACATTTTTTAGAAAACTGGATTTTATGAAAATTATGTATCATTATTTTAAAGTACTTTTACTTCAAACATAGTTTATAATTTACAAGAATATGAGCTACAATTAGTCTATATATAGAGAGAATCTATGGTTGGAAGGGTGGTATCAGACAGCTACGAAAATCTACCATACATCCAATCGCTAAACATATGATCTTTAATACCATTTGTTGAGTTGTCACTTTTGTCAGTCAAAACTTTCACACAAACAAACAATTGATTTTTAATAACTAGCGGCTTTTACATTATTGAAACACGCACCTATAAAAGTAGCCGTTTGGATGTTTCTTTTTTTCACTGTAAGTGGCGTATATGGTTCACTTAAACTACTATTCAAAGGAGAGCTTCTATTATTATTATTATTATTATTATTATTATTATTATTATTATTATTATTATTACGATTATTAGCACCGCGTCTTACTACCCGTTCGGGTTATACGCACTTACGCTAATGTGTTATGGTAGGGTGATTGTGAGATGAAATGGAGGACCTACAGTTTAACGTGGAATCTGAACCACGGTGGAGGCCTGGCATTCCCCACATTCACAAGATGTATTGTCAGATGTGTAGGAAGGGTTTGGTAATCAGATAAATCTGTGCCGAGACCGAGAATTGAACCCCGGACCCCCACTTCTAGAATCCGGTATGCTCTTCCTAAATCAAGATGGTGAACCAGCCTACACAAGGGTGGTTTATGACGTCATACAAACCATCTTGTTGGTTGTATTCATGAGTTGTTTATAAAAACAAACTTTTTATTTTGAAACTAATATTTTGTATGGCTCTTTCTTTAAATTATAAAATAACATTTATTCATTTTGGTGGCCAGTTAGGTCTATAACAAGGTACAAGTTAGTGTGAATGAAATAAATTTTAATTTATTAATTCATGTAGGATCTACTATAATCTCAATCATTGCCACAACAGCAAAACAAAATACATAAGAGCTTAATTAATATGTTTTGTTTGTTCAATACGCCAACTATAGAGTAATCCTTAGGTAAGTATTATTAGAATCGTTTGATAGCACTTGATATATTAATAATCTAGTATAACTAAGTAAATATTAAATATTTCCAAATATGTTAACACTAGTCACTTTCCGCCAACGTTGCACTCAAGAACCATCTTATAGTTGTCACCTACCATCCTTCCAACCATGGATTCCCTTTTCTATTTCCAAAAAGGTTTTTCCACGCTTTGATAAAGTTACAAAGAATGTGAAAATTGAAAAGATAAATGTAATATTTTTATTTTTTTGCAGTAAACACGATACATATAGATTTTTAGAAACTATACTCGTAATTAGAACCTATTAATATGGACTAAATAAAATAAAAAGCAACCAAAGATGACCTATAATATAAGAATTTATGTATCAAGTTTTATTCATTTTGGTGAGAAAGACTTTTATCTTAGTTAACTCTATTTACAAGAAATTACATTATCACTTAAATAATTTAATTTCACAGCACCTCATGCTATTAAAGGATTTATTTGTGCTTATTTATGGTTTAAGCATGGATCTACTACAGAAATTCCACTTGAAGTATTTGTTTATATAAATATTGCTCTATACAAGTCAAACTAACGCCCCTATCCATGACATTGTGCGGCCCGTGGACCTTGTTTTTATCACCGTGTTTTAGTACCCATTGGGTTATATGCTGAACATATTCTTCTTTTTATGAACGTCGAATAAATACAAAATTTTGGAATGCGATTTTAGGGAATTTGACATAATTTGTAGAATTCTGGCAAATGAGGTTGGTGTACCAAATTTGTACTCTTACTTCGACATGAATCAATTCCCAAAAATGGTTTAGCTTTAGTACCATATATGTGAAATACTTAGCAGCACATGAGTATGTTGTTTTTTCACATGAAATTAAAGCAAACATCCTAAAAATTTTGGTGTACGGATATACGTTTGACAACAAATTATTATAGAAATTACATTGGCATAAGATTTAAAACTTGGCATTACCTGATTCGGTGACCACGTGGTCTAAGGCGTCACGATCATGTTAGGTTAGACTGACGATTACAGGGAGATTGGGGTTAGAATCTCAGTCGGGTGTATTGAGGGGTTTTTTACAAAATGGTTTTCCACTCTCCCTTCACGCAAATGTGGGTAAGCCTCCTCTAAATTCAACCTTCCTCGTCCTTAACTTATTGGTGTAACTAGTGCATATGCGTATAACCTGAAAAGGGAGTAAGGCACGGTGCTAAAAGAATAGTTTGACATTAACAATTTTTTGGTAAAAATATAGGGTTAATCTTATTATTGCCTTTAGACAGGGGATTATTATTTTAATTTTTTTTTATAAAAATAAGAGGGCGGTGGTAGATTGGGCATATTTTATAGAAGATATTTTTGAATTGGGCACCATCGATTCAACTAGAAGAAATTGTAAACGGGTGGATTGGGCACCGTCGACTCATCAAGAAGAAATCTTAAACATGCAAATTGGCTACCTCACAGTATAATATTATTTAGAAATGAATATAATAAATCGCCAGCAAGCTAATGATCTGTATAAGCCACCCGGCTTAACGTTAACTACTCCTTACAGTGTATCCGAGGAAAAAATAATATTTAATGAGAGGAGGAGCAAGGTTAGGTTGGGTCTGATTAGGTTAGGCTAAGCTAGCATTTCCAAATCTACCTTGGGAGAGAAATCGTACTGCAAGGTATCAAAGTGCCTGAGGCAAATAAGGCCCACCTTATTTAAAAATAGGATAATTTATATAAGTGTTGAGATTAATAGAAATTACAGTGTTAATATTAAAGTTTGTTTTATTACAAATTAAAAATAACACAAATAATAAAAAATATTAGAGTAATTTAAGTTTTAACCAACTCTTGATAAAATACTATGTTTGGGCCTTACTAAGGCATGGTAATTTAAGAAATCCCAGAGACGAAATCAAATATTTGTAAAAAGAAACAATTATTTATCACTTTTCCATAAGAACTAAGTTAAGATCATCTTTAATCATAATTCTAGCTTAAAAACAGCACACAATTGCATCACGGTCTTCTTTGGTGAGATCAACACACTCTTCATGGTATCATTGAAGACACTGTGAGCATTGCCTCATATCAGAAACCTTTTCTTATCTGCATCCGTGGCAATACCATCCGTCTTTTGATGGTCTGTTCCTTTATTTTTTGTTTTTTCCTGTTTATTAGTGGCAGCCGTCTTTTTCCTATTATCCATTTATTTGAAAAATTCTTTGATCACTCTCTGTACTTGATAAGTTAATGCTTTTCTTCGTGGTTTTGCCTTAACAACTGCATAATTTGGCGTTGGCATTAACTCGTTAAACGGGGACGTCAAAGAATCCTTTGTTTTTAGATTTGCCAATGGAATATCATCATCAGATTTATCTGAAATACCAGGTGGAGGATTAGGAGATGTTCTTACAGGTACTGTTATTGTGGCGAACTCTTCTGATGTCTGTTCCCATATTGGCACTAGCTCAATAATTTCACTGTCGGAATCTGAATATTATGAGCTGCTGTAGATTCAAAGTGGACGATGTTGATGTCTTAACTGACAGGCATAAGGCTCGGGTTCGCTGTCAGAAGATTTGGAATCGTAGATAATTGGACGCCTTCTAACATTCAACTTAGAAGTAGTTGGAATTGGTGAAATATCTTGAGTATTTTCTTAAGTTCTCATAATTTGAGAATGTGGCTCAGAAATGTCTGTTAATACAGATGGTGCAAACGCTTCTTCATGAATGGCGTCAGGATTAAATGGATACAGGCCAGTTGCTCTGAATCCACTGATGATATTACCGTGGGTCATACACTTTGACCAGACTTCACTCAGAACTGTATTAAAACGCGCTTTGATCAGTCTTTTATCAGGTTTTGCTACATGAACAACAAGACCTCTTGATCCCAATGATGCTCGAATTATCTGTAGAAAGCCTTATCAAGAGGTTGTATAGCTCGTGAGTAGTGTTTGAAGGAAGGTAGTAAACCAAAATATTATTATTCTCTGCAGCGTAAACTATTAGATAATCTAAGTGCGATGATATCCCATCAAAAATCAGGAGACCTTTTCCAGGAGCTTTATGTTTTCCAAGATGATCAATGAATAATGTTGTAGTCATGCTCCTCTTTGTTGCCATTCTTACTAGACTCCCAACAGGCGAATTATCATCGAACTCAGGTTTATGGCTTTTACCTTTGGATCATAGGGGGGGGATAGCATTCCTTACTGAATTTACACAACCAACAACAGTGGCACTCTCATCATGTTCTGAAGAAACCCTATGTACTCTTCAAGAACCTTTTTGCGCTAAGACTGATTGCTTTTTATGTATCGAGAGGTGACATCCCTTTTCATCAATGTTGTAGAGGCATTCTGGATGATAATTAATGTCTAACTTCTCATAAAGCTTCTCGACTCCATCAAAATGATGCTTCACTATGTCTTTATTTAGTTTTTGAGCTCGAGCAAGATTCAAAAATTGGGCTTTACGTTTGGAAATGTTTGGATTTTTCTTTAAAAAAACTTAAACCAATCTTTTCCCGTGTGACCACTTTCTTTATTGAAGTAAATCATAATTTTATTTTGTTCGCGAGATATAAAAGTTTACCTTCTTATAGTTTTTGAAGTTAAAGGGACACCAATTGAAGCAAACTTTACCATTCTTTCTTGTTTTTTTGTTAGCACAGTCTTTCTTCCTGAGCTTTTCATCGTCCTCTCTGTCTTCAAATGGTTCCTCAATATTCTTCTAGGCACTTCATAGTGTTCTGACACTGCACGTTGACTTAGTTGTCTTCTTTGTACAGCTTTCATAGCGGCATCCAGACTTTCATCGGTCCAAAGACCCAATTTATTCTTAACTTCTCACATTTTCCGAGGTCTATAGCAACAAAATAAGCGACTATGCCGATCAATCACCAAAAATAAAATCACAAATTATAGCAGTATAATCCTTTTGCACTCAGCTCTTTTTCTCTATTCCTTGCTAAAACACTCAAGCATATTCTCACGTATTTGCCATTTAACATTGAAGTTTTATAAGCACATAGTTTTAATTTCTGGTAAATATGTTTCATAGTTATTTATTTTTCTACATCATAACTTATTAACCTTCATTAAATTTATGTTAAACCACATTGGCTTGCTCATTGTGTCTTAATCATTAATTTCATTCGGCGTGTTCTTTCCTCCCCATCAGACTTGAGAATGATGCATTTAAACATGTCAAAATAACTGTGCAGCTCCTTCAGCCAGAAATCAAGGAACAAGGAATTACTGATAAGAAGTAAATTCAACTTTTACTTTTTAAATTTAATAACTTTTTCCGTTCAATTCTCAAGAGTAATGCATTAATATTCAATACATGCATGGTCACATCATCCTTCGATTTTATCGATTTAGTTTTAAGTGTAATTATGTCTCAAATGTACATTTTAAAATGTACACAATTTTTATATATTTGTTACAATTTCAACATATTCATAGTTAAAATGTATCATAACTTTTAATTAATATTACCAATCTTTTACAAATATCATTTAATTATTGCGCATATATATTATATTTATGTTTCTTTAACGTCAATCTAGTACAACTTGTCCAAATTAAATTCTCTTAAAATTGAATTTTATTTTTCTAAATATTCTGAAACGTTCTTTACTAAGCATTTCAAATGTTTTTAAAAAACCGTTACTTAAGATAATGACAATACACACATACCTAATAACGCCGTCCTTTCCGGGGTAGGCAAGAAACTGTGAATATAGTTTAAAAAAAACCTCTGTAATTAATTAATCCTAACTAACTTTCTCCACACTTCCCTATCCTTGCATACTTCCTTCGCTTCAACAACATCCATAGACCAAGTCATACATACTCCTTTATTATTAAAACTCTTAATGTTTCTCTTTTTCACACATTGGTCTATTACATCTAGCCACGTTTTATTTTTGAAATGTGTCCACCTAAGTATTTTTAACACTCAATTTGGCCATTATTCATAAGAGTTTGACACGCATAATCTAAAGGAATTATCTCTGAACAGTGTGTTTGGTCCATGTCGGTCCACATTTATTATTCTATGAAATACTTATTTGCTTCAAATTTCAAAATAAATATATTTATGATCTGTTGGTCAGTCGACACTACAGAGTGCTATCCTTGATAAATGAAATTAAACTTTTCATACAACTTATATAAGGTAAAGCAACGGAACACAAACCAAACATTTTTTTTCTTTTAAATTTTAAGACACATATAGACCAAATATTATGGTTCAAAGGAAGATCAAAACGGAATTCTAAGGTGTATCAATGAGTTAATATGTGTGTTATGATTATGAGTTTGATCGAGAAACGCCTATTAATAAAAAAAAAGCATCCTAATTATTCTAGTCACTACTTTATTGTTATATAGTAACATATTTTATATTAGTTTCCACACAACTGTTTTATTATTTGGTAACTAGAATAATATCCCATTAACTTTATCCAGTGAAGCTGAAAGCATTGTGATACTTTTATAGTTCAATAGCACACCTTGAATTTTCTTGCCTCCAAAAGGACAGTCCTAAGTGAGATAAAAAACCAAACCCATGGATGTCTTGATATGTATTGTACCAACGCGTGCTTCAAATTTGGTCAATATTTACATATAAGTTGGAAGGTTATGAGGGGGACATTGATATAAACATTTCTAAAATCTGTTATTTTTCCTATCAATTAGGGAAAATATAAAATTAAATTTGAAGCAAAATTACAGTATTGATTTTTAGAACCCTTTAAATAATATTAGGGATTAAAGATCTGATTTTAATACGCAACAAGTAATAGCTTCGTTTTGATTTATTAAACCCAAGTAATGTCAGAAAAGTTATGTACTTATGTATGTATATTAAATCACCTCATTTATTAATTGTACAATATTATATTTTACATTTAACTAGCTAGTTTATTTTTAAATATTGGTAGCTTGTAAATAAATGTGCACCTGTATAAAATGTTAAGGGTCACTTTGAACATCAAAAATACTAAACATGTATAGTTTTAAACTTTATTTTTCTTGATGTTTGAATGAACTAGGTATGTTGAAAACAGTTCTGGAGGCCTTCTGCACTAGGGCACAGACAAATAATATAACCAGACACTCAACCTACAGGTTAAAATGGTTGAATGAACTGGGAATGTTGACAACAGTGCTGGAGGCCTTCTGCACTAGGGCACAGACAAATAATATAACCAGACACTCAACCTACAGGTTAAAATAGTTGAATGAACTGGGAATGTTGACAACAGTGCTGGAGGCCTTCTGCACTAGGGCACAGACAAATAATATAACCAGACACTCAGCCGTCAGGTTAAAATGTTTGAATGAACTTGGAATGTTGACAACAGTGCTGGAGGCCTTCTGCACTAGGGCACAGACAAATAATATATCCAGACACTCAACCTCCAGGTTAAAATGGCTACGCTCCTTTTGGCAGCTTGAGTCTTTCAACACTAGAATCGCTGCGGTTAGTTCTATCACTACCCAGCAGTGACGTTAGCGAAGCCCAGTGTTGAAGGACAAGCTGGCAAAAGGAGTGCATCTAAACCCCCGTAAGGTTGAGAGTCTGTGTATATTATGTGTTTGTGCACTAGGGTTATCATTCATAGTTTTTAAATAAGTTGATATTTAAAAATCATTGTGCCAGTGTTTGCAAAGCGCTGCTATAAAGATACAAGCGATTTCTCGAAACTTTCTTATTTAATTTCAAATGTAGCTCAAGATGTATGATATAAAATCGAATTACATATTTTCTATTATTTCAGATCAATGTGAGAAGTGTTTAACGCTAATATTTTGATTAATTTGCAAGTATATAACTTTAGTTAGGGAGAATACAAAATTATATGTATAAAACATACTTTGTTAGGGAGTCATAACACAAACAGTTTTAATCTCTTACATATGGCACGTTAAGTTGCACATTATGAACATATTTTGAGGCAAAAATTAAACTAAAAGCATTATTGTTTCTTGAAAATAAAATGTATAATGTTGTAAAAAATAAAAATTGGAAATATAGGAGGTTCCAAAACCTGGTGTGGTCATGGTGACATTTCGACTTATCTTCAACACTATTCTTAACGAAATTACAAATATTGATGTGAACTGCATTTAATAATGCGTCCGTTGGTCAGAGTGTGACTTATCACGTTGTCAGCATCTTAATAACTGATCCTATAACTGATCGACACAGCGGTCACTACTATTATTAACTGTACATATGATTGATCGTCAAAGCTGTCCCACATCATCTCACTGAATAATTGACCATGTGACTTTCAAATACAGCTCGCTGACTTCATCCCTCATAATAACTGGCCATCTGCCTGATCAAGACAGTTGGTCCAAATAATCACCCACGATAACTGGCCATCTGATTGATCAACACAGTTGACCCAAATAATTAATCATAATAACTGGTCATCTGACTGTTCAACACAGCTGTTCCACATCATCACTCATAATAACTGGCCATTTGACTGATCAACACATTTGGCCCCCATAATCATTAATAATCACTGGAAATCTAGCTGATCAACACAACTGGCCCACATCCTCACTCTGAATGACTGGTTATATGACTTATCAACACAGCTTTTATACGTCAAATATCTGTTGAATTGACCATTTGAATGATTGAGGCGGCTGACGCACATTACCACTCTAAAAGTCTTACCCTTGGACTGATTAGTACAGCTGTCACACATCACCACTCTGAATTTTGGTCCTTTACCTAATTTACACAGTTTCCACATGTCAACATTTTGAATATCCTACCTTTTTACTGATCGATACAGCTGCCACACTTCACAACTCTAAATGAATGGCATTCTGACTGATCAATACGTCTGACCCTCTAACTAATTTATACATATATAACACACTAGCACGCTGATTTAATGTCAGTCTGACTGATCAACACAGCTGTCAGAAATCACACGCTTTGAATGTCTGACCTTATTGATTTATACAGCTGTCACACGTCACCACTCTGCCCCGCGTCACCCCTATGACCTTCCGACTGATCAATACAGCTGCCACACATCACCACTCCAAGTTTTTGACGCACTAACTTATCGAAACAGCTTCCACGCGTCACTACACTGACTATCTGACCCTTTGACTGATTGATAGAGCTGACCCACGCCAACACTTGAATAGCGACCCACTGATGAGCACAGCTGTCATACATCAACACTTTATATGTTTTATCCTCTGACTAATCATCACAGCTGTCAACCGTCACCACTCTGAATGTCTGACCCTTTGACTGAGAGGTATATCATTCCTTAATGGAGTTCTTTCCTCAGACGTCGAGAAGTTACCGGTCGTGCTACCCGTGGCAACGTCACGTGACGCTGCAGCAGTGGATGAAGACATCGTTCTTCGTCCAGGAAACCACTTCTCCCGGGCCCTACGCTCTCCAACGATGAAGAACAGAAACAGAACGAAGCCTTGCAGCGTCGCCGTGATGCAGAACAAGTAGGTGAACAGTAAGTTTCTGGCTAGGAAGCCGAACACCCACGTCAGCCCAAACAGGAAGAAGAGGAGGAGCCCCATTATGAGACGACGCATGACCAGACGCTTGCTCGATGGCCCGTGTTTCCTCAAAGTTCCTTTGGTGCAGCAATCGAAAATATTGGCGAGAATTGCCACGAACACTAGCAAATTGACTGCCACCACCAACACTATTGGGCCCAGAACGGTCCAGTAGAAACTGGCCCCAATAGGGAAACAGAAGTTTCTCTCCTCACTGAAACCTATCTCCTTGGTGTAGAGGTGGGGATCAATACACAGAATTACGGCCAGAGGGATCACTGGGATGCCCCACGCGATAACTGATGCCTTAAGGAGAAGATGTGGCGTGTGTTGCACCCCAACTATCCTGACTAGACGTATATATTGCAGACCAGCACATATCAACATCCAGCAGAAGGATGCCAGCATGGAGTAGTGAAGCACGGCACCAACAAATATGCAAGTCACCGATCCAATGTCTCCAGCAACCCCAAAAGCCACAACTAGAAACATCGCCATGTTAAGGGTGACCGCAGTGGACAAGCTTAGAAGCAGTTGATTGCCTAACTGCTCCCTCCATTGGGGGAAGATTAAGGATGTGGCGGCGATCCCGAGGAATCCAAGGATAGAGAGCGTGCACCCCACGGCTGATATTAAGTCTAGGGCGATCTGGTGAGCCTCACTAAGCTGGTAGTTGCGTCCAGTGATGATCTCTGCGAAATGAGTGAGATGATTGCACCTACAAACATCGAGGCCCTCCGAGGTGGCATTAAGCATCTCGCACCCGTCCGTTGACCACCTACCCCCGTAACCAGAGGTCTTGAACTCCCAGTAAGCGCAAAGCTTGAGAGCGCCGTTGTCCATCAGGTTTTCGAATGGTTTGAACTTAATATCTACGTACTGGTTTGAGTCCCAGTCGGAGCTGTCATGAGTTGGATCGAGGTTTATGCTAACCACCCGGCTATTTACAGTGACGTCACCCTCTAACGAGCCGTTGGCGTGACCATCTTCTTCAAACGCCCATCCCATCACTGAACACTGCCACAGAAAGCCTCAAGCTCTGCTTCAGCTCCGGTAGAACGATCTCAACGTCGATGCTCCTCCCGTGTGTGATGTGACTTTTCATGGGCACCATTGGTATGACCGGTATCATCTCCCCACTGATGTTGTCGTCACTCTGTGAAGGATTTCTATCTGTGAGGATAAGACCAACCATTTCACCAACGTTGAGGTCGGATATGAACACTGCCAGCTTGTCCCTCACCAGGGTGAAGGTCTCGTTCTCCAGAACTACCCTGTTCATTATGTTCTCCATGTCACGCAGCACATTTCTAGAGTCACTGGCCCTGGTCTCCACCAGAACCTTGAAGTCCTCGTCAAGCAAACCATTAAGGATGCCCACAGCCTCGGTGAGGTTAGACATGGTCACCTGACCCTCTTGGGATAGTTCATGCAAAGTATCGGCTGCTCTTAAAATCTCCGTCGTGTTATAATCTATGGAAGTAGGGAAGAGATTTCTTGGTGTTGGGGAAGGGATGAGAATTGTACTGGTGAAAAATAGGTCCTCGCTGCTGTGCGGTATGTACATCGTGGAGGTGGTGGGGTGAAGTTCTGTGGGGATTTTAGAAGGCTCCTTGGTCTCAGCCCCATCCCCAGAATATGTTAGACTTCCAACTCCGTCGGGTCTCCTTCCAGATCATAGAAAGTATCACCAACACTCGTCACGGTTATCAGTGTTGAGCTGGTCTGGGTGGTGGTACTGGAGGTAAGAGATATGTTGGTGCCCAACATGCTAGTGCCGGGATTTTTGAGGATAGACTCGGTGGTTTCTTCATTACCCCAATAAGAGCCTATGCTGAAATCTCCCTCACATTTCCTTGTGACATGTCCACCCCCAGGTGTAGGCATCTCAACCACAACACCTGAAACGAATAATCATAAAGAATATAGGTAAGCTGTGCACATGGTGATTAATCCTATTACTGACCCAGAAGATCTGGTTTTGTTCCCAACATGCTGACATTTGGGTAGCTTATACACAAAGTGGTTTCACATTCTCTTTCCAGGGGACTATTGGTGTTATTATTAAAGCATGTTCTTTCTATTCTTAGTCATGTGTTAGAAAGTTGTTACTAACAGCCAGAACTAATATTAATTACCAATTCCACTCTTATCTATTCTCTTTTAGCAAAATATCTAAGTCACTGAAAGCCAATTCTAAAAACATTTAATGGATTCATCATTTTCTCTTAAATTAGTTAGTCCTAGTGAGTGATGGCTAATATTAGCTCTGGATCTCCTGCTGTGCGCGTTGTATAATATTACCTGTAGGCGTGGCTGGCCAGCTATGATTGGTGACCTCCTCATCGCACGACTGAGTGTTTCTCACGTAGACCACTTTGAACTTGAAGGCGTCGATGCTTGTCTCAGCACCAATGACAATATCTATAGCCTTGGGTGTGGTCACGTGAATCAGAACGTGGGAACAGTCACTAGAGAACGTTCCAACTTCGCACCAGTGCTTCCAGGTGCGAGCGCTCTTGCCAACTTGTCCGCAAATGTCTTCTCGCCTATCAGATGTAGTTGCATGACAGATTTCCTCCGTGTCAGGTTCATCCCACTCCTTAGAAGGTGCTGAAGTTTCTTGAGTTCTCTGAACATCTTGAACTTCATGCACAAGCTATCTTTATTTGTGTCCACAACTTCCAATAAAACGCTAGGATGTTAACCCCTGGTACCAGCAGTTTCCCCGTGATGATTGGCTCCGTTGTGAAGAGGTCGTGCCCAACGCACCAATAGTGGCCGTTCCCGACGGGTGTGATGAAGTAGTGTGATCTTGAAGATTGCGTCCCCTTCAAAATTACCTCAGTGGGGTAGAACGTCTCCGCATCCGTAAAGCAACGGATTCTTGGGACAGACCTGGATGTGAGCCTGTCATCGGACCAGCGCCAATCAGCGGACTCCATAAGAGACTCGGGTTCTCGACAAGAAGGAGGAGATCTGAGCTTTGTCTGGGGAGCAATAACAAGGATAACACATCAGTACCCTCTTGTCTGGTTGTAGTTGGAGGTTCAGACCATGGCCGGATGTACTAAGGTGGGTTTCCTAAATGGTTTCCCACTCCCTCTACATGAGTTATAGTACATTTACTCTAAACTATACCTCCTCACTTCTATTCCCATCAAAGTAAATATATGGCTAGCCAAAGTGGTTGGGTAGTGCATGAAAATTATAATTTTTTAAGTTTAAATAGTGAATAGAACCCTACTGGGGTCGTAGGATAGAAAAATACCCAAATGTGAGCTGAAGCCGAGGGACTAGGACCTCTGGTAACGGCATTTCGCAAGCCAGACATCTGAAGACGTCATTCAGTCCAGTTAGATGCCATTGAGTGCCACCATGTTCTAGATACTGCCCTCTGCTGTACATGGACACTACCCCTACCAAGTTCTCTTCTCCTGCAGCCATCCTATCCTGATTTCTCCTATACACGGCCTCCACCTGGAAACAGGGATCATAAGCTGAAAGTGTTTCATTGACTAGGATCATAAGATTAAAATATTTCAGTAGTAATATTCACAAGCTGAAAGAGTTTAAGTGGCCCAAAGCTCAAGTTCGGGAGTATTTAAATGGCAAGAATCACAATATTAAAGTGTGCCAATGGTTAGAGTCCCAACTTGAAATGATAAGTGTCTAAAATAATAGTTGGAAGTTTTTCAAATCCCCAATTTCACAATAATAAAGTGTTCCGTTGGTTATCTTTCCAACCTGAAATAATTTGAATGTCTAAAATTATAAGTTGGAAGTGTTTCAGTGGTCAAGCCCAAGTTCATAATATTAAAGTGTTCAATTGGTTAGCTTCCCAACCTGAAATAATTTAACTGTCTAAAATAATAGGTTGGAAGTGTTTTAGTGGTCAAGTTCACAATATTAAAGTTTTCCAATAGTTAGCTTCTCAAGTTGAAATAGTTTATGTGTATTAAATAATAGCTTGGAAGTGTTTCAGTGGCCAAGATCACAATCTTAAAGTGTTCTAATGGTTAAATTTTCAATCTGAAAGAGTTTCAGGGGCTAATGAATAAAGTGTTTTAATGGCCCGAATCACAATTTGCAAATGTTCCAATGGTTAGCATCCCAATATGAAAATATTGTACTTGTAAAAACATAAGTTGGATGTGTTTTATTGGCCAGGATCACAAGCTGCAAGTGTTTCAATGGTAATATGCATAAGCTGATAGAGTTTCAGTAGCTAAAAGCATTAGCTGGAAGTGTTTATGCGGCCAGGATCAAAAGCAAAGCTAGCTCTGTCACAATACCAGCAACAGCATTGGTTAAAAAAGATGATTGAATAGCCTACAAATGTCATGGTTTGTGATTGGAGCAATGCATTAGTAAGTAAATAGAGAAGAAAGAAAATAGAAGTTGTCAATATATATTTATTACCTCAAGAGCCTCTGTTTATTAGGACCCTAGCACTGTGTAGAGGATGGGAATGTATGGCAAATGCGCTGAGCATTCAGAAAAATTCCTCAGACTTATCCTGTCTAGTATGATGGTGACGATAGTGGTTGGAGCTCTAACCTTTGGTGTATAAACTGAGTTATTTTTTCTAAATAGTTTCCCACTCCCGTTTCACATAAATTCGGGAATACGCTCTTTAAATTCTCCCAGCCATAGCTCATTAGTATATTATAAATATATGGACATTACTTTAGTAATACGGAATTGAGTAAACTTACAAGTTGTTGAGGACCATATGGTTCAGTTCCATTGACCCACAAGTAGAGACCATCCTCTTCTGTGCTCTCAAGAGACCTCTGGATGCCAAGAGGGCATTTTACGTCCATTGTCTCCCCTCCACTCAGATACAGGCCCGGAAAGGCCCTTTGGACTATATGGGTGCCAGCTCCCATGCCCTGACACTCCTCCGCCGCAAAGCCCCAGCTCCACTTGGGTGTATCCAATACGGTCACGTTCAAGCAGTAAGGTCCAACCCTCGGAGCTACTTTGAAATCTGGAGGGCAGACCCCTTGCTCCATCCTTGGGACGTCGAACTGGGCGAGACAAACGGCGGGAAAATATCCCTCTTCCTCGGGCGTCGGGCTGCATCTTTCCTTGCGGTGTGTCATCGTGGATACGTCTAAGATTACGCAAGTCTTACCCTTCGAGGGAAAGGTGGCGTCTTGTGAGAAATTTAATCCGAACACAGGAGAGTTGTACAGCTCGTTACCTGGGTAGGAATAGTGATAGAATCCTCCTTCATAGAGTAGTTCAGCTTCCAGCCAAACCTGGTTGATGCCCATCTCAATTAGTTTCTGTACGACGTCGTGGAAGAGAGGAGCATCGTTGTCTTTGAGCTGCCAGAGGGTGAGGTTGTAACGATCGTGCTGATGGTAACAGGTTCTGATGGCTTCATCTTGAGGTCCAGGAGGAGTCACGTGGAAGCAAAGGCCTGATGAGGCTACAGTGAAGTTCCTGTTCGGGCAATTGGGTGATGTCAGAGCACTGCACATCTTGAGCAGGGCCAGTGATTGGACGAAGAGGAATACGTTTAGCCTCATTCTGCTACATAGGGGCAAAAACAGTACACAACTTACAAACAGTATTATATTAGGACAGTAACGCAACACTACCTACCCAATCTTTGTGCCAGGAAATGTACTGTAGAACCCTGTTTGAAAAAAAGGTACCAGTTTAAACCCCCCTTTAAGTAGGGAAAATACTGTCACTAGCACTGTACTACATGACTATAGGGTAAATCCATGCATAACAAAATCACGCAGGAGCCTGGATTGGATCGATTGTAGTAGTTTAAATTTGTTACATCAGCGCTGCGTCGCCAAAGGGCTCAATATTCCCTTATTTTATCAATATTGTAATTTTTATACATCTAATATTTTTGTAGTAAAAATATTTTATCAGTGTTCAATGTACGATCATGTTTAAAGTTATTTTGTAGTCTATGTCTTTTAAAAATACTCACGCTTAATATCCTCATAATAAACTTTTTTGACTGATTGGTTTGAACTTGATAAAGGCAGACAAACAAATGATTAGAGTCTCCAAGCCTCCAAATGTAATTTGCTAATAAATGCCAATGTATTTTATTTTTCATTGATCCACAGAATTTCTACTCCTCCATTCTAATTGATGTATACCTGTATCCCCCTTTATCCCAATGATCTACTATCCGTTTCTCCCTCCTGCTCATTGAACTACTACTTTTCGTGTAACATTAACGTGGACTACTAATATGCCAATGTTACTACCCACCCTGAAACAAGCAAATATTAATAGACATCCTGCAATAGAAATAACCAATAGAACCTGGAAGCTTTTTAAATATTATCCCAAATAATCTTATACTCATAGACATCCAGCATTATTAAACTCACTATCCTACTATGTCAACTATAGGTCTCTACTCACGCGAAAATCTTCCTGAAGTAGACCAACATGCAAGTTCAGCCTGCTCACCATGAGTGCTAGAATAAAGAAGAAGTCCAAAACACGATACAATTGGGCGGCACCCTGATGTTCTAACGGAGAAAGCCAGCAATGCTTTGATTGGCCAGTACTGTACTATTGTAATACCACTCATATGTTGGACACCTGGGTTGGCGTACTTGACCTAACAAGCATAGCTCTACACTGCTCGTCTTGTGAGCCAAAAGCAGCGGCAGATGATCAAGACAACAAGTACCCGACCTATGTGATGAATACAACGAAGCTTCTCCACCTGATGTTTGCAGATGACGTAATAGCAAATGAGAACTCCCACCTTCCCACCCTGCAACTAGACCTATATAACGAGGGACCACAGACAATATCGAAGACTATTACTTTGATCATTTCCACGAGAAGTCCTGTTCAGGACTAGGACGTTATCTACCCAGGATGACTTATAATATCTTTGTTTAAATCTATAAAATATAAATTGCTGCGATGGGTTTGATTTTCTTTTATACTTTGGTTTAGTTTGTTATAGAAATCTGTCGGTGTAGGCATCGGTAATGTTTTTCTAAAAACTTTTATTTTTAAACGTAAATTCTGTAATGGAGCCGTAATGCTTCCTGTTGCCGCTTGGGCGCTATTATCGTATTGTCTTGGTTTAAAGAGATAGCCACATTATTTAGTTATTTTTTATGTCTTGAAATATTTAGGTTGAGTATTAAATTTTTGCTTTGCTTTGATTTTTGTTGATTAATATGGTTTTGACTTTAATATTTGCTTATTCATTTACAAAATTACAAGTTCTGTAACGTAACTATTTCTAATTTTAATATTAAATATTTAAATGTGGGAATTTTGTTTAATTCTTTAAAATTGACGAGGTTAATTGTCCCGCGAAGGTTTGAGTTTAGTCGGGAAGTCAAACCTTTGTGCTTTAAAGTAAATATCTGGTGCGATATTTAAATTTAAATTCATTCCCTAAATTTAAAACTGATCTATTCACTGGTGTGAATCTGACGTGTTGTAAACATTTTAAAAGAGGCTCATTAAGCTCTTTGCAATTTGTGTAATATTTAGTAATTTAAACATTTGATCCTTTTGATTTTATTTGATCTTAATTCACTGTGGTGAATTAGAAGCATGTATATGATTTTAAAAAGTTTCTTTAAATAATAGCAACTATTTTGTTTATTTCATTGGTCTATTTATGTTTATATTATGTAATTATAAAAACTTTTGAATCGAACTGCGCATGTAATAAATTGCTAATATTTATTTGTTTTTCAATACACTTCAGTAAGACCTATAAGGCCATGCAACTTGTTGTTTTAACACTATTTAGTTACTTTGAATAAAATTTCAAATATTTTATTAACCTGCAAATGTTCTACTTTTTAATGTATTTAGTTATCACCCCCTCTCTTTTTAGTCTATTGTGGACGTAACTAAATAGAGTGGGGTGGTACATTCGCTTCTCCCTTGTGATTGATCTACAATAAGTTTTATGATCTTTTATCAAAGATTTACTACTTGTTTCCTTCTCTCTTCTGATTAATCTACAACATGTTTTCATGCGTATAGCTTGCACAGTTAGTAAGACGCGAGGCTAAAAAAAATAATTAAAAAATTTACTCATTCATCAACTACTTGTTATTATCTTACTTCTGATTGATCTATATGTTTTCTGTTTTATATAATTGATCTTGTACTTGTTTCCTACTTCCTCTGATTTTTGATTGAGCTATAAAATGTTTCCTGCTCTTTTATTATTGACCTACTAATTGTTATTTTCTGATTCACCTGCAACATATTTCCTGGCTTATTCGTCAGTGATCTACTATTTGTTCCCTTATCAATTCTAAGTGATCTACAGCATGTTTCCTGCTCTTTTATCATTGATTTACGACTTGTTTCCTTCTCCCTTCTTATTGATCTACTATCTGTTACCATTTTAATTTCAATGGTCTACCACCTGTTTCCCCCTCCTTCTCATATGTCTACAACCTGTTTTCCATTCTTCCCTCTTATTGATCGACAACTTGTTTTCCTCCTACATCGCATTGGTCCACAACCTGTTTCCCCTGTTCCTGTTCTTATTCCCTCTTATTCATCTACTACCTATTTCCCCCTCCATATCAGTGGTCCAGTATTTGTTTCACCCTCTTTCTTCCCTTCTCATTGAACAACTACCTGTTTCCCCCCTCATCACATTGGTCTACTTCCTAATTCTTCTTCGTTCCTCCATCTCATTGATCTTAAACATTCTCCCCATCTCATCCTGCCGATATTCTCAGCCGACACTTAATAAGAGCAGCCATCACTGACCTTGAGAGATACAAGTGTTTCATTGTATCGCGAGTGTGTCATATATTACCCAGGTATATTCTGTCTGTGGTTGCGACCGCGTCATTCTCACACACTCCCTGTTAATAGAGGTATGCGCAGCTAGGTTTAATGCCTACACAATACATCAACGTATAGTCACATTTGGAAAATTAGAAGAAAAATAACTAATCCAGTATTTATCAGTTTCGCACGTTATATTATCACTTTGATAAGTGAAATCGATTTACATAACTTGTAAAAGTTACAAAAGTATTTGTCGTTTCAATGTTTTTTAACCGTCCGAAGAGTCAAATCTATCACTAATAATCAATAATAGTAATTGAAATAGGAGTTGGTGTTGGACGTTGTTCTTTCTATTGATAACACAACATTATTGTTAATTATATATTAATAAAAAAAATATCTATGTTAGATATCAACTTAAAGGCGGAACATTATTTAATATACGTTATACCTTAATATGACATTTACTTTAACTTTACTTTGATATAAAACTCTTTTTTCATTTTCTCCAAGAAACGGGATCTATCAACAGCTTCAATTAATTATGTCCACGCTGTTTTTTATTATGATTACTTTTACTTTACATTAACTAACACAGAAGAGTTATCTAAGCATAACGACTTGGAAACCATATTAGCCTAAGAATGCAAAACTTACTGCTAGGAACCTTGACTCTAACCCAGGTACTGGGGACCCTAGTTCTAATCCAGGTGCTAGGAGCCTGGCTCTACCCAGGTGCTAGGACCCTGGTTCTAGCCAGGTGAGGGACCTGGTTAACCCGGTCTAGGGACCCTGGCTCTATCCCAGGTGCAAGGAACCCTGGTTATAGCTCAGGTACTGGGACCCTGGTTCCATCCTAGGTGCTAGGGACCTGTTTAACCCGGTTCTAGGACCTCTATCCCAGGTGCAGACCCGGTTTAGTAGACTGCCTGGTTATCTAGGTCTAGGGAGCCTGCTTTACCCGGGTTCTAGGACCCTGGCTCTATCCCAGGTGCAAGGAACCTGTTATAGCTCAGTACTGGGGACCCTGGTTCTGTCCAGTGCTAGGAGTGCTTTAAGGTTGACCCTGGCTCTATCCCAGGTGCAAGGACCTGGTTATAGCTCAGGTACTGGGGACCCTGGTTCCATCCTAGGTGCTAGGGACCCTGGTTCTATCCATAGGGATGTTCTTAGGGACCCTGGTTCTAGCCCAGGTACTAGGGACCCTGGTTCTAACCCAGGTGCTAGGGACCCTGGTTCTAACCCAGGTGCTAGGGACCTTATTTTACCCATCCCAGGTTTTAGAGACTTTGGTTTTATTCTAGGTTCTAGGGACCCTCTTTCCATCCCAAGTTTTAGGGACGTTGGCTCTCTCCCAGGGGCTAGGAACCTGTTTCCATCCTTTGCGCTAGGGATGCTGGTTCTGTCCCAGGTGCTAGTGACCTTGGTTCTATCCAAGGTTCTAGGGACCTTCTTTTACCCATATCAAGTTTTAGAGACCCTGGTTTATTCCATGGGCTAGAAACCCTCTTTCCACCCCAAGTTTTAGGAACGTTGGTTCTATCCCAGTAGCTGGGGAACTTGTCTCCATCCCAAGTTTTAGGTATGCTGGTTCTATCTCAAGTGCTAGGGGTTTTGGTTTCACCTAGATGCTGGCATATATTGCCCGTGTATGTTTCTGTTTCTGTTATCCTGGTAATAAATCCTTAGAGTAAGTGTATTCTGTTTTTAGATAGTGTTGCTAGTACATGGTTGTGTTTAAAGTATGCACGTTCTTGACAGTAAAACAAACAATCTTACCTCATATTCTATCCCATGCAACCACACACGCCAAACAAAATAAAACCCGATGCGCACGTCACTGTGAAAGGAATTGTCTCCCGGAAGTATTCACCAACCGAGGAGACGAATCAACAGAACTTTACACCAAAGTGTCCCTCCAAGACTGACGGAATGTCTCGCAGCACGCCACTGCCCGAACCGTCTTGCACCTTATCGCTCGCTGCTTGTTTGTTGAAAGGATCAGGCTTACGGCCTGCTGATAAAAAGTGTCTCTTTGCAATGCTTTGTGAGTCAGCTAGTTACGATTGAATCACGGTAGATTCAAGAACTACTCCGGACCGGACCGGCTGTACGTTGTATTCTTTAAGGGCGCCACCTACTCGAAGGGAAATATTTTAACACTGCGGTATTTCTTATAAGCTTGAAAATTAATAAAACAATCCCTCAATTATCTTAAAATGTTCTTTTATGCCCATGCTAAATTTTACTTTGATTGAGGTAGGCTAGATACATATTTCAAAACTATTTACCTTGTTCTTAGAGCTACGACCTTTGGCGTGAAATGTCTTGAATATGAACAAATTTCCCTTTCATTAAATTTTAAGATACTAATAATCTTTAAATTTAAAGTCAATGTTGAAGAAACATGTTGATACAATTCCTTTCCATTTTGGTGTGAATCCTATTTTGAAATGACAAACTACTTTTTAGATCACTTGGGGCTTCTGTACGTCTGGAACGCTTTTGTATGTGACCCCCAAATGATTAATACTAAGAGACCCCCCCACACACACAGACGGATGTATTGAGGATGGTTTTTGCTAAATGGTTTCCCTCTTTCACACCACACACATGTGGTTGTGTTTCTTTTAAATTCCACTTCCTTAATCCCAACACCATTAGCGTGATTAAAATTCTAACAGCCCGGACGGGTAGTAAGAGACGCTGAAGAAAACAACATAGTATTTACTGAGAATAGTTTATTGCCGAGTTAATAATGTGATCTCAAGTAGGGAGTGGGTTCTTATGAACCAAAAATGTTTAAGACAGGCATTTAAAATATGGACTCTGGGCACCAGAATTAGCACTTACGGGAAAACAAGTACAAAAAAGGCATTTAAAATTGGTTTTACTATACCTACGATTTTATTACCTACATACAAATTCAAATTACATTTTTTTTGCACCATTCTCACTACTCGTACGGGCTGTACGCATATGTTGTACTACTTACGCTCAAATATTAGAAGTTAGGAAGGTGGAATTTAGATGAAGTGTATCTGCACTTGCATGGAGGAGAGTGAAAGACAATTTAGTATAAAAAAAAACCTTAAGTACACAGGGCCAAGTTTCAAATCTCGATCTGCCCTTCATCATCAGTCCAGTCTACTGCGATAGTGACAGATTAACTCATTCGACCACCGAAGTGGGTCACATGCTGTTAATCACTAGATAAGTGTCCAGATTTTCAGTAGTGAAATGGGCTATATTTTCAGATAGAACGTTTTTTATAATTTGAAAAACCGAGCTCTACTTCACACGATGCTATGGGACAAAATTTTAAATTTGCCGTTTCCGAAGAAGTTTAACTTTTCTCTTGCAACGGCATGATATTTACTCCCAAGATATCTGCTACTGCTCCCATCCCATCGTCCTCCCAAGATGTCTGCTACTGCTCCCATCCCATCATCCCCCCCAAGATATCTGCTACTGCTCCCATCTCATCGTCCTCCCAAGATATCTGCTACTGCTCCCATCCCATCATCCCCCCCAAGATGTCTGCTACTGCTCACATTGACCTCCCAAGATGTCTGCTACTTCTCCCATTGTCCTCCCAAGATGTCTGCTACTGCTTTCATTGTCCTCCCAAGATGTCTACCACTGCTCTCATTGTCCTTCCAAGATGTCTACCACTGTTTTCATTGTCCTCCCAAGATGTCTACCACTGCTCCCATCCCATCATCCCCCCCAAGATATCTGCTACTGCTCCCATCCCATCGTCCTCCCAAGATATCTGCTACTGCTCCCATCCCATCGTCCTCCCAAGATATCTGCTACTGCTCCCATCCCATCATCCCCCCCAAGATATCTGCTACTGCTTCCATCCCATCGTCCTCCCAAGATATCTGCTACTGCTCCCATCCCATCGTCCTCCCAAGATGTCTGCTACTGCTCCCATCCCATCATCCCCCCCAAGATATCTGCTACTGCTCCCATCCCATCGTCCTCCCAAGATATCTGCTACTGCTCCCATCCCATCATCCCCCCCAAGATATCTGCTACTGCTCCCATCCCATCGTCCTCCCAAGATATCTGCTACTGCTCCCATCCCATCATCCCCCCAAGATGTCTGCTACTGCTCACATTGACCTCCCAAGATGTCTGCTACTTCTCCCATTGTCCTCCCAAGATGTCTGCTACTGCTTTCATTGTCCTCCCAAGATGTCTACCACTGCTCTCATTGTCCTCCCAAGATGTCTACCACTGTTTTCATTGTCCTCCACCAAATTTACGCACATTTGAAGATATTTAACAAATGTCGATTTTCAAACCAGCTCCAAACAAGAGTATGCCACAATTTACAATTTCTAAGAAACTGGACTATCTTTCAGCAGAAACTATTATTGAAAAGAAAGAGGCCAAATCCGCAAAGGCGCTTATTCATAAAATAGGCAAAAAAAACAACAGAATAGGCATTTATAGGCACTATAAAATTAACACAGTGTACTCGTAATAACATGAAATGCATACATATCTCAATTGCCCACATTTTATGGTCTAGAAAAATAAAAAACAAATATGTAAAATACGGTCCCTAGACTGATAGGACTTACCTCAAATACGTGATTGAAATTATGTTCAAATGTTTTAATAACATCAAATAATTATGTAATAATAGTTGCCTCAATCACTTGGTTAAAATTATCCTAACATGTTTAAAAAAACAAAACACCATATAACTTTGTAAGAATACTTGCCTCAATTTGGTTGAAATGAGATTAGCATATTTAGAAGTGTACCAATTTCCAACCTTGATAGAATAGTAAACTATCTAAATACCATGTGATCCTAAATTAATTTAAAATATATTTTAGTGCCTTTCTGTATATTTACCATAGCTAGCTTCGATAAATAATTAAAACATTCAACCTGGCACTAAGGCGAGCTAACTTAAATAATAACTAAGTGACGCTGCTGAAATAAACCTCTTAAGTAATAATCTATTTTGTGTTGCAACTTCATACATGAATGAGTTTGGTTGGAAATGCTGACGTTTGATAGATGTGTCATTCCACTTGAAACTTGCAGTACCATCGTCATCAGAAAAAAAAACTGTTGTTCTGAAGAAAATCCTGGTCAGTCAAACAACACTGACACAATAGTCTACAAGACAAGTCTGAAACTGATAGAATAGTCTACAAAACAAGTCTGAAACTGACACAATAGTCTAAAATACAAGTCTGAAACTAACACAATAGTCTATAATACAAGTATAAAACTGATAGAATAGCCTATAATACAAGTCTGAAACTGATAGAATAGTCTATAATACAAGTCTGAAACTGATAGAATAGTCTATAATACAAGTCTGAAACTGATAGAATAGTCTACAAGTAGAGTTTAAAAACGACTCAATAGTATTCATGACGATTATAAAACTGATATAATAGTCTACAAGAAAAGTTTAAAACTGACACGATTGGATACTGACACATTGGTCTATAATGTTTGAAACTGATTAACTATTATACCACACAAATTTGAAACTGACTTAAAATATATTGTCTCATACAATAAGATAAGTATAATAAACAAATATTATATTTTCCTTTTTTATTTTGCACCACTTATTACCACTTGGGCGGGTTATTCACATACTAATTATTACATTAGTGGTGTAGGTATTACGAAGGTAGAATTCAAAAGAAGTTTACTATTAATTTTGCTGCGGGAGAGTGATACCATTTGGGGGGGGGGGGAACTCCTTTTCTTCACTCGATCATCATTCGAACTCCTTCCCCGTCATCGGCAATCCAATTTGTTGCAAGAGGGTGACTTGGTGGCCTTATAGGTGTAAGACTTCTATGCTGACGGCCCAGGTTCAATCCTCGGTCCCGGCACAGATTTATCTGATTACCAAACCCTTCCTTCACCTATGACAAGACATCTTGTGAATGTGGGGAATGCCAGGCCTCCACCGTGGTTCGGATTCCACGTTAAACTGTAGGTCCTTCATTTCATCTCACAATCACCCTATCATCACACATTAGCGTGAGTGCGTATAACCCGAATGGGTAGTAGGAAGTGGTGCTATAATAAAATAAAATAATAATATATAATAATAAAATAATAATAATAATATAATAATAATAATAATAATGCAAGAGTGACGGATCCCTCGAATAGCTTGAATGATCCATGTATTAATAAAAATCTAATAAATAAAATTGCATTGATGTTTTAATAACTTATTATTGTGAGAATTAATTTTATTTCTTACCTTAAATATCACAAATAAATCTAGACAAATATTAATAAAGCCACGTTCAAACAATCACACAATCAAATACATTTAATAGAATTATTATTAAAACATGTATACATTATTATTTACAACAGTTTCATATTATTTAGGTATCCAAGCGAAACAAAGCATTAGGAATTTTCGATCCTAGTTGAGCTCGGACATGTTCAGAATCGTTGACTGACGATCTTTAAAATATTTTGGTTCAAATAGCAATTAGAAAATGTTATCTGGATGTGGATCATTGAATGCGGTTTTGATGTTTACGACTGGACAAAAGATGATTTATAATATCCCTCCTTGTGTTATTGAGAAATATAATTTAGAACAGGGAAATAAATAATATATATTTAGATTAGTCGGGTAGGAGCACGGGTATCATCAGTGGTGCACCTAGGCATTTATATTTTTGGGAGGAAGGGTGATAAGCAATCAATGAATCTCAACTTAATTCAAATTGAGAAGATTTTTGGGTTGAGTTCTGATGAGTATAAACGTAATAACTTTTGAACAATCGACTTATCTTCAACTCTATATTGTAGTTTTACTTCACATTTTAAACTAAAAGTATACACTTTCTTCTAGGAGGCGGGTAAGAGGATAAGTAACTCTACATCGCATACACTGACGTGTAGGCTACCAGTGTCTATGACCCTTTCTTTAGTTAAATAAAAAGTTGCAACTTTTAGAAATAAACACTTGATATAAAACTCTTTTTTCATTTTCTTCAAAAAAAACAGGATTTTATCAACAGCTTCAATTAATTATGTCTACACTGTTTTTTATCGTGATAAAAATTACTATTTTACTATCATCTAACATGAAAAAAACATTAAATTCCTATATTGACTTTCTCTCTTTATCTTCAAATATTGTTCAGAAAGACGAGTGCATTACTTGCACTGACGACCTCCCAGTGGGGTGTTGGCTCTGAGCTACTAGTAGTATATATGCTGTAAGGCTATGTCCACAAATGACCCGGAACGGGGCTCAAGTAGGAAAATTTTGGAGAGCCTCTGTTTTGATAAAAATAACATACATTATAGATTGTATTGGGTAAAAGTTCATATGCTCTCATTTTGACTAGCTATTGGCACGCCTTATTCTACCTCCTCTATTAGAACCCATGTCACACCCAACAATAAGCCCACAGTTCCAATATAACATCCCTTGTTGGGACATACGAGGAAGGTCTTGAGTATTACCGTGAGAGGAAGAGCCACAGTATAACGTTACACTACCCATGCCCGATGTGAGTGTACCTTCACCTTTAGATGGACTACCTCCTGTGTATGAGTGTACTTCCTGAGAGATACCTCCTCCTGTAGAGGCACTCTCTCCGAGGATTGGATGGTCAGACCAGTGGTTGCCGTCGAGCCCGTGTGCCTCTGGTCCAATGACCTAGACACCCTCCTGCTCCACCTGTTCCTACTCGCCGGTGATCCCACCACGAAAAACAAGAACAATATCAGGCCCTGTAGGGTCGCCGTGGCGCAAAACAGGTAGGCAAAAACCACCGTCAGGCTTGCAAAGAACCCAAACAGCCATGTCAGTCCAAATAGGAAGAACAAGAGTACGCCCATTAGGGCTCGACGCGCAAGAAATTGACGCCTGGACACAACATGGGACCTGAGGTCGCTCCTGCACCGAGAGATGTTGGCGAGGATAGCGGCGAACACCAAGAGATTGACCACCACCACAAGGGCCACAGGAGCCAATACCGCTGCGTAGAAAGGAAGGCCAATGGGGAAACAGAAGTCCCGTTCCATCCCACCTTCAGTCTTGGTGGTGTAGATATAAGGGTTCAGGGAGACCAGAATAAGGATAGGGATGGTAGGGGTACCCCACGCAAAAAGGGAGGTCTTCATCAGAAGATGGGAGGTATATGGGGTGCCAACGACCCGGACTAGACGCCTGTATTGGAGACAAGCTGACACCAGCATCCAGCAGAACGAGGCCATCAAGGAGTAATGGAGTGTTACGCCAACAGTGACGCATGGGATGCCCTCAGTAGCAAATCCGGCGGCCACCACAAGGAACGTAGACATATTGAGTGCGACAGCCGTGGACAAGCTGATGAGAATCTGGTTGCCTAACTGCCTCCTCCAGTGGGAAATACGGTGGCCGTGACGGCGATGCCTAAGAAACCGAAGAGGCTTAGTGCGCATCCTACGGCTGAGATTATGTCCAAGGCGGTTTGTTGGTTCTCATCAACCGTGGTACCACCGGTAAGGATCTCCGCGAAATGGGTCAGATGATGGCAGCGACAGACGTCAAGACCAGTGCTTGTTTTCGCTAGGGAATCGCACCCGTTCGTGGACCAGACTCCTCGATACCCAGAACTGAACTCCCAAAAGGCGCATTGTTTATGCGCGTTAGAAGTGTTGAGTGGTTTGAATATCACGTCGATGAAATCTTCTGATCCTAAGTCCACGGAACCCTCTCCATAATTCAAGGCCACGCTGATAATTCTGCTATTCACAGTCATTTTATTCTGGATTTTTTCTGGAGATAGGATAAACGCTTCGTCATCATCGAAGATGGCAACGGACATTCGAGGGTTGCGTTTGGAAACTGATTGTGGGAGGAGAACTGCGACATTTACGTCTTGTGAGCTCGTTAAGATACTCTGAGACTGATCATATCTGACTGGCTCAAGAGTTCTTTCATCGCTTCCAGATCCACTTCTCATCTCGAGCTGGGGGCTCGATGAAAGAGTGACGCCCACTACAGGGTTACCGGATGATGCATCACTTCTAGAGACAAAAACAGCAACTTTGGGTTTCACGACTTTAACGAATTCGCTCTCCTCTAGTTCTACCTTGCCTAAGAGGATGTCGAGATCTTGCAGGACGTTGGGGGCCTCTAGGCGGGACTCAGAGAGAGCCCTTACGCCACTCCCAAGGACCTCATTAAAAACGTCGAGAGCGTTGTGCAAACCCGAGACGTTCACCGGAGACCTCGTCATAAGATGGAAATTATTGGCTGCCACAAAGACGCTGAACTGCCTGAGACCCATGGCATCACTCCCGACGTCTTCAGTAGTCACTTCTCTGGTGTTGTCACGGTCCTTCTCATGTGTACTATTTCTTTGATCACAGGGAGGACCTAAATCCTCGTCCCAGCTGTCCGGGATGGTCCAGAAGGCTCCTTCATTGAAATCTCCGCCACAGACTCTCACAGAATCAACACAGTCCAGTCCCAGGACAACACGTTCCTCTGGTAAAAAAAACTATGTTACGAATTTAAATGTTACTTTTTATAGGGAAGAAAGGAGGGTTGTGCCCTAATATTATTTTTGAAGACAACGTTTATGATTACTGCAAATATTTCCTATTATTTATATTAATGAAAACTAACAACTTAACTGGAAATTTGATTTAAAAAAATACTTGGGTACAATTTATTATTTTTACAAAAGACTATATATTATTGTTACTTTAATTCCAAGGTTTTTAATGGCTTCCTTTAATGTTTTCTCACTAACGTAAAGATGTAATGGTCAAACTACAGCAATTAATTACTTGTAGAAAACCACCCATCATGCACCAGCCCAAAACTCCATAGGCATATTTAAAATTATTTTGAAAATGTCTAGTTTACTTTTTATGGATTATATATTATTACAAACCTATTGTCTGTTAAGCAGTCTAAAGTAGAAAATAGTTTTCCAAATAGGGTGTAACCAGGGTTCATAGCACCTGGGGTGGACTAGTATTTCTAGCCCTTAGGATAGAGACAGGGTCCCTAGCCCCTGTATCACAACTAGGGTTCTACCCCTTGGATAGATTGGAATCCCTAGACCCTGGGATGTAGCTCAGGGATCAGCTTTATTCACCTATTGGGGTCCGTGGCCAATGTCGTTCCTCTCCGTTAGTCTCATATTCCTCAGGACAGAAATCTCTCTCACGCACGTACAGGACTTGGTAAAAGTCATCGTCGAAGATCAAATTCCTCTCTATTAGGAGATTCTCGTGCGCGCAGTGAGGTGCAGTAATATCCTCCTCCCCTCATCGTACAACCTCTTCAGCCGGCTCGTCGCAATACCACCTCCAAGACGCTGCCCCAGATGGTAGATCCAAGAAGTGATGATGAGTTTCAGTTTCAGATTCATCTTCGATATGTGATACTCTTTGTCATTCCGTGTTTGGGAGAACACATCGCTGACCATAGTTGCGTTGGTCTCAATCATCAGCACCCAAGTCACGGCTCCACTGCTAATTCGTCTAACCAGGAGCTTGTTGGACACCAAGGTCCTCAAAGTGAACAAGTCCCGCCCCAAACACCAGTAGTACCCATCCTCAGTCGTCAGCACCTCGTACTCCCCTTCGCCAACCTTTCGGAGGTCCAATGAGACGGGGTAGAACGTCATCGAGTCGGTGAAGCATTGGATGTCTGGATCATCCGAGACTGTCGACGATGATGACAGCATCCGGTGGTTCACAACCTGCAGATGGAGGTTCTTGGAGTAGGTTTGGAGACTGAAAGAAATACGTTGAACACTTGCCTAGCTTAGATTGCTGAATGCTAACTTCTGATCGTCTCTGTACAAACAAAATGACAAAACCCAGTTATGTAAAAAAATACACCAATTACTGTAGATAAATAAAAAGCTTTCTTCTCAATACATCTAATCTAGGGAATTTGAAAGTGGCCAGACTTTGTAGGGCACTTGATTTGCAAAATATTTGCTCGTGGTTGACAAGGGTTCGTGACCCGATGTGGGATGGTTTTTCTTCGTGTTATCTTCATAGGGGCTGACTCGTATTCTCTCTAAGTTAGTGCTAACTCACTTTTATTAGGTACCCTCTTTAACCCTACCTGTTGGGCTAGACCATAAAAACCCTTATAAATAAAATAGTATGTGATTAGGCAGACGTTCAAACAACTGAGATTAAGTGTGAAAATGATGTGTTATCAAATTATGACTAAACTCTCCTTTTTCGGGACGTTGGTATATTTTTGTAATCAAAACAATGACCAGGAGAAATTTATGGTTGAAGAGCATCACCTGTGTTCCAGAACCAGATGTCTCTCTACCCTTGCAATATTCCACGTTACATCACTTCTAGTATTTAACCTTCATTCCAGAATTATCTGTCTCTCTACTCTCGCCTGCTAGTATCTAACCTGTGTTCCAGGATCAGCTGTGGAGGTCCCATGTCAGGAAGAGGTATCTCACAGGCGAGACAGGTGAACTTGTAGTCCTTATCCACCAGATACAGTTCAGGACTTGGTCCAGGACGAGTGGCTCCCAGTGTGTCCTTGAAGGAGGAACCCGTGGTGTTCAACCTTCTCAGGCTAGCAGCATCCACCTAAAGTAAGACGGACGCACTGAGTAACCACTGTGTGTTGAATTGAAAAATTATTAACTTTAATGGTTAGAAAGACTGGCAGATAATCTAATAGCTTCTGCATCCATTTTAGACAGCGAATTAAAATTAATGAACTGTAAGTTCATTTAATAACTCAGTTACTATAATTCCTTCCCCTGGCTTTGAATAAGCTGTGTATGGTTTTGCTACGTCCACTATTAGGACTTTGAGTCAACCGCGCGTTAGCATATCGACTCTTTTGCCAACTTTTCCTAAACACCTATAAAAAATGTCAAGAATATTAATTTTGTTTTTGAGTAGTCATTTTAAGTAACATTAGTTCAGGGATTAAATTACACAAATTAAGAACAATCCCTTTGAATACTTAGGGACAATCAAACCTAACATATCAATAGATATATTATTTTCACCCACATCGAACTAAGTGTCATACTTATCTAGTCTGGATTGCCAGTAACAAGGAGGTTGGGGTTTGATTCCCAACTAGGTAAACTTAATTGTTTTCTAAATGGTTTACCATTCACACTTAACGCCAATGCGGGTAATTTATCTCTCCCTTCTACATCCGTCATCCCTATCTCATTAGTGAAAATATGCGGTAGCCCTAATTGGTGGTAAGACGCAACCCAGTACCAAACTATTTTCCCAAAGTTCCCAAAGTGTTCTGAGGGTCGGCTCGAATCAGAGGCACAGGAACCATTATGGTTCAAGGGGGTTCAAGTGTGAGATCGCTGCTGAAATTATAAGGGTATTTAGTTAATTTTGTATTAAACAAGAGGGTCATTTACCTATTACACATGGCAAATTTCTTAACATTTGGAGTTTCTGGAAGCATTTTTTATGATAATAATATGCACTTTCTCAAAGTTAAAGTAAAAGTTATCATATATATACATCACAATATACTTACAATATACTTCTACACATATATAAGACTTATAGTAAATAATTTTCTCTTTAATCCATAAGCTAGTAGTATTTGCTTAGAATGTTAGTGGTAACAAATTGTATGATGTACCCAGAAATTAAAATTTGGGAGGATACAATGTACCTCTTTACTCTCTTGTTCCAGTGCCACTGATTCCAAGTAATTGGGAAATAAAGCTGATTACACAATTATAAAATTTAAACATAGGTGCATTAAGTTTTGCTTGGATACGTTAGTATAAATATTAAACGTTTTAGAGGAAATACAAACAGAAACAATTATGACTTTTTTCTCAATATAGTAACGTTTCGTCTTTAAAAATTCGGAATGCTTGAAACGTAAAGTCCAAATTACTTGGCCGTACAGTCAGGAAGAGGTATTCTACTGTGGATATTTATAGTCTAGTGGAGCTCGAGAAGAAAAGGTTGTATGACGTATTTTCGTGTGATTAAAATGTGTGAAAATGGATGGAAATTATTTGAGTAATATGTAATGCGATTGCTGTGGAGCAGAAAACAATCGATCAAATAACTAACTAAAATATAACCGCATTATAAGTGAAATATTTAATTTAGTTCAAATACTCCACTAGATGTAATTACTTAATATTATTTCTAATTACTTTTTATCGGCTGAAAGTTTAAATTTAGCAAGGTTATCGGAAAGTACTGTATAGAGTTTGGTCAAAGTAACACATTTATGTCTCTAAGATTGTTTTTTTGGTTGTATAACCAGTTTTAAGCCCTTTAGTTTATACGTAAAACGTAGATGTCCCGACCTGACCTATTAATCAACTGACATATCCTCACCTGCCCCTCCTCATGTGTCCCATTGGTCCAGACAAACACATCCTCTCTTGAACTGCTCCTCACCCTCTTAATTCCAACAGGACAACTAGTATTAGCGGCTGGCCCATCCCATAAGGAGCTCTTTACATTGTACAAGGCGGGGAAACTTCTTCGAATGACGCTGGACCCTTTGTAGACATCCGCGCAGCTACGGACGGCGTCTTCCCACCTCCTCTCGGTGCCGGAGACACTCGCCTTGAAGCAGAACTTCCCTAACCTCGGGGCGATGACAAAGTCCTCAAGACAGCTAGATTTCTCCATCCTTATCTGTTTGAGGGGTGAAGATAGGCACACCGCTTGAAAGGAGCGTTCGGTTGGTAGCGGGTTACACCTCCTTGGGTGGTAGGTCCCCGAGGATACCTCCCAACTGACGCAGGACTCATCCTCCTGGCGAGGTGTGTCTTTGTTGAAATGGAGCCCCCAGATAGGAGTGTTGAACCACGAGTTGCCGGAGAAGGTGTAGTGGTAGAACCCCCCATAATACAACGCTTCAGCCTCCAGCCAAACATTCGTTACATTCATCTGCAGGAGCTTGGCTCGAACCCTCTCAAGGTACTCTCTGTCTTGCCAAAGAGGCAAATTGGCAGGATCCCAAATGGTGTAACACTGGTCCGTGGCTATCTGTTGGGGTCCGGGATCACTGAGCTGCATGCAAACATCATCTCCGAGAGGATGGCTCCCTGGACCCCACTACAATCCTGGGTCACTGTAGAGACCACTAGATCCAGCAGGAAGGCAGGTAACACAAGCAGCAGCATATTTTAAGAACGTCTCTACCTAACACAATAAGCATGAATGAAGTTTTAATCAATGGCCGAGTGGTTCAAGGCACCTGTAATCCTTAGATTATTGCTTCGAAGAGTGAAAAAACCATTTATGAAAAAACACCCATAATACACCCCTAAAAATAATTCAACCTCCAACATTCCCGCCACCAGAAAACTAGACAAGACAAAACTAACGACTTTATACATGTGGCTATTGTTGTGGTTTAAAAAAGGTTAAATATTCCAACTAAAACACGTAGCTAAATAACTGCATTGATGGTCACATGGACTAAGGCATCTCCCACGTTTGGTCTTGTTTGCCAGCGATGAGTAGGTCGGGGTTCGAATCTAGCTGGATGCATTGTGGATGGTTTCTCCCAAATAGCTTCACTTACATTTGCTCTCAATTCTACCATCCCCCTCCCTTCCCCAAGAGTGTTAATATACTGATAGCCCGGAGGCGTGTTAAGACGTGTATATATTTACCTCTCAACGCTGGTACGGTTTGCACAAGTTGACCATCATGTGACTCTGTGGGGAACCGCACTGAGGCCGTGTTCCCTAACTGGCTCAGCCTGGTAAAAAGCGTGGACAAGTAGTTGAGGCAGTGGCACTGCTATTGGACGTAGCCCGAGGTGTGGACGATACAGTCCTAATTCGCTCTCTTGACAGAAACAGCCGGTATATGTGACGCTTTGACTTTAATCTCGAGTATTCCCAGAGAAAAACTAAGAAAACTGGGAGTATTCGGTAGAGATAAGATACTTCAGCTGCTCTCAAGGGTATAGAGAGGAAGGAGGGGGAAACCTCTTCATTCACACCTTATCAATCTGTGGAGAGTGACCCCTTCCGAAGCACTGGTTTCTAAATAACCATCGAACACAACCTATTGCACTGATTTTTGTTGGATTTTATAAGTGCGTGTTTAGTTCAAACGCATATATGATAATTATGATAATGGATTTTAGAGGTAATCTACAAACATTTGTGGGGAAAGAGAGGGGAATTTTTTTTTAGAAAAATCACCCTCAGTAGACCTGACCGAGATTTTAACCCCGATCCACCCGTCTTAAGCAGGCCAGCCTGAAACTAGAGTGACGCCTTAGACCTTTCGGCCACTGATTTTATTTTAAAACCTGTATCAGTGTGGACCAAGACTAAATGTCAGACTAATTTAATTGGTTTGCTGGTGATGAGGAGGTCCAAGATCGAATCTCGTTCAGGTATACTAGGGGTTGTTTTCTTAAATGGTTTTCCACTCTCCATACACGCAAGTACGTGTAATATTTCTTAAACCGGTGTTTTAAAAGTTTTGGGGATGAAGGATCCACACATGGAAGCCATGAGCACTGCGGGATCTTCTGGTCCCAGGAAGAAACGGGGATAGGGTTGAAAATTATGCAGAAAAAACATAATTTTTAGGTAAGTACATTTTAGGACAGTAAATATAAGGCAAAAATTAATTCATTAGATTAAACCTTAAAAGAAAAAATATCATATAACTTACAATTCATTAGTAAGTAATAATTGAATTAAATAGCAAAGCACTAATATGTTTTATAGTTACGGTTATAACCGCATCTAAATCCCATATTCTTTAAATTGAAAAATAACACCTGGACACGGGTTTGAGTCCCGTTTCCTGATGCCATTTTTCAATTTAAAAAATAAGTATTAATTGTTTGACTGATTTTTTTTACACTCTAAGCATCATAATTTTTGATAGAAAATTGCTTGTATTTGTTGACTTAAGGTTTGTACAGGCTTCCTTTTCTATGTGACTTGTGTCTACTAAGAAAAGAAATAGGGCTTAGTATGTATTTTTCTTAGTTAATCTTTTGCATTTTAAATTTTTGTATCATACGTGATCAACATGTTTTAATCAATTATTATTATTATCGTTATCACTATTATCATTATTATTATTATTTGTTATTATTATTATTAAACGTCCTAAGATCCTGCTGACCACACTTTGAGAAACATTGCTCTAAACTCACTATTCCTTCTCTCTGGCTATTTATGGAATTGAATTCATTTAGCCCGCACGGATAATAAAACGCGATAGTGTAAAAATAAATAAATATATACAATATATATCGTAGTTTTATGATTATCAATATTGGCGTCTTAGTTCCCCTACCACAGATGACATTTATTTAAGTGTGTCATAAAGAGGGAATGTAGAGCATCGGCGTGATTATAATCAAATTATGTTTCATAAGAGGGAATGTAGAGCATACGGGCGTGATTATAATCAAATTATGTTTTATAAAGAGGGAATGTAGAGCATCCGGGCGTGATTATAATCAAATTATGTTTCATTAAGAGGGAATGTAGAGCATCCGGGCGTGATTATAATCAAATTATGTTTCATAAAGAGGGAATGTAGAGCATCCGGGCGTGATTATAATCAAATTATGTTTCATAAAGAGGGAATGAAGAGCATACGGGCGTGATTATAATCAAATTATGTTTCATAAAGAGGGAATGTAGAGCATCCGGGCGTGATTATAATCAAATTATGTTTCATAAAGAGGGAATGTAGAGCATCTGGGCGAGATTATAATCAAATTATCAGCTACCTGACCAATTGCAACACGACAAAACAGTCGGTCGGTGAGGTATTATAGGGCCCCTACACGATCAGTCAGACTGTCAGTCTTAGGACCGACAGAATATATCAGTATTACAACGAGATCGTACACGGTCAGTACTCACGTCATTATGTTTATCAGTCTCATTTCTTGCATGCAACGTGAAGCAACACGGATGATGAGAAAAAGTCGTGTTCAGTATGTTTACTACTGAGACTGAAGGAAATACTGACGAGCGCGCGCACATGGTCAGTCCTACGGTCAGTCTCTCCCACCACTCGCAAAACTGATGGACTGATACCGATGTGATCAAACTAATTCGGATCACATTAATTTATTAATACTGACTGATCGTGTAGGGGCCCAATAGGGATTAAACATTCGAACAATTATACCGCGGGCCTTGTATTGGCGTGAACATGCTAGCGATCAAACAGTCCGGGTCTACATACGTACTTATGTTCACTTGGTGACTGGTAGTCCCACCGAAAGGTCGCGTCCGGTTGCAGCTTTATGGCGGGAGTAATTTAATTACAGACAATACCGAAAACATCATTGAAGTAATAGAGATTGGTCATGGACTAATCAATGAGATAAGTTCGTCAAAACTCGATAAGTTCTTTCGATAATTCATAACAAAAAAAAAACTAGTCTGGATAATTTTGCAGGTCTAAATGTAACGTATGAAATTTTCCCTTTGTCAATCTTTCACTGAATAATGGATGAACACCATATTGCCTATTTATTTTATCTTTTCTTCTTGACAATAAAGTAGTGAACAAGCGAGCGACTAAGACCGCCGTCTAGTTTATCGGTCCAGGCTCGAATTATGCCAGGCGTTAATGAGATATGATTTTAAAAAAAAATTCTTTACACTTTCCCTTCACGCATTTGTGGGTGCATTTACTCTCAAGTATACCTCCTTCATTAGTGCAATTTAATGCGAATATTCCAAGTGAATTAAACGTGGTAAATCTAAAAATTATGAGGTAAATAAAAAGCCTCTCCCCATGGAATAGTAGGGGTGGAGGGGGATTAAAAAATTATTATTATTATTACATATAATTTTACAAAACACTCATTTATTTCTCAGAATGAAGCGTGTGCAAAGGTGCGCTCGTTTCCGGCTCTTGTTGATGACGTCATGGACGTTACGTCACAGGCGAGAACATGAAACCCAATTACTGTATCCGTATACTTACTATGCGTTTTATTTTCCACCTTTTATCGTTTTTTAGCTTATTCATTTTTTACGATTTTATACATTCAAATAATTACAAAATAGTAGTTAACTGCAGGTGTAGGGAAGGCTTGGTTCAAAACCGGGTGACGGTGGCGAAGAAATTTACGTTTTATGGATTCGCGCTATTTATTGAAGGCTATCCGGGCACCTTCCTGCTAAACATGTTGAAGCTCAACTATCTATTATTATTATTATTATTATTATAGCACCGCGTCTTACTACCCGTTCTGGTTATACGCACTTACGCTAATGTGTAATGGTAGGGCGATTGTGAGATGAAATGGGGGACCTACATTTTAACGTGGAATACGAACCACGGTGGAGGCCTGGCATTCCACACATTCACAAGTTGTGATTAATACACGTCTTGTCAGAGGTGAAGGAAGGGTTTGGTAATCAGAAAAATCTGTGCTGGGACCGAGGATTGAACCCCGGACCCCCAGCAAAGAAGTTTGACACCTTACCCCTAGACCACCAGGTCACCAACTAACTATCTATTGATTGATTGATTGATTGATTGATTGATTGATTTATTGATTGATTGATTGTATGCACAGATCCACCACTGAATTGTTTTGTCGTAGGGAATTCTCGAAACGTAAATGCTACTACTAAACTGTTAGGTCGTGACAGCAATTGTATGTATACGCGTAGCCTAAAACTAGTCATCAAGGGGTGATTTATTTAGGAGCAGTTGACTCCGAGCTGTGAATGTATTCTTTTCTGCCGTGGGACTTGATTAATGCGTTTTCAGATCGAAGTGGCGCTATTCTAGGTAAAGTGGGTTCCAAAGTTAACTTAGGACAACACTACTACGAGCTGTTATCTAATGTATGGATATATAACATATTTTACTATATTTAAAAGTAATTAAATAATATAAAATACCTCTTAAGAGCTAAATATTTGCTGACGACACCACCATCACCACAACTACTACTATGTATTCCCTTAGCTTGCTTGCTATGCTTAGGTTTATGAAAATGCTATGCTATGTTTATGTTAATGATAGCCTATGTTTATATTGTTTTCCTAATATAATTTTAAGGGGTGTATTTACTTATCTCAGCCTAGAATCGTTTCCTATAGCTCCTCTTTTGAGAAAACTACGTACTTATATAAATATTGGTTATTTGTTTATTTTATCAATTTTTTTTAGCTATCAATACATCAATGTTACTGACGACTTAATCTAAGGGTTTGAGATATGGAAGGTGTAGTTTTTAGAGGAAATACAACCGCATTAGCGTGGAGAGGGGAAGGAAAACCACTACGAATAATACAATGGGAAATACCATCCACAGTGCAATCGACCAAAACTTAAATCCAATCTTCTGCAAGTCTGATACTTAAGACTACGTGACCAACCTCAGTGGCGTAGTTGGCTAACGCGCTTGTCGTGTTGAGCTCGACTGCTGAGGACGGGAAGATCGAGGTTCGAATCTCGGTCGGGTGAACTGGGGGTGGTTTTTCCTAAATGGTTTTCCACTCTCCCTCCACGAAAATGCGGGTTCACTTCCTCTAATTCAACCTTCCCAATTCCTAATCCATTAGCGTAATTAGTAATTAAAGCGTATAACCCGAATGGGTAGTAAGACGCAGTGCTAAATATTATTATTATTATTATTACTAAGACAAATAATAAATAGATTTTTCTCTTCCCCCCCCCCCCCCCACCTTTAACCCTATACTTATATTATCTGGATGTATCTAACTAGGAGCTACTTGCACTGGTGGACAGGTGGACAAAGACATCAGTCCATATTGTCTAGTTTTCCAGTGACAGGGATCTCAAGGTTAGAAACCTGGGTGGGTGTACACGTAGTATTCCTAATATCTGAGATCTACCTTCCTACACCATTAGTGTAACTATGCGGATAACTCGAATGGGTGGTAAGACGGGGTGCACAAAAACATTATTTCATCCCCTTTGCAAGTTATTAAAACAAATCTGAAAGCTTGCCTTCTTCCCTTGTGCTAAACATTGGCCGCAATTTAAAATTGAGACCTTCAAGTGGATCATTTGACTATTTAGTGGGAAAAAAGTCCTGAGTGATATTCAAGAAAATTTGTCATTAATAACAAATAAAAACAAATGTTTGCTCTGTTGAAATGGAGGAATTTTCACTCACCTCAACTTGTAGACTAGGTTGTCAGCGTCCTGGTTCTCTGCTGGGTGTGCCCCTTCATACCTCGCCTAGGTCCTAGTGTTTACCTCTGAGAAAGTTTTTGCGAACAGCACATACACAACACGACTCTAAGTGTCGAACACTTGTAACTGTAGTTGACTAATGACCTTCCACAACAAGTTAAATCACGGTATGGCTTTATTTTCGTATCTAATCTTGGTCATGGCTGAAAATGTCATGTTTTACAAGAAATCCGTCGACCAAATAATAAAGTATTAAAAAAAAATTATTGATTAAAGTTTAAATGTTTCATAGTGCATAATAATCATTAAACAGAGATCCCCCCCCCCCTCATTCTTTTCCCCATGCTCTGCATCTTACTACCCATCCAGACTATTCGCAAATTTACACTAATGGTGTAGGAATGAGCGTGGTTAAATTTAGAGGAAATCTAACAGCATTTGCGTGGAGGAAGAGTGGAAAACCATTTAGGAAAAACCACCCCAGTGGGAATCCAAGCCTCAACCTCCCCCATAAATGTAATTACGTGCAATATGAGCCTTAGACCACTGGTCCACTGGTAATAGTAGGCATTCATGTTTCTTGATTACCTTTTTATTTATCCATTATTTTAAGCGAGTCAGTTAATATCTTTAAAAATAAAACTTGACATTAAAGGCAATTAGGTCCTTGAGACCACCGTTCATACCTCACCTGTTCTCATATCATACACTAAGAAATGGTGCCGTGACCGAGACTCGAACTTGGTATCAGGTGGTTGGGCAATGCTCACCTTAACAACGACCATGTCCATGGCTCGAGGTTGGTCTATATTCAAGGTTCCTTTATGGCTTCACAGTAAATGGTTTTCAAAATGGTGGTCCTGTACAAAATATACGATATTTAATATCGTTGGAATTTTAACATTATGATTTATAAGAGTATAAGCTATTAGTCTTTTGATTAGTAAACTACAGTTTAAACCAACAATCTCTACCGTTCGTTTATAATTAATGGATCATCATAATTATTTGTTTCTTGTGTATGACAGGAAAGATACAGGAATTAAAGAAAACGCTTCTTCTTTCAATGTCAGGCCTAAAATGGGTCAAATCTATACTATAAACATAGATGACCTGGCAATCTAGGGGTAAGGGGTCAGACTTCTATGCTGGGGTCCGGGGTTCAATCCTCGGTCCCGGCACAGATTTATCTGATGACCAAACCCTTACCTCACCTCTGACAAAACATCTTGTGAATGTGGGGAATGCCAGTCCTCCACCGTGGTTCGCATTCCACGTTAAATTGTAGGTCCTCCATTTCATCTCACAATCACCCTACCATTACACATTAGCATAAGTATGTATAACCCGAACGAGTAGTAAGACGCGGTGCTAATAATAGTAGTAATAATAATAATAATAATAATATTCTCTAGACTTTATTTTCCAAATAAGATTTGAACATAGATTTTTGTCAACTTTGCATCGTGCGTCGATGTTTGTAAATTATGGCTTGTAAAGATTAGGCTTAACAGTTTTTAATCTGATCGATCAATTCGGTTACATGTTTAGGTCCAGTTTCACTCTCAAACTAATAGATACTTGTTTGATGTACGAATGAGCCAAGATATAAATTAGAGTCTAGACTCTAGTCCGTAAGCTCAGTCAGTGGCTTGGCTGTCTACTGAGTTAAGGGTCCTGGGTTCGATTCCTGACATAGTTGAACAATGTATAATTTATATGTTCGGTCACCTAGGTGTGTGTAGACAGACTATTCACCGCTCTGTCAGCACAGAACGTTGCCCGGGGTACACTAATGAATGTTGTCTACACATCGTATCCGTAATGAGATGATGTTATGATAGTGATTATGAAGGCAGTGGATTATTTACAAATTAAATCAAATCTCAGCAAAAGATAAGTAATGATAGATTAATTTCAATATTGTTTTCAAATGAGTCTAATAATACTGCCCTAAGGATTGCTGTATAATTGGCGTTTTCTTAGCTTATTTAAAGAACAAAATATATTAATAAAAAAACTATTATATTTTGTTTTGTGGTTGTGGAAAAAAAATATCACAGTACTTGAAGTAATTAATTAAAAATTATTATGTTTCTACTGTACCTTCTTATAATTGGCAATCAAAATAAAAAAAATATTTTTATGATTAGAGAGAGCCATACAAAATATTTGTTTCAAAATGAAAGTTTTTATTTTGTAAACAGCGTAAGAACACAACCACCTTAACGGTTTATATGACGTCATAAGCCACCATTGTTTCGGCTGGTTCAATGTCTTGATTTCAGTAGAGTACGCCACATTTTAGAAGCTCTCGTTTGAAAAGTAGTTTTTAAGTGGACCACCGACTTCGCTTCCACAAAAAAATACATCTAAACGGTTATTTTCATAAGTTATTGTTTCAATAATGTAATAATTGTTAGCTATTTTAAAAACTAATTGTTTGTTTGTTTGTGTAAGTGTTCTGACTACCAAACAATGGCGTAGCTTGGGGGTAAGGGGCCTTAGAGGCGATTGCCATAAGCGCAAAATTTTGAAAGAAAAAGGTAATGGCTATTTCACGTACAACCTATAGAAACACCGTGTCTCGTTCATGATATCATACAAGAATCGGGGTGGATTTACGCATAGGACTAGTTGGCACGTGGCTACGGTGGCGGATATTAGGAGCGGCAAATTTTGAATGACGATTTTTTTTTTCTACCAGGTAAAATAATTTTATAGCTTCAATCATTGAAGTTTAATGTGTGTGTGATCGTTGTTATTTGCTGGATTTTTTCTTGCAATACGTTAAGAGGGAACCCCCATACCTTCTATTTTGTTTCGAATCCGCTACGCTTCGTGCTTGTAGAGAACTTCAATTCCATTTCCCCCTCTGTTAACTCTCTTGTGTACAGCTAGACATCTCGTCGCCTGTAGGGTTGACTGACTGGCAGGTATAAATTCTTTCCAAAAATAGATTCCGAGACAAAGAAAGTAGAGGGTCGGTTTCTTCTTTTTTTTCTCGGCTAATGTTTGAAGGCCGGGTTTGGGTTCTATCTCAAAACTATACATAGCTGTAGTAGTTTTCATTCAACATTATTTCAGTGTGTACACATGTATAATATAGTATATTATTATTTATCAAGAATAGTATATTAGATTTGTATTTCTAAGTAAGGTGTAGGCCTAAAACGTTGATAGTATCCATTAATTAATACAATAAATAATTCTAATTGAAAGTTAATCGTTAAAATAAAAGGTCCAATAAATTAAAATGCGGGTAAATCTTTTAAATTGTTTTAATAATAATTCATAATAGACCAAATTAAAACTACTTTGAATAAAAACAATTTATTTTTACATAAACATTATATACAAGGATTTTGCTTATAATAATTAAAAATTAAGAAGGATTGTTTATTGGAAATGCACAAACATTCTTCTGTTAAGGATGTAAAAAAAGAAATGTGATAACTATAAAGGTGAAAACCATCCCCCGATGCGTTTTGCCAGGTTTACTCTAATTCTTTTAGAAAGAAAAGGTTTAGGAAATACAAATAAATACATAACAAAAAATGGTGGTCAAAGTTGATGGCATTTTACTTAATTATTATTTTAAAGGTAGGCCTATTTATAATATATATAGAAAGTTAAAGATGTAAATCACATTACTTGAGCTATGAATAAATCAATGTAGTTTTACTAACGTTTGTGACAGTCATTTACTCTTCTTACGATCAAAATTATAGTATACTCAACCTAAAGACAATAAAAATATAAATTATATTAAGTAAAATTTTACAATACTTTACAAAACAATTGTGAAAAAGTTAATACATTTCCATGTGTGTTTAGTTCCCATTGTATTTTTACAAAGTCCAGTCATTTAGCGTTAAAGAGAAAAACTATAAATAAAACCAATGACAAACTAAACATTTCTTTATTTATTAATAAACAAAAATCTTTGTAAAGTGTCTAATATTTAAAATTACTTAAATAAGTATTAGAAGCTAGTGATTAACTAATGTTGCAATTAAATATAACAATATAAGATTTCCTTAAATGATTGAGTAATAATGTTTTTTGGGGTTTCCTATTGTTTACAAGTATCAAACAACGATATCTAAAAATTTAATTGAAAAAGTGGTCTTATAATAAAATTAAATAAATTTCATATAGTCACGTCAACAATATAAGTTAACAATAAAGATAAAAATGTAAAGGTAAATAATATGGACGCAATAGTTCTTTGTTACAATTGCATACAATTAAAGAAAGTAGAGTTAGCTAAGACAGAGTTGTTACAATTCTATCCAGCCCCAAAAAAAAACCACATGGGTTTTTATTAAAAATACCCACTTAAAAACAAAAAACTTATTATTGTGAAAAAAAAATAAAAAAAAAATATTAGTTGTTATTTTAATTAAATATATATTTCTCCTACTGTTGTATGTAAAAAAAAAATAGTTCAATTTCATCTAGCTCAGTTGCACGAGGAAACTTAATCTCGGGACCTCTGGGTTTAGATAGGCACTTATACTTAACCTGCCTGCGGAGCTCCGGTAAATCACATATCTAGGTTAACATATTTATATAACATTTGTTTTGTTGTCAAAGCTATAATTATTATATCACAATCTTAATTCAATTTAAATCATTCGATAACCAAATTAAAAAAAACCTTTTTTTTACATTTTCAAAGGCAAAATAAAACCAACATATATACCTAAGTCCAACCACGTACAAAATTATGGCACAGAAAGTTTATTATTTACCCTTAACACCATTAGACTTCTTTGGGTCAAACAAAATAGCCACACTGCTCACAACCACCTATTATTTACCTTTTTTTTTATTAAAACCATCCTCAGTCCCGCAATAATATAAGAAAATTGAAACTTCTCACCCTAGACCATCTGTAGTCGAGAACTCGATCATATGTACATATCTCTTTATGTTTACTGAAGGATATGCATGTCCTCACAAACTCTTCAAGTAGTAATCAAGATCCTGGTGTACATCCTTTCATAATCTTAAACTGGTAATAAGTAGTGTAACAAGTCCTTTTTTCTTCTTTTCTAATGATTGTAAAGTTTTTACATCCCGGCATTAATATCACTTCTTTTCAACCCCCCGCCAATAACAAAACAAAAGAACCTTTCCAATACACGCCAAAGAGGTGATACCATTTAGAAGTAGTAATATTGTTGGAATAGTGACGTATGGATGATTGTAAATAGGGATTATAATTAAAGGGGATGGTTTTCTTTGTCACAGATTTGCCCCCTAATGTTTCAGAAGTTAGTTTTAGTATTGAAAACTGCTACTGGAACATTACCAGCCATTGGTGCACTTAAAGTGGTAGGAGTTAAGGTCCATTGTCTAACGACTTTTCCTTTCTTCTAAACTTGGCACCGTTGAGATCCTTGCAGGTAAAGTTGCTCGGAAATGTACATTCATTTAACCCTTTACATATTGGTTTATAGGTTTTGAAGACGTGCACTTGACTTATGTCGGTGTCCTCGCAACCAACGCGACAAATTAAAACACCTGCTCCTGGGTTTCAACCGCACTACACCAGCTATTTGAGCAAATTCAAATGGCACTCTAGTTGTCCTCCAGGTGAAACATTTGTCTACTACCTTGGGTTTTACATAAATTTTTTTTTTACAAACATTTACACAAATATGTTACATGGCTAATGCTTGCCTTATATAGTATAAGCTGTTAGCATTCTCTAGACCTACATACAATTGAATTACTAACACAAAACAAAACTACCCTCATTACATTGAAACAAAACCACACTTTAGCAATAGACTGGACATATTAAAATTATTAGTTTACACACTCTTTAACTAAACCAAAATTCTTAAATATTAAATAGCTAAGTGGATGGCAAAGGTTAGATAGAAACATAGTCGTGTTACAATATGAGACTCTCCTCTTGCAACTTATGAGACAATTGTTCCAAACAAAAAAACAACAACTCGTGAACTCATGCCAAATTGGTGTTTCCTGAAATGTACTGTGCCCCCAATCATCTTCAATCGACCCACTAAACTCACCCTAACTGTTTGGATACCTACAGCCCCCTAGGCTTCTTATTACACCACTGGTCGCGAATGCTGACTCTCATAATATGAATTTCAACTTCTTAAAGTGAGATTATCATAACAATCCTCTGCCAGGTGATTTACATACACCATATGAGAAAATTAAACAAGTTAAAAATAATAATTACAAACATTAGTTGATTATATGAAGAAAAAAAAACCTTTTTCAAACCTGAGATAAACATAGACTACAATGACACAATATATTAAATAATATAGTAGTTTGACATAACTATTCAATGAAATGATAGGTTGTTTAGAAATAGACATACAAAATGTTATAACGTGCCCTATCATAAGTATAGGCCTACCATGGAAATACTGGGCCTTTTTCACATAAATATCAAGCACTTATCATAAGGTGCTGCATGTATGAATAATGTATAACTTCATAGAGTGTTTTAAAATAAATACTAAGCGAAATAATAAAAAGGACATTTACACAATGTTGTCTGTTTAAGATAATGGAAATAACTTCCCTCGTTCCTGACTGCAAGGAGCGTAATGACGGAAACCAGGTACCACACTTTCTGGGGCCTGCTTATGGCGACTAATTGGTGAAATCAAAAGTTCCGGTGCGTCTCTTCTCAGCTGTTGGAGCTACACATCTCAAGTATACAGTACATACTTGTAAACACACAAGCCCTATCATAGGGTAACAATTGCAGATAAAGTTCATGGATTTAACTTCTTTTTCTTAAAATAACTTCATTATAATTAAACTGAAAATGCTTATAACGTCTTAGACCTCTTTATGTTACTTGTCTGCTTCCCATACATGAATAAAGAATGACCTTGGTTGTGATGTTACTTTACTCTCAGAAAATCCCACTCTCTTCTCTCTTCCTCTAACTATATTTTCTTCTGACATATACAAAAAATAAATAAATAACCTTCAAAGTTTCACCATAAAACATTTAATAATTCTCGATGCTATTCATTTCCAATAAAAGTTGTGTGGGTTCCTGCCCTTTCACAAGTTTTAATATTCATGTGACTATCACAAGTCTGCCCAGTCTAACAGCTACCGGCACAGAGGGACTAGCCTTAATGTTGACGCTGGTTATAACCATTATACATATATTTTAAATACTCACAGGATTTTCTCTCTCTCATTTTGTAGGCACATTCTTATCGTGTAGGTCTTCGGGATGCATCTTCTCTTCACATGGGGTATTTCTTAACTTCTTTGACGTAGATACTTTAACAATAACAAATAATCTATTACTGATTGTCGAAATTATCCATTATAATTTTTAAGTAATAATTGTGGGATAAATTACCCTTTCCACAATACAAAAAAAAAAATCTCTCCACACTTTAGTTTCACCTTTCTTATCTTTCCTTACATAGATGCCTGACTTGTATTATACGGTGTGTACCTTCCAACCTTGAGAAAAAAATGCCACAGGCTATTTGTTGGATGCTGGGAATTTTTCACCAATCCTTCCTAGAGTTTCTAAATTCTTCTTTTTTTTTTTTGTAGTTTTAAGTGTTTTAATTGTGTAGCCGGCTTTAGACATAATCAATTGTAATCCACATTGTTGTATTTCCAGGCCACCACCATGCAGTGCTGGCAAATCGTAGAGCCATGTAACTCATTTCACCGGAGAGGCGGATCACGAAAGGGTTGACCAGCCCTTAATGTTAACATTTAATTTGCTTTTAAAATAATTGAATGTTTTACTAATACAAGTCTATAATCGCCTTTTTAAGATATTGATATCAATATTGTCTTCCCATGCTCAAATTTTGTAGTCAAAGGATGACACTATTTAATTATTTGTACAAAAGTTGGCTACTTCTGTTCTTCTGACTGACAAACACATCGATGACTCTGTTGTTGAAGTTTAGAAATTCAACATTTACATCCTTAAGTATAGAACAAACAGCCAGCGAATTTAATCGGTCTTGTCCTATGGTGCTCCTGAATCTAATAGACAACTCAGAGATAATCCTTCAACTTCTAACATAAGCTCGGACACGTCGGATTTCCTGACATCTCCATTTCTTCCTTTTCATTTAGTAATTCTTCCCTAAGATCTACACCAAGGGTGTTAACTTTTTCTTGACATACTAAAAAATGCTCCCAGAGTGTGTGGAACCTGCGACCGGTCTGGGCTGCCTACATCGCAGGTCAACAGTTTCCCTCTTTGACAATTACATTTACATCAACTGGTTGAGGATGATGACTAGAACCACGGGATGCTTGCTCTTGATAAACTGGACCTATGTTAGCTGGTACCCTATGTTGAGGGTTCATCTGGGACGGTTGAAACGGGGTATGGGAGTTACTCCTAGATGTAAAGTCCCGGTTGTTGTCCCCATAAGGGTGGTTCCTAGGTTGGGGAAAAGGTCCGTTGACTGACCTTTTGTCTCTTACCTCAAGGTTATGATGGGAGTTTTCCCGACCTCTACCAGGATATTGGTGCTCTGTCTGGGCACCCCAAACTAAACTACGGCCTGAATGGTCGCGAGGAGGTCTATCTCTCCTCCACGCTTCCTGTGGACGTGCTCCCAGTTGAAACTGTGGAGTAGGTCCTACCCGCTGTTCCACGTTCGGCCTCCTATGAAGTGGGGAACTAAACTGTCCTACTTTGTCCCTACGCCTATCCTGTTCCAAAGCGTCCAAGCGCTGCAGTCCGGCCCTAAACTCCTCCAAAGTGTTGTAGGTAATCCCTACCAACATCTCGCGGTACCGTATGGGTAGTTGATGCGTGACCATATATATCAACTCAGAGTCACTGATGTTCGACTCGAAATTCCTACTTTTACTATACATGTCGGCAAGGTAACCCTCCAGAGTACCTCCGTTCTCATGGTACCTTGACGCATGTAATTTAGCCCTCATTTGGCCCTGGATCTCCACACTCCAAAACATTGCTAGGAATCGGGTTCGAAACTCCTCCCAGCCTGTGATGCTGTCGCGTACTACCGACCACCAAGGCAAAGCGTCACCAGTGAGGGAACTACCCCCTAACCTTATTTTTTCCTCATCATTTAGTCGACGCCCTTCAAAAAGTTCCTCCAGAGTGTTGAGGTGGCTAACGGGATCCTGCCCACTCCTGCGATTGAATTTAGGGAGTCTATCCCCAAGAGCCCGGTCTCCTAAAAGGGTACACAAAGATGAAGAAAATGGGCTTAAGTCGCCCAGCCCTCCTAACCTGACCTGGTCTGACAATCCCTCAAGCTGGTTCTTTACCATTTTTACCTCCTCGGCTGTATCAGTCAACCTCTGATCCAACACCACCTGGGTTTTGGCTAAATCCCGGTTCTTGTCCTTCAGTGAGCCAACAGTAGAGTTCAGAATCCCCAGTGTATTTGTCTGACTCTCGTTTCCTGTGCGCACCTCTAGGCTTAGTCTATTCAATCCTTCCTCTAGCTGTACGACCTGCTGTTCTTGCTTCTGTGCCGTCAACCTTTGGTTTGACTCCAAGGTAAGGCTAAGCTCATCCCTTGACTCCAGGATCTCTTTCTTAACACTGGCCAGCTCCTGCCTGAACCGCTCTTCAGTGGCCTCAACTCTAACCTCAATGTCGGCCCTGGTCTTGCCTATTGCCGCTGAAAACTCTTCCCTCATACTGACCGTTAATGAACCGATGTGACGCATAATCTCACTGCGGGTTTCCTCCTGAGTAGAAACGAGCTTTCTCTCGAGGACTAACTGCCCTTCCCTCATCTCCATTAACAACTGTTGGATACCCGCCATAAGGTCCAACGAAGGGGTACTATGGGGAACTTCCATAGGGAAAGGAGGGATTTTGTCCCCGTCTGGTGACGGACCCTCAAAATAAGTTTGGGATGAGTCGTCGCTCAAATCCTCAACCACTACTTGGTCCCTAACTACCTTTTCCTGCTGTGGTGTCGTGGTAGCAGCATCATCCTCCAACCCTACATCAATTGATTGTCCATCCATTATTGTGGGTAAGACCTCAGCCTCATACCTAATGTTTATCTTAGACTGTCCTCTGTCCCTACTTCTAAGAAAATACCCTTCCTGGCTCATAACCTAAACCACATTTGAAAATACTAGGTTGCTCTATCCTAACCTTATCGAAAAGCCCCGCGTTAAGGCGCCATCTGTGAAAAAAAAATAAAATAAAATATTAGTTGTTATTTTAATTAATTATATATTTCTCCTACTGTTGTATGTAAAAAAAAATAGTTCAATTTCATCTAGCTCAGTTGCACGAGGAAACTTAATCTCGGGACCTCTGGGTTTAGATAGGCACTTATACTTAACCTGCCTGCGGAGCTCCGGTAAATCACATATCTAGGTTAACATATTTATATAACATTTGTTTTGTTGTCAAAGCTATAATTATTATATCACAATCTTAATTCAATTTAAATCATTCGATAACCAAATTAAAAAAAACCTTTTTTTTACATTTTCAAAGGCAAAATAAAACCAACATATATACCTAAGTCCAACCACGTACAAAATTATGGCACAGAAAGTTTATTATTTACCCTTAACACCATTAGACTTCTTTGGGTCAAACAAAATAGCCACACTGCTCACAACCACCTATTATTTACCTTTTTTTTATTAAAACCATCCTCAGTCCCGCAATAATATAAGAAAATTGAAACTTCTCACCCTAGACCATCTGTAGTCGAGAACTCGATCATATGTACATATCTCTTTATGTTTACTGAAGGATATGCATGTCCTCACAAACTCTTCAAGTAGTAATCAAGATCCTGGTGTACATCCTTTCATAATCTTAAACTGGTAATAAGTAGTGTAACAAGTCCTTTTTTCTTCTTTTCTAATGATTGTAAAGTTTTTACATCCCGGCATTAATATCACTTCTTTTCAACCCCCGCCAATAACAAAACAAAAGAACCTTTCCAATACACGCCAAAGAGGTGATACCATTTAGAAGTAGTAATATTGTTGGAATAGTGACGTATGGATGATTGTAAATAGGGATTATAATTAAAGGGGATGGTTTTCTTTGTCACATTATATTTTGAATACAAAGCAATTGTCTATTTTTTTTAAAGTAGTTAGTCTATTTTCCTTTTAATATTTAAAATATGATTAATTACTTTAAATAAAAATGTAGATAGATTGGAAATGGAATTAAACATACTAACATAGGACTAGATCAAACTAATGTTATTGAATATTTTAATAAATACTCATACAATTTAAATTTAAAACATTCTTTTGTAAGAACCAAATTTTACTAACATGATTGCATGAAAGTCTTATTTTGAATTTTGTTAACCAGTGTATATTGTTTTAATTCCTTAAAAATATTGATTTATAAAATATAATATTATTGCTAGGCGTGGACGTTATTTTTTTTTTTTTTAAAGTAACAGTCTAGGCACTAATTAATATGTTAGAATGATTGGTTTAATCAGATAACATACATAAGATCTTTAATCACACCACAACAAACTCAATAAAACCCAATATAGCCCAACTTCTTTTTCAAATAGCCCGGAGTTTTTCAAGCCTGAGGTGGAATGCCAGGTCACCACCGTGGTTCGGATTCCACATTAAACTGTAGGTCCTTCATTTCATCTCACAATCACCCTACCATTACACATTAGCGTAAGTGCGTATAACCCGAACGGGTAGTAAGACGCGGTGCTAATAATAATAATAATAATAATAATAATAATAATAATAATAATGATTCAAGCCTGAGCTGAGAACTATTAATTGTGAATGTAATGGTTTGAATTTCTAAAAAGTTAAGCAATTAAAAATAACAATTCTAGAATCGTACGTGTGTGTTTGTTTCTATGATATATGAACACACACGCACCCATAATATACAAGGACACAAATATGTTTGGTTTGTGATCTTCCTCCTGCCCACAATTTATAAGCGAAGGGTGTCCAAATTAATGTATATACTCAATCGAGTTCGGTCATTTTCGGCTTTATACAATTAATATAAAGATTTAAACAAAACTCATCAAAGTAGGCATGTCTTTACTCGCAACACCATAATTTAAAATTAGCACGATCAATCCTGCTTAAAGTGTTTAGAGGTTTGAAAAAATAAATAAATGGTACAGTGCACCGCATAGACATTCCCTTATGGGCTGTTGACGACAAATTATGAAAATTTGTTTCCTAATTGTAATATACAATGGAAGTAAACCAACTCTTGGTTGGTTACTAAATGAAAAAGTATTTAAGATTGTGTCGGCCTATACATTTTAATTTACGGTAAAATGTTTATAAAGTTTATAAAATGTTTCTAAGCAAAAAAAAAGCGTTATTTTAATAGATATAATGTAGTTCTGATAATTTATATTATTATTATTAGCACCGCGTCTTACTAACCGTTCGGGTTATACGCACTTACGCTAATGTGTAATGGTAGGGTGATTATGAGATGAAATGAAGGACCTACAGTTTAATGTGGAATCCGAACCACGGTGGAGGCCTGGCAATCCCCACATTCACAAGATGTCTTGTCAGAGGTGAAGGAAGGGTTTGGAAATCAGATAAATCTGATAATTTATAAATGGCAGCCTATTAACATAGAAAATTTGAGTGTTTCCTCAAATTGAAACTATACCACCGAAAAAAGACTAGTGCAGAATTTCTCTGTTTTTTCTTCCTTGAATATTATATACTCGTGTATATATTACCCAATATATGTATATATAGGTCAGTGGCACACCCAATAGAGGGAAAACTGGGAATTGGTCTCCCCCAAGACTCAATACTAGTTTAATAAATACATTAATTATGTGATTTTTAAAATAAAAAGCATTTAAGATGTGTCGAGTGCATTAGATACCTTTTGAAACCAGGTTTTCGATTTATATTTCAAAAGGGATAAATGCTCTACACTTTAAAATAACCCCTGAATTTCCTAATGAAAAAAAGCAAATTCATACTAGATTCAATATATTGTATGCAAGGCCAAAGTCAGATAAATATTGAATTAAAACTACCTTATTTACTGTTTAAAAATAACAAAAATAAATACAAGGAACGATCTATATCTACTAGTATTGTGATTGTCAAAAAAATCTAACTCGAAATTTCGATAAATGTCAACGTTTCATGACCCCTTAAAAACAAAACCATGGTTTCTGCAATGCCGTGTGTCTGTCCGTCTGTCTGTCCATCACTTTTGTTAGTACCCTTTTATATACTTAAACCTTATTTTTAACTTATTGCATAACCCTTAAAATTAATTTGAGATAATTTGTACCCTTTTTAATATTTTAGTTACCCTAAACTATTCTTCCGGACAAAGCTGTACTTCATGCTAGTAATATATAAAAAACAAAAGTGAGTTTAGGTGTGTGTTCAGAAAAATCTAAGCCCCTTCGAGATAGGATGAAAAATTGAAATTTTGAAGATCTTTAGAAGGACCACCTCATTTAACAAGGAAAATTTACAAAATAAGGAATTTCAAAATTGGGCTTCAGGACTAGGAGGAGGGAGTCAAAATAAGAAAGACTTTTAACTTTGGTAGAAAATTGGAATTTGGAGAAAAGTTATAAGGACTACTCCAGAAAATAAGAAGTCTTAAAATTTAAAATTTATGAGTGAACGCTGAGCGTAAGATTTAAATTATGATTGCCATAGTTAGCTTGGTATTGTGCAAGGAGTAATTATATAAATGCTGGAAGCCGGATTTTGAACGTCCTAATTTGAATAGTTTGATATAGTACAAAGAATGGATTAGCCTGCTAGTAAATTATAAAAGTGTGATGATTCCACCCTAAGCCATTATTTGAAATAAGTCTCTTCTCTAGACCCCTCCCCAGTAAACACAATATAATATTTAGTCACAAAAGAATGTCTAGCTATCTGGACAGTTATTATGTTATGGTCAGATAAATAAATCGAGCGTTGAACAATGACGTTCATGTAGTGAAAAAAAATAATTTGCTTAAATAATATTTGTTTAAAATAAATTAATAAAAATGCACAGCATTTGTCATACCAAAAACAGTATGTAACAAAAAAAAAAATATATTTGTAGTTGTCAACACAAAATTGATATTTCAAATACATAAAATGCACACAAGTTTGTAAAACAATAAATTAAAAAGGGAGTTAGTCATAAATGTTAACACTAAGTCAATATACTATTTAAAAAAATTCCGTAGCTTATGGCAACAGCCGTTATTTAAAAAAATGTTCTTCACTAATTTAACACCCTTTAACATTGGCCCTAATCTTTAGTTTACTTTTTTAAATAACCATAAATATTTTTATTTACCTAATGAGTTTATAGGAATAAATATTTAAAATTCTCTTAGAAATAAACAAATACAATATATCTTTTGACATTATATATTTGACATCTTTTCTAATCAAAAGAGGAGTGGTGATTTTACGCTCAAAGCTCCTCAATTTGTTGATTCGTGTAAAGTTTTTTAATGAGAAAAACAATATGCAGATTTAAAAAATGCATAAAAGTTAGCACAAATAGCTATTTGGCATTTTAGTAAGGGTCTCCCTGGCTCCTATAATGAGCACAACACCCTAGATAAGGTCCTGCTCGACGTTCTTCGACTTTAGTTTTTAGCTCATTGCCTTAATAACCGTTCGAACTATACAAATTTACTCCCGTTAATAGGATAGGGGTGATGAAAGTAGAATATAGGTGAAAGTACCTGTACTTGCATATAGAAATAAACGAATAACATTTAGAAAAAATATTTCGAGAATGACCGGCTGCGAATTGAACCCCGATCTCCCCGTTGCCAGTAGGCTAGACTAAATGAGACTTGCATTTAGTTTACGTGCTCACTAGTGCCGCCATTAATGATTTTAGTTGAGATTTTTATTCCTATTCTCGAACAATATTTGGTTTTGTGTTTGTGGCGCTATCTTTATACTTTAGCATTCAATCTTATAATAATGCTATCAATTTGGTCGACTTCACTGGTCTTGGAGTAAAGTGCTCGCCTCAAGGCCCGGTGTTCGTGGGTTAAAACCTCGCTGGGTCAAAAGATTTCTTTCGAGTGATAACAATTCATAGCATAACTTCTTTTGGAGGGAAAGTAAAACCATCGGTCCCATGTCGACTGTGGTATGTAAGATAACCCTGTAAGGCTTGTGAAAATACCTTTCCCGGCAAGATTGTTAGGCCCTTTTGTTTTCACTCATATATATTCTCGTGTGCTTATATAATCATTTGGTTCAGAAAGCGCACGTTAAATAAAACAAATAAATAAAACTAGTAGATGGACCCGTTCCTTACCCACGTAATAAAAATTCAAATAATCAAATTAATACGTTTAATACCAAACAAATTATTATCATTAATCCGGCCCTTCTATTATCCATCTGTTATACACATTTTAATTATAACGGAATAGAGCTAAGGAAAATATATATTAAAGTAAGCGTATCCGCATTTGCGTGAAGGAAGCGTGGATAAACACTTAGGGAAGAACAGTCCTCGGTCCACGTGGCTGAGATTTGAACCCAGAACTTCCAGCTACGAGCAAACCAAACATGATTCTGAAACTTACCTAGCGCACCAAACGATTAAGATATATTGAATAATTTTTCGATAAAATATCTCTTTAAAATATTTATTAGTGTTGTGATTTATGAAAACATTTTTTTAATAACTTAATAGTTTTAGTTAGTACGTTGCATTAAATAAAATATTAATATTTTTAGTGAAAAGTTATAAATGAGAAAATAATTATGTTTATTATTACTATTATTAAACTATTAGGAGTGAAGATGTATACATTGTTAGCTAATCTAAATAACTGTTTCATATTCGATATAGATACAATTTAAATTCTAACACTTACCGAGGAATAGCTATTTCATTTATTTGTTTGGAGTTTTGTACTTTATAGGGTGGTGGTTTTTTGTTCCCATGGGCACTGTTTTAATTATATTATTATTATTACCCGTTCGATTATACCTACTTACGCTAAGGTGCAATGGTAGGGTGATTGTGAGATCAAATGGAGGACCTACAGTTTAACGTGGGATCCGAACCACTGTGGAGGCCTGGCACTCCACACACTCACAAGTTGTGATTAATACACGTCTTGTCAGAGGTGAAGGATCGAACCCCGGACCCGTAGCAGAGAAGTCTCAAACTAGTTTACTTAGTGAAACTTGATAAATTTGTTTGAAACTATCACAAATATATCAACACCAAAAAAAAATCACACTAGAACTAAATAAATAAAATAATATTACTTAAAATGTATTGCATTTTTATAGTAAAAAACAAACAAAAACATTAAAACTATTCTCACTGAAGAATGTCTATTTGAAAACCAGTTTGGGACGTCAGTTGCAACACACACCCTCATGGAACTGTGAGGGGAGTTAGTGGGTCGTTGAGCGGTGGAGGAAATGGCTTCACGAGACACACACAGCAACCGGCCGGTAGACTCAAATTTAAAAACAATGATATTCTCTTTTAAAAAATACAACACTTGATGTGCTGGTTCAGAAAACTGTTCAGGTGAAAAGGTATTCAATTATGCAGGGGGTAAAATAATAATTGTTTACATATTTTCTTAAGTTTATTTTTAATTAATAAATATAGTTTTTTAAAATACGACCCTTGTTCAAATTATTAATTAAAATACATATTTTATTATTTTTAAAAAAAGATCTAAATTATTCAGGAAATAGCCAAAGAGACAATCTTTTTGAAAACAGAGACATAAAATTTTTGAAAGGTATTTTGGGCGTAATCATGGAAGAAAAATTATAAAAATTATTTTGAAACGTTGAAGTTCAATATTTAATATCTTTTTAATAGTTAGATTTACAGAAATCAAATAACTTTTGTTGTAACAAACAACCTTTATTTTAATAGGAGAAAAATTTACAAGACGTAAGAATATATCTGGTGTGCAAAGCTGTGATCATGGCTTGACCCTAGTACAAGAAACATGCAGAGAACAACTGCAAGCAATCGATCAGCTGAAGGCATACATTACCACACATATAAAACAGATGACTACGATTGACAAACAATTTGCTTTCCTGCAAATCCAGACATTATTAGATGCTGAAAAAGATTATTTTATTAATGAACAAATTCAGCACACGTGTGCTAAGTACAGAGAGTTGAACACTACAGCTATGATTGCCTAAATAAATCGCTTTTGGTGCCACATTGTCTTGTATAAGAAAGTCAACCCCTATGAGCAGATTGCTAACTGAACAGCTTTAGATTTTCTTCGGTGAGGGTACAAGTGAAAGATGCAAGAGAGTTTGACTAACTTTGTTGTGACATTAAGAATCTTTTTAACTATCACTGTTTCAACTGCCAGTTGTGAAAGAAGTTTATCAAAACTTAAATTAATCAAAGCTTGTCAGAGATCTACAATGGGTCAAGAAAGACTGAGTAGCCTAGAAATAGTGTCAATTGAGAGAGATTTCAATGTAGATTTCAATAATGTTATTGAAAAATTTGGACAAATCAAACCAGGAGATTTTAAATAAATTTAAGTATACTAGCTTTAATTTAATTTTACTTTAATAAGTCAATATTTTCTTAAAGTACAATACATGCGATTAGGGGCCAAGGGGTTTAATTCTGAATTGAAGGGACTGAAGGAATGCTAAAGGTCCATGGGTTAGGAGGTGCAATATTTGCTTTACCCCGGAGGGTGGTAACCCAAGCTACGCCACTGCTGCCAAACGTAACATCAAATCAACATAATATTATGGTCTTTCAGATCGTATGCTTTGGAGGATGGGTATATGGTAACTTATCCTAGCTGTCAAATACCACCTCTCCTACTGCGGATGCCCTATATATTAATTGGTATAGTGAATATATGAGCCAAATAAACAAAAACATAACATAGCTTGTTTGAACATTAAAACATTGTACATGGCATGTGAAGAAACAGCAGTTGTAACTCTATATTTAAGATACTACACAAAGGCAGGCAAAGAAGTTGATATGTTTATTGTATTTATTATTAAATGCTCACCAGCAATCTCTGTTATGTAATAGACTGATAACGATTGGGTACTCTTCATTATGATTACGTTATATACAAGAGATTCAATAGCTAAAATAATGATTACTATCATTCTGTTAAATCGAAGGTTTATTGAATCGAATGACACTACAATTTACAAAAATGCTAACCATTGGGATGGTTATGTAGTTAAAATTAAACATTTGCGTCTAGCACTCACTTCGCATGTATTACTAGTACTTATAATATATTTTAATACATAACATTGAAATTAAGAACACGAACTAGTCCTGGAGGGATATTATGGGTAAGTGGCTACAGGATGAATGTAAGGCAACAATAAGCCCTAATCGGGCAATACAACTACAGAAGGGTGTGAGATGGGGAAGGACTATGAAAAACCCACCTTGTTTCTCATAAAGGGCATAGACCCTTAAGAATTACGCTAAAGACATGAAAATAAAAGAAACAAAAAAAAATCCCTTATTCATTTAGGGTATTCTTTTTTTTTATGGAACCGAGTGTCACAACTAGTTTAGAATGTAAGCAACTAAGCATATGAAATAATTGCGCTATATGGCAGGGATGAGAAAGGTGGAATTTGGGAGAAAATGTACCCAAATTTCCGTGAAGGTAGAGCGGAAAACTATTAAGGAAAATACACTTTCAATACATACGACCAGAATCCAAACCTTGATCTCTCAGTAGTCTAAATGGAAGTTTAGTCTATTGCAGATTAGAGTGGAGTTGGCCGAATTAGTTGAGATTTTGCTAGCTCTAGTGAGCGTCAATAAATATCAATACACAAGTTGCAAATCATTATAAATACATCACTGTCCATATGGAGGAGACTACATTTTAAATAATAATTGAACCCGGACCCTTTGGCTTAGTGCACCAGTGAGCTATCACTAATCTAGCCAATATTCATCCCGTGCTCAGGGTTATTCATCACTCATAGTTTTAAGGCTGAGTCTGTGATGGACGTGTAGAATCGTCAACTATATATAAGCGACCAATAAAGGAGGTTTTAATGATTCATCAAAAATAGTAATAGATTTTGAATGAAAAAAAAAATGTGATCCCAAATACGCTAAGGATTTTGAATATGGTACAGTTTATCTAAAACAACCAAAAACAGCTGTTATTACACGTATGTATCTTCATAACAATTATATGCAACGATTACAGCGCTAGCTTATATTGTGGAAAATTATTCAAATAAAAGCTTCAAAGTCTAATCAACTATTACATGCTCTGAGGTGAAGAATGTAGTAAGGGTGGTCACGACCTCTTTGGTGGAACCTCGCCTTGCTTATAGTGTGTCGCTGCGGGTGGCGTTTCACTCAACTATTTGCAATCTCACCTCGCGACCTCTCCAGATCACTCTACCCTCGCCCATAATGTTTCTTCCTGAACGGGTCTCCTCCTCTATAACCTAACGTGTTGTTGCACCCTAAAGTGTCCCTCACACAGACACTGCAGACCAAGGCCGTAGCCAGCCAATAATTTCATGGGGGGCTTAGTGGGCAGATCCCCCAATTGACGGAGGCTGGAAAAAAATTATAAATGATAAACAGTTCTAGACGTTCTCTGAAGTGGTTTTTTTTTCACCGTAAAATAACGCCCAAAATACCGAGCGCTATGAAAATTTCTAAGAATTTAACACCTCTAGAAGCTCTTTGAAGTGCTTTTTATGGTAACACAGCCCCCTAATTATTTGTATTTGTATCTTAATTTTGATATTGTTTGAACCATAAATAAAGACCCTGCATTGGTGGCGTAGTTGGCTAACGCTCGACCGCCGAGGATGGGGAGATTGAGGTTCGAATCTCGGTCGGGTGAACTGGGGTGTTTTTTCCTAAATGGTTTTCCACTCTCCCTCCACGCAAATGCGGGTTCACTTCCTCTAATTCAACCTTCCCAATTCCTAATCCATTAGCGTAATTAGTACTTAAAGCGTATAACCCGAACGGGTAGTAAGACGCGGTGCTTAATTTTATTATTATTATTATCATAAATAAAGCCATATATATTTTGTTCATAAAATTTCATGGGGGGGTTTGAACCCCCCGCCCCCGGCTACGACCTTGCTGCAGAGACACACCGTTCAGCTTGGGAGTCTAACACTTCTTATCAACATGAAGTTTATCGTGTGTTTCTCTTTTCATTGCTACACCTTTACAAATTCTCAGTTACTCGAGTTTTGGAAAACAACTCAAATATTGCAAGGCAAACGTGACGTTTGAATCGGATAAATATGGTTTATGTTGTGTGATTATATTTATAAGCACACTACTTTAAAACAAAATGAGTTTTAAAACACCCAGTCCCCAGGCTGTCAATTCACCTTGGTGAAACGGAAAGGTCCCATTTAACCAATACCAGTTACCTTTGAATTACTGCGGTAATGCTTACGGGGTGGATTCCCTTTTGTAGGTGTTATTTTTCAACATGTATTTATATTAATATTTGTTATTATTATTATTATTATTATTATTATTATTATTAGCACCGCGTCTTACTACCCGTTCGGGTTATACACACTTACGCTAATGTGTAATGGTAGGGTGATTGTGAGATGAAATGAAGGACCTACAGTTTAACGTGGAATCCGAACCACGGTGGCGACCTGGTAATATTTGTAAACGGCCATCATCCTTTTCAAATTTTAATTTATTGGGGATTAAAAAAATTGGTCCAATAAATTATTTACGAAATATCGACTACAATAATGATAGTAATTTTTATTAGACATTATCGATATGAGACTAGCAAGTTTCGTTGAGAGAGGATGGAATATTTTGTGTGAACCCCTTTAATTACTATTTAATGTAGTCTGAGTTTAATCTGCCAAAGCGCATTTCAGCAGATGAGCTTAATTTTCCCGTTTAATATTTTCAAAAATTAATTTGACGGATCTTAAAATCTTACAAACCACATTTATAAAATAATATTATTTATAATATTGACGTTAAACATATCATATCAATTTTTTTGTCTGGTGAAATACTAATGAGTTTTTTTTGTGAAGATTTGTTTTCCGTATTATTATCAAACTAATAATCTTGTTCTAATTTTAAAATCAATATATATCAGAAAAAGGAAAGACGCAATAATTCTATGGCCACTTACCTCACCTTTGAAGTTAGAATTATTTTTTCTAGCATCGCGTCTTACTACGCAGAATGAATTGCTGAATTAATAAATAAATACATTTGTCTATAGGTAACGTTGTCCTTAACAGCTAGATGTAGTTAATTTTCCTAATTTTATTTTGAATAAACTATTTTAAGGAATATTCACTGAAACTACACCTTTTATCTTAAAATCATTTGTTTTATAAAATAAAATAAATAAAAGTGACAAGAAAAATATGTTTTGAAAGTACCACATTTAATCAAAATATTAACTAATAGAATTTTTTTTTGTTTAAAACAATGATAGAATTGTTTTTATATAAAAATAAATGGTACGACACACTCGCACTAACCTTTTCAAATTCTGTATTATAGTTTCGAAGAAAAAGTTCAGAAATAGTTTTTCAGTAAATTATCCGTGACTAAGTTTTACTCATAAAAACAAACACATAGCAATAAACAACATAATAAAAACTCTTGATCCATAGACTTTAAACCAAATTGTTAAAGTATTTTTAACAAATTAAACATTAAATAAAATAAGTTATTTGTAAACTACCATAAAATTATTTGTAATTTGTAAAAATATAAACGTATTTTTATTTATCATGAAAACTATGTCCATTTTGAACCCAATCTTTAAGGTAAATTTAAAACAAAAAAATTATAATTTGTCATAAGTGAATTATCATTAAATAAATTCATTGTAGAAAAATAAAGTAGTCCCCCAACACCAATTTTAAACAAAATTAGTGGAGGTATTTTAATTCAAAATTTACATAAATTAATCTTCAGTAATCTACCACAAAGTGTTTTTTTTTTAGAAAAAATAAACCATATATTTATATAAAGTTTAACAGACACCCATTTTGAACCAAAATTGCTAGAGCTATTTTTTTAAATATTCAAATAAAGAAAACGTAATCAGTAAACTATCTTTATATGAATTTAACCCCTAAACACATGTGAATTATAAGATTCAAAAGGGCATATTATCCAGCACAATTTGAAATATTCGTTTCTTAGCATCAATCGGCAGCTGAAGTGTAACTCTACATATTGTGAATTAAAAATACACATCTTCCCACTTGAACATGGTTTCTCTGCCTGTTTAATTTCTTAAAATTTCTGGAAAGATGCAGAGTGGGCACATCCAACACAGTTATTCCTTACTGCAAAGTATGGAATGTAACAAATTAGATAATTAATTAACGCTTTTGAAGTAAAATAAAGACCACTATGCAAAAACAAGTAAGCCTTATCTTGAGTCAAGACTATAATATCAAGAAGTTCCACACACTGATTTCTCAAACGCATCCAGAAATTGTAAATTATTGTTTTATTATTATTATTATTATTATTATTATTATGCACCGCGTCTTACTACCCGTTCGAGTTATACGCACTTACGCTAATGTGTAATGGTAGGGTGATTGTGAGATGAAATGGAGAACCTACAGTTTAACGTGGGATCCGAAACCACGGTAGAGGCCTAGCATTCCACACATTCACAAGTTGTGATTAATACACGTCTTGTCAGAGATGAAGGGAGGGTCTACAGATAAATGAGTATATACCCCAAAAATAAATATACAGTGCAATTTGTTATGTCAAACACTCCCAAAATGCCATTTAGAACCAAATTGTTAAAACCCTTTGTAAAATATTTAAAGTTTTGCAAAAATCAGTTGTCATTAAATTACCTATAAATGAGTTTTTTCTCCAAAAATGCGTATACATAATTATTTGTCATAATACATAATCCCCAGATATTAAATTTGGAAAAAAAATATATTTATAGCTATTTTCGAATTATTTCAGTTTTTCAAAAAATGTCCTATTATATTTATCTTGCCAAATAAATCCTGGAAACGCATTTTAAATAAAATTGCTTGTCTATTTTTTTGAAAATGTGGAACTCAGAAAAATCACTTATCAGTCAAATTCTCTTAATTTGATGACTAGGAACAAAATTTAAAAAAAACTAATTTGATTTGTAGCTCTATAAAATCATACTATCAAGTTTGAACAAAATCCATCAAATCGTTTTGATATGTGGCCATGGACAGACTGACAGATATGGGGACAGACATAATTGAAAAATCCACTTTTTTGGATTCGGCTTCAATTGTTTTTTTGTACAATTACAATACTTTATCTTAATATGAGAAAGTAAAAAGTGTTATCTATGTAGCAATCGTTTTAAAAATAACCTGGCACACATCTTACACATCTACTTGGACACACACACACACACACACACACCCATGTTAGGCCATCAAGGTTAACAACAAAACCAAGGATAACCAAGAAACAAGAACAAACGTGGTCTAGACAGCGCTTTTCAACAGTGCTTTGCGGGGACATTGGATTCTGCAAAAGTTACCCAGCCATCGTGAGGCAGTTTTATAATATTTATAATAATAATATTTAGCACCGCGTCTTTCTAACCGTTCGGGTTATACGCTTTTATAATATTCTTTACTTGCTTTTCACACTAGCAAATAGCATAAGCAGGGACTGACAATTTCTTCAAATATGAATAAAAGGCATTTGCCAAAAGCGTAACTCTGTATTTTTAATTTGATTTATACTTTAAAATGTATCTGTTTTTATTGAATGCTCATAATTTTGGTGTAAACATTTTTATGAGGGCTTCAGCATATACTTTTTCTGATGCAAGGGCTCCTTTAGTCTAAAACGTGTGGGAAACCCTGACCTAAATAGGAAGTATATTTGGGGGAACCACATCTTACTACCCTTTCGGTTGTACGCTACTGTACAACCACCCCAATAGTTTAAGGATTAGGGAGGTTATATTTATAGAAGGTGTACCCACACTTGTGTGGAAAACATTTTAGAAATTCACCCTCAGTACACCCGACTAGATTCGAGCCACGATCTCCCCATCATCATTAGACTAGTCTATGAGATAGAAGTACCTTAGACCACTGGCCACTGAAGCGGATATTTGTAGAGGGAGAGGTTAGAATTTTCACCGGGTGCTCTGTGGGTGTTTGTTATCCAAATTTAATTTTCTCATCCCTTCTTCAAGCTAATGTGGGTGCATTACCTCAAACTACCCCTCCTCAATATTTCTTCCCCAGACTACATCGTTGGTAAACCTAGTGTTAAAGAAGTTTGAGCTAATCAATCCAGTCGCCAAGAAACAACTACAGATCACGCCTTCAAAGCGTGCAGTACATAAATATAGCAACTACACGCGTGTAGCCAGGATGTAGAGGCCACTGGAGATCTGGACTTCCCTACACTTAAATTATTACTAAGCTTACTTACGATTACGTTACCCTTTTCAGGACATTAAATGAACAATAAATATATGACCAGCTTTGGTGACCGCATGGTCTAAGGAACTACTCTAGCAAGAGACTAAATTGCCGATGACCGGAAGATCATGGTTCGAGTCCCGGTTGGGTGTACTGAGGTTAGTTTTCCCTAAATGGTTTTCCGCTCTACATTTAAGCAAATGCGGGTGCGCTTCATCTAAAATAAATCTTCATAATCCCTAACACATTAGAGTAATTAGTATATAGATCCAGCGCCCAAACGGGTTTTAAGATGCGGTTCTAAAAAAAGTAAATAGGCATATAAGCCGAATTGCTAGGGTTGCGCTTTATACAATTATCTATAAAATATGATTATAAACTATTCGATATGCGATGTCCAAGTCAAACAGTTGTCCACGCCATTGTCTGTAGGTTGCATTGCAGTCTATGACGTTACACGAATCAAACAGCGTGAACTCATTTCTTTAAGAACCACCATGCACAGTTTTTATACAACATTATTTAAGAAATAATTTAATAATCTTCTTTCTCCCTCATTCACCCCTGGACAACCCTTAAATTAAATCCTAGATATGTTGTACTTTAATACCGTAAATACAATGAAAAGTTACACTTTAAAACAAAATTTGTTTGAGTAACTACTCAATTCTAAACCATTTAATCATAGTTGAAATAGTTATCAAATTGACGTACACGTTAACAAACAAGATCGTAGCCAAAACCAGGACACCCATTTTAAACTTCCGGCAAACATTAAAACCCAACAAAATTATTGGCATTTAATTCAAACACGGAAAGGTAAATGAGTTATGTTAATTTTGATATAATTTTAACATTTAAAAAATTCGACACCCATGTGCAGGTGATATTTTTCAACTAATTTAAAACCATTCAAAAAATTGTTGGAACATTAATATCCTCTACTTTCGTCAACTAACAGTTCATAAATCAAACATTGCTGTAAAATAGCCACAACATTTGTATTGCTATACAAACTACTTTAGCATATTTATTGGCTCCAAAACTTCAATTGTATGATTTTTCTTTATGCAACAATGAAGTTTACGTGCGTGACCCAAACAAACAAAATTAGCACCGATGGTAATTTTAAGAGTGAATTTGTGTATTTTATTGTAGCTTGCATTTTGTCTCCTTACATTATTTTTACTTTCTCGCTATCTTTTATGTACAGAAAGTATAGTAATCTTCAAAAAAATCAAACTCAAGATTTTGATAAATATTGACGTTTCATGACTCCCCGAATAAAAAAAAATGTTGTTTTTGACTTTCCGTCTCTCTGTTTGTCTGTACCTCCAACAAGAGCCTAAACTATTTTACTGATCAGGCTAAAACTTGTAATCTAGGGTTTTAATAGGGTTGCCGCCTCGGGGGGTATTTGGAATTGGATATCCAACCCTAAAATTGAGGGTAGTTTACTAAAGGTCAAAATGACAAAAATTCGATTTTCTCAAAATCGGCTCTAACGATTTTGATTAAATTTCATTTCTAAACATTTATAAATATTCCAAACAAAATGGTCTCTTCCAATATTTCGGCAAAATGACTTTAAAGGCTCCGGGCTGATGCGTAAATTATCTTTTTTTTATAATATCTTCTAAACTATATGGAGATATAAAATTACTTATCGTTACAAATATGTAGGTATCTTTTTAATACAAATATTTTATAAGAATAATATTTTTATAAAAGCAATAATTTTCAAGCTATACGTAAATATATATTATATATATATATATATATATATATATATATATATATATATATATTATGATTTTTCTTACTTTTCAAACACAAAAGGTAAAAGTATTGCAACCGCAAAAGAAAATCTAACCTGAAATGTTGATGGATGTCAAAGTCTCAAGACCCCCCAAACCCTAAAAAGTGGTCTTTGCAATGACGTCTGTCTGTGTTTCTGTTTAAACTTAAAACTAAGGGTAGTTTAAGAAAGGGCGAAAAGAGAAGAAATCGATTTTCTCAAAATCAACTTAACCGTTTTGATTAAAATTCGTATCTAAGTGTTTATTAAGCTCCAGATGATGAATATTGTCAATGTAAGGAGATAACGAAAAAAAATAGAAATAAACTTCAGCCATCTCATCCCAACCCTCTCGGGGCTTTGGGAAGCCATCTATTGGTCTGGTTTCAGTTTTTGCAAACAACCCTTCCTACCTTTTCTGCGCTCAGAACCATTTGGGCTGCCACTCATCTTTCCCAGACTTTCTGCGTTCAGAATTATTCGGGCTGCCAACTCCTTCTCAAATTTCCACCCTCTACTCATGACCCCCCCTCCAAAGCCTTCACAGTACCGCCGTAGCAAAGGAGGGCGACGCCGAAAAGCCAGGGCAGAACATTACAACATCTTTAAAACCCTTCGCACACCTGCCCCATTCCAATATCCATCCGCTTCATTCCCCCACGTTCCCCCGCAACTCCTCTACTTGCCACCCGCCTATCAGTTACGACCCCTCTCTCCTCCACCTCCTCGGTATCATCTTTCCGACTACCGCTCTCTGACCCTCTCGGAGCCAAGAAGGACGCATATCAAATGCCTCTCAAATAAAAAAAACTGCAGCAACGACTACTTTACCTGGGCTTGGACAACGCACCTCCCAATTCCCCGAAACAAGAAGAGAGCTTAGAAAAACATTAGTTTCATTGAAAGGGAGATTTTCAAACCATAGAGATCTATTAAGAGGACTTAACTGTTTAATCTCAGCAAACTCTGTCAACAAAAAGTTTAGCGACTTGTTGCCAGCTTTGGAGTTTTACAAGGATGATATGCAGAACACCAGCAGAGATATATTGGAAGTGGAATGGAGCCTTTGGGCATCACACTGGAAAGCTACAGACTCTCCAAAACCAAAGAATGCTGACGACACATTAAAATACATACAAGCATACACAAAACAATTTATTTATTTTTTCATTGGTACAAACACATATTGAACGTATCAACCTATAATACCCACATTCACTTAATTAGTTAATACAAAACCCAGATACAGACTAGTAAGATTTGTATATATATATTTACATACATTTGTACATTTTTTAAATTAATACAATTGAAATTCAACATATATAATGAGTTTATGATAAATATGGATCCTACTACAATTATTTTCAACTGATTATTTTGTTATTAGAAATTAATTGTTGACACCTTGGTTATATCTATTATTTGTAATGTATTCAGCTACTTGATTAGGTGTATATATTTTTATTTTTTAATCAACCTTTAGGTTCTCCTTAGTTTATATATTTTATCCTTATGTTTTACTGCTATGTTTTGATAACCTCTAATGAGCATAATATGCTAGACCAGGGCTGTCCAACTTTAAATTATCGTGGGGCCGCATCCAGAAATATAGATACAGCGAATAAAATATATGGAGAGTCCGACCGTTAAGTTTAGCAAGTAATTCTAAAATTTCATAATAAAGAAAAGTAATATTGCTTAAATAAGTTCTTATTGAAACACTAGACAAGATGCAATTGTTTATACATTTATAATTATTATTTCATTTTAATATGTGTTCTGTGATTGTTTTCATTTACTAGAGTAGCCATATCAATATCGAAGCTCATAGTTGGCAATCTCAGTAAATTTGAAAGTGATTTATTAGTCAATGAACATCTGTACTTGGATTTTATGGATTTAATAGTTGAAAAAGTGCTTTCGCACATATATGTGCTCCCGATCATTGAGCACATCTTAAGCTCTCCTGGTAGTATTTTAGAAATATTCTCTTTTTTTCCATTCTTCCAATATAAAAAGGGTCTGATTGCAGATCGCACAGTTCCAGTTGAAGGTCAGATATTATGTTTTCAATTCTGAGAATGCGTATTGAAATGAGACATCTAGCATTCACATAATGAAATGCACTTGAAGTCGTGCCTAGGAATATAGGTTTGAGCTCGAGTCTAGCAATGAGGATTTTACTTTTCGCAGGTGTAAATCAAAAGTCGTAATCCACAAGAGGGTCGCACAAAATTTTTTGTGGTCCGCATCTTGGACAACGTTGTGATAGACGCTAGATGCTAAACTTGTTGGCGCTTCGCCATTAAAATGTGTTAAATACCAAAACGAGTCGCTTCCAAAACACCAAAAGGAACTAAACCAAAGACTAGATTATTTAATGTCTAGGGGTTATCTGGATTCAGCTTGTCAACAACTAGTTTAGTTCTGATTAGTTAAACCTGCCGAGACCCCTGTTATTTTATACTCTGCTACGATAAAAAAGACAACATTGAACATTTATATGGCATTTTATATGCACCTCTGTTTCTAGCTAGAATGTGCCATTTTTATATTGAAATAATCAACATAGCTTCTGAATAATATAAACATCTACATTAAAGATTAATCTACAAAACTCACGTTTTATCTTAACAAATCTTTATTTTGTCCTGTAGGATTTAAACATATTTTAATAATGTATTAAGGTAATATTACTATGGCGATAAATCAATCGTCATGAAAAAATATCAGTTACAAATATAAAGAGTACATATTTGCAGAGGGGTGCAAAAGTAGGTACACAGCTTAGAGTACTGATATATTCATTATATAATATATTATATATATATATATATATATATATAAATATAATAATATAAAATAAAATAATATATTATATCACCGCGTCTTACTACCCGTTCGGGTTATACGCTTTAAGTACTAATTACGCAAATGGGTTAGGGAATTGGGAAGGTTGAATTAGAGGAAATGAACCCGCATTTGCGTGGAGGGAGAGTGGAAAACCATTTAGGAACCCCCCCCCCCAGTTCACCCGACCGAGATTCGAACCTCGATTTCCCCGTCCTCAGCAGTCGAGCTCAACACGACAAGCGCGTTAGCCAACTACGCCACCGAGGTGGGTCATATAATAGTAGAGTGATCCTCTTCAGCAGCTGCGTGGTCTAACACGCTACTTTTGCAGTAGACTAGACGGCCGATGAAGGGGAGATCAAAGTTCTAATCTTGGTCGGGTATATTGAGTTTTTTTTTCCAAACTGGTTTTTAACTCTGCCTACACACAAATGGGGGTGCACCTTCTCTAAATATAACCTTTTTAATTCCTAAAACCATTAACGTAAATAGTGCATCAACGTATAACCCGAACATGTAGTAAGACGCTCTATTAAAATAATAAAATGTACCTCACGGTCGAATAAATACTTCAAAATGTGTTTGCAATTGGGGCAAACTATTCAAACACCTTAGGAATTAATTGGCACTTCTAAATGTATGAATGAAAATAATTTATTAGATAATTTAGAATCTGTATACCAGTGGTTCTCAATTACTTCTCAACGCGGGCCACAGTTGTATGTTTTTTTTCATGTACCGGGCAGAGGGTGTGAAAACTTAATTTGAAAAACTTACTTAATTATCAAAATAAAAACTAAGTACCTCATAATATTATGAACACTATTTTTATTTTCAGTGTTGTTGGATTATATATATATAGTAAATATATTTTCAGACTAATCATTTACCACGTGCAGGAGTGACATCCTTCACGGGCCACTAAGGATGTCAAACTCGATTCCTCAATACCCTCGATTCTTATTAGTATTGAAAGAATCGAGAGTCGATCTTATTATTACGATTCTCGATGCTTTTATCCTTAGTTCTCAATTAAAGTACTGGCAACTAAGAAAGCGGTAAAATTCTGAATGAGTAGTAATCGATAATTCTTATTTTTTTTATTTGACGTTATTTGCTAAATATATTTTGATTTAGTTAACAATCCTATTTGGTTAGTTTAAAAGAATTGTATTTTTTACAATTGTTTATTATATCCTTTAAAAAAATTATTTATAGGCCTAAATGCTTAATGACTCAGTGAGGCTTTATTTGTAGGAAAATTACATGCTTACTATTGTAATTCCTAGTTATTTTATTAAGTATGTATAATATGTTTTAATACTTGTTAAAATGAATCTTTAACTAAAAAGAATAGTTTTTTTTATTATTATTTACCTTTTTTTATCACCGCGTCTTACTACCGTTCGGGTGTATAAGCTTATTAGGCCTACTAATTACACTAATGGTTTAAGCGATTACGAAGGTTATATTCAGAGGAAGTGTACCCTCATTTTTATGGAGGGAGGATGGAAAACAATTTAGGAAACGCCACCCTCAGTACGCCCACTGAGATTTGAACGTATCCTCGTCATCGACAGTTTAGTCTATTGCGAGAGTGGTGCGTTAGACCACGCGGCTACCGAAGCGGGTATTTTTTAGTTATTTTGCTATATGGCCTACTATGAATTTGAATGAATATATTTTTTATATGGGGCCGAATTCTTGGAAAAATATATTTTATAATTGAAAACCACACTTCTTAAAATTCAAGGTTGATCTTAAGAATCAGAATCGTGAAAAACGGGTATCGTGACATGTATACTGTGGACCTACTTTTGAACCCCTCTGGTACTATTGTATCGTAAACTTAGTGATTTAGTCGGTGTAATATATATATATATATATATATATATATATATATGTGTGTGTGTGTGTGTGTGTGTGTATGAGTTTTAGTGTGCATCTTAGGCACATTAAGATTTAGATACATATTATTTGAAGTAAAATTTGACTTCACTCCCAAAATTCTAGATCTGGTAAATGTAAACTTGTGACGCATCATTTAGTCTAATGCTAATATATGTTGACCAATATCTCATCATGAAGTCTAGTGTTGCTATCTGTTGACCAATATCTCGTCATGAAGTCTAATGTTGATATATGTTGACCAATATCTCATCATGAAGTCTAAGGTTGCTATTTGTTGATCAATGTCACATCATTAAGTCTTTTGTGCTGTTATTTGTTGACTAATATCGCTTGCTGCTTAAGCCTAGTGTTGTTATCTTGAGAATAATTCATCGTCATCTGTGAACAAATAGGCGAAATATTACAATCGATAATTATTAATATCTAATGGGTTTTTTTAAATTTCATTACTGCCATATAATTGCATTTTCAACAGAAAAGCTACATATAATAAACTATATATATAGTAATAATAATAATAACAATCTTAATATATTGAACCGGTCACAATTTGTACTTCTAAGTATACTCCGTTTAGCCTGAAGCAGGCTCACCACGAGGGGGGACTGTTGGTGCCATGCCACTAAGCCTGGGATTCCTAGGAGCTCGAGTCAAAGATTCAAAATAACATTTTTTTTTTAATTGTGGTAGATGGAATTAAACAAAACAAATGATAGTCAATAAAATGCTTATCCATACTAAGTAATAATACATGTGCCCACCGGCTGGGGTTTCCTCCAGAGGAACCTGCTTGCATGTGCCACAGTGGTACACCAAACAATTGGTCCGGTCTAATCTTGTCCCTCGTTTAGAAGTGCTCGGAAGTTTCACGGAGTTTTATATTTTTGTACTTAGATTAAATTTTGTGCATAAATATTTGTGTAGTATATCAAATTAAATTTAAGTATAAGTATTTCATCATGCCCATAACATTTCGGATTAATTTCTGTACATTGCTTTGGTTTAGTAAAAGTGACCAAAGATTTGGAAAAAAACAGCAACGTATAAATATTAGTCTATAAGTGGTGGCATGATGGGGGTGAAGGGGGGGCTTTCTCCCCTTGGAAATAATTTTTGCCTCACTTCCTCTCGATTGAAATAAATTGGCCCTTTCCTGGAATAATCTTGCCTCTCTTTAGATTAATTTCAATCCCCTCTGTTAACTCAAATATTAAGCGGAAACATTTTCTTGGATCAAATTACAAATAGCGTTTGATCAAAAAATAAATTTAAAAAAAGGAAGGCGAATACCACTCTAAATAGCTTCTAGGCGGATCCAATTTTCTAAAAATTGTTGGGCGTAGACCATTCTAAATAGATTATATAAAGCCATTCACTCTTAAATTGCAGTACAGGCCCTATCAAGACCCCTGCCATCTCTTTCTAGCTCATTGGGCTCCCAGTGAGTGCTGTTTTGTTTTTTTCCATCCAGTGTAGTTACCATTTTGTAGCTTAAAAATGAGCATAGGTATTTCTATTAAACTAGCTTACTATATTATTTAAATTAAATATTGATTAATTAAATATTGGAAGGAGGATAGAACATTGAGAGGAGGATATAAGGGCAAGGTCTACATACTTATCACAAAACTGTAGGCCTCAACATTCACAATTAAAACACAACAAAACACATGACTATGGCGATTTTTGGAGTACATCAGTCTCCTTCAGCATAAGAGAGTAAAATACAGACTGGACAATGGTAGCATGGTTAGAGGTTGGTAAAAGTCACTTGGATACTGTTACTGTCTGTTTCTAGGTTAATAAAAAGGTTTAGGCCTGGATTCTGTAGCTGCCTGTTCAAACTTGTATCTTTACTCTTGGTATATAGATAGAATGTTGTATTGATATTAAGTTTAATTATATTATATGTTATTTTTGTTTATATAAAAAAGATTACTGAATGGTATATGTATGCCTGCTTGGAAGAAAAGGACAGAAGGTTTTCTAAGGTTGAGATCAGTGGGGTGCCTGGATTTGGTAATGTATTGGTGAGCAAGTTCACATCTACAAATTTGGGAAGTATTGAAACTATTGGGGAGGGCTCGTTTTAATCTAGTACTATAGCTTGAGTCAAAATCTGAATTATGTGTTTGGGCATGAAGTGCTACTGGTTTGTCAGGGTCCTTGTGGTTGGTATTAAAACAATGCCATTCATCCGTTGTCTGAGTGTTCCTTTGGTGAGGCCGACGTATTCAGAAATGCAGTAGTTGCATTATAACTGGTGTTTATTATTTTCTGTGGAATAGTCATAGTGTCCTTTCATGGGGTATTCCATTTGCTTCATTGAATGATTTATTATACTGTCAATCATAGGCATGAGTCTGGGATATAAAATAGATATAAATGCTATGGTAAAGTTAAAACAGAGCCTCGCTTTGCTCATTCAACTGTCAATAATGATTTTAAATCTTCTTAATAATATATATGCTCGTTATGTTGAATGATAATACTTTGTTTAGAGAATACACAATTCACCCTCTCTTAAAACGTTGACTTATTTTTTTGGCTAAAAGGGAGGGAAGAACAAACAACGCTTTCTCGAGCGAGCTCACTTCGACCAAATATAGCCAAAGATGCTATTTAAATCAGGTATTTTTCAAACACATTGCCAAGGCTGAATTTGGGATCAACTATGATGAATTAGGTGGGATTTTTTTAGTATAGGAGCGAGAACTTCTCACCAAGTTTATAAATCGGTTAGTATTAAGTAGTTAACCGATAGCTATTGTAACGGTATTACAAGAAAAGAAGAGTTACAAACTCAATATAATGGGAGTGCACTCACCACCTGCCTTGTTGAAAGTAAACATTGGAGCACACGTGCCGTGACATCCTCTCCCTACAGCTCAATCCCACGAACTAAATGGAGACACTGCCCAACGATCCACTCGTGATAGAAGCCCCGCCCATAAACAAAGTGAAACTTGAACTTGACCAGTCATCCAGATGTTTCTCCGATATTCTTGTAGCTCCTAGAGTCGCCGCTATCCCTCCTAAGCGCTGCTTATCTCCCCTCTTCCACTCCATTTTCTCCCTCCCTCTTTCCCTCTCTCTGTGGGCATGTCTGATATTTGTGTGGACTATGTATTTCGATGTATCTTTTTCATAGACTCTCATTGTATCACTGGCTTACTAGGTGAGAGCAGATTAAGCTTAGGACTTAATTATATTCTTCAAATTCTCTTTTGGCTATATTATGGGGAACCTTTCAAAATTATAATTTTGGGACTTATTAATTTAAATTTCTATTAGGGGATCGGGTTGTTATCTGCGCGGTTAATTTGTAACCACGTATCAATTAGTATTTGTCGTGTTAAGGGGAACTTAACCATTCTCCTATGCCAGTAACTTCTGTTTCGCCACTGGGCGGTTTACGTCTATTTGAGCTCTTGCCAACTGTCTGTGTAGCAGTTGATGTTTTTTGGGAATATTTTGAGTATATTTTACTCAGGCAGTTTAAGTTATCAGATGGTTATGTGGGGACAAAGCACTTTAACTATCAGATATGTTCTCTTTCTTAACTGTTTCAAACCTGTTCTATGTTATGGTGTTTAAAACCAAATAGGTTTTATATGAGTAAATTATTCCTTGATTATCTAGACTTATACTTGTTAATTGTTACTATATTACTAATATACTATGTTACTATATTGTTATTATATTATCATAATCTCAAAAGAGATTATTATAATATAACTTATTGTCACCTGGTGACTATTTATTAATAGATATAGTTTAATTCCTATTTTGACCTTTGAATCATAACTTGTAGATTATCCTTAATGGCGGTTATAGTTGTCTCTCACTTTAAACTTAACTTGACGAATATACTAGTCAAACAATAGGTTTATATTGAATTCTAGTCATATATATTATACTGCATATTTGATTATAAATCTTCGAATTGGCTTGCCTTGGGTGATAACTCGGCCTTTGTAATATTATTTGTATATCTTCTATCTCCTACATGTCTAATAAAATTAATAATGTTGTTCTCTGGTAACTCCTTGACTATTTTTTTTATCTCGCTTCCAAGTTAAGGTAGTTACACTAATTTATTTAAATTTCGTTTCCAGATAAATACCTATGTTTATGTTAAGAAAAGCCATCGCAAAAAAACATATCGGTAGCCCCAAGGGTAGAGCCACGTTTGTGGGGGGGGAGGAGGGATGCAAAGAGGGCAATTACTCTGGACCTCACATTTCAGGGGTGCACACACATTATTAAATTTAATTACAGTTATTATTCTAAATTTCACACCAAATGGTGTACAGATAATTAGCTGCAATAAGTATTCGTTTGGTGATAGTATTCCATTCCAGATTCCTGAAAACCCTAAACTATGTAATTTAAGATTCACATTATTCGAGTAATGTGCCGCAGTACAGTAGAATACGCTACCATTGTGCTGCCGCTGTCGGTCTACAGACAACTAACAGTACAATGGTGCAGAGAGGAATTTACTTATGTAACTTAATTTGTTTGCATTTAATAAAAGTACAATCATTTAATGGGTTGACCAATATTCAATAAAATATGAGAAATTATTATGTACCTAAGATGAGTACCGAGTACGTATCAATATATTATAAGGCCTTAGTGCTAAAACCTAAAAACTACCATTCAGAAGGGGGGGGGGCCTTCAATTTTTTGCTCTGGGCCTCACATTTGATTAAAATGGCCTTGCCCGAGGGATGAAGTATTCACTATAATAGCCTTTGCTCACTACGACAAATGAACGTGTGTGAATTTCACCCATCTCATCGTAGATAACGCTTATTCTTTATAATATGTAAATAAATATGTCCAAGGTACACATTACTATTTAATATAAACACTGGTTTTGCTAACACTGCATACGTAATGGCACTCGTACGAAGCTCAACCACCAGCTGTCACGACAATAACTATTCAGTGAGTCAAGTCTGTTACGAAATCTTTCCCTGACTGACCAAACCAGCCATAACACCACAAATAAAGACACAATTATATTTTTAAGTTGAATCAGATAGATACACTAGAAAGGGAAGCTCACTGTTCAGTGCATCTACTGGTTATGAAGACTTTGTTTGATAAGAGAAAATATTTCTCCACTTAGGTCCTACCTGGCCTGCAGCGAGAGTACCGCCTAGAGAAGGTGTTCTCATCCAAGGGTGACTCGCACTGGTACCCCCGTGGTAGTGAATACGAGCGTAGTCGTCACAGTTGGTCACACTGTCACCATTGCAGTCCTGCGTATAAACATATATTGTTAAAATAATGATTTTTTGGGATAACCTTTCAAAATCATTGTTATAGTGGTTGCATTATATAAGATTTTACTATACAACTTCAAGGCCAGATCACTAATAATGTTACTTCAAGGAAAGGTTATTAATAAAATAAGGTTAACGCAAGACGATCACTACGGAAATATCAGATTTGTTTTAGAGTGTAGCATCTTTAACCGAGAAAGATACGTAAAATCTAGCTTCGTTGCCTATGTGTGTAGACTTTTAGCCGCTCTGGTGGCACAAAACGTTGCCCGGGGTACACCATAGGGTTCCCTTTTAGAAAAATTACTTATGGTACCAGTCGGTAAATGAACCCGGAGTTCCTAAATACGTAGCCAAATGTACTAACCACCTTACATGGGGCCGGTTTCCTTACAGATAAAAATGTGTAACTAACTAATGAGTTGAGCACCTCTCTTTACAATTGATGGTTCCTATTTATCAACCACTAAACGTTGTCTGAACCAATAATAAATTTCATCAAACATTGTTTTGTGCTAGTTATTGAATCTGAAAATGAAATGGAAGTTGGTAATAGCTAAACATATTGCTACTAGATCAGAATCCACTCTGCAGATGTCTATTCCCATATATAGATCTCAAACATACGCTCGTTCTTTCACTGTCCTGGCATCACAGGATTGGAACGAACTACATAGCTCGACTCGTCACCTAACATCTAAAATTCTCCTAGAGCGTGAGGTTAAGCAATTTATCTTGTCTAAAAAGCTAAACTGAGTTCTTGAAACTACTTGAGCTTTAAATGAGCGTATGAATGAGCGTGCGAATGGTTTTCTACTTATTTGAATATTTCTTTATTAAAATTAGTTTGTTTTTCAATAAATACATAGTGTATATTGTATTCAACGCTGGTTAAGTGGAAGAGAAGGCTAACGCCTTAACTTCGCCAGATAAATAAAGACTATTATTATTATTATCATTGGTCATCTCACTGTTAAACCTCATGAATATCACGTGCTCTCATTATTTTCTCTGATATGAAGCTAACCCTAAGCCCCGTCCATTTTTAATAATTTGACTTTGTATGTTCTCTACTCACCCTCCCATATTTGACCATGTAGGCTTCCAAGATGCGAGCAGCACAAGTGATATCAGTTGCACAATCTTCGTAAGCTTGAACATAACACAGATTAGTGGTAATATTGGCATAAAATAGAAACTAGTAAAATCATTATATAAAAACAATCAAATTGGGTAATTTTTTATTGTGTACATTATTGGTTAGTTGATTTTGACTTTGGTACAAAATATAAAAATATTCTTAATATTACATGACTTAGACATTGTTTGGTTCAATTTTTATTTACTATATACACCTTTAGGTTGGTTTTTTTTTTTTTTTTTTCAAATACATTACAATACAATAAAGAAATGTATAGCAGTGGTTAGGGGGTAATACATGCAAAGTTTAAGTGCTTAGCTCTGACTGATGAGGTCAAAGTTCAGTCCTCATTAAATATGATTCAATTTTATTTTAACACGTTATGTTTTCTATATTCATTCAGTTTGAATGTCGGTTCAATTCCCTTATTCGTTTCTTCCTTACTTCTTTTATTGTATTAAATGATTAATTAAGTCCGTACCAATATGAGTCACAAAAATAAAGCCATTTTCCTGTGTGTACAATCTAAGTTTTAACGACAGGTTATTCAATAATACTCAAAATAACGAACCCTAACCTTCAATTGGTAAACGTGTAGAAGGTTATGATTTGTTAGTTTGGGCTATCTTGTAGTCAGTAACATAGACTAATCATAATGATTAACTAAAGCACGTGTTTTTATGTGTTATGACATATTTTTCCTGTGTTTGCATAAATTAAAAATTTATCCTTGGTAGAATGTGATTTTCTCCTTTCACAGTGAAAAATTAGCGGCTGGGGACTGGATGTTGTATCCATTATAGAGTTAAGTTAGTTTAGAAGTTGTGTACTGATTATATCAGTAGGTTCAGAAAGTGCACGTTAAATACCTCAAACAATAATGAGTAGTCTCTTGGAAACTCAATTGTAACTCGATTCCGTGAGACTCGACACGCGCACATACACACAGTTGTTGGCACCAGTCATCACAATCCAAGGTTATTCAACTGTATAACCTCAGTTTGTTTGTGTAACTCGAGTGGAACAATCGGGCTGTGTTGTCTTTACAAGTGTTGTGTTTTTTATTTTCCAATTCAGTAAAGGGGTATTCAAATCAATACAATATTATTTGTACACTACTGTACTGCATTTATGTATATTACACGTATGTATAAACACTACACCATTATATTAACACGTAGTATGTTGTAGTTTACGTATATTACTTTTAATGTACCGTAAATACTTCAGTACAATACAAATGTATCTATAATATTCGATATTGTACTGTAATTCATCCTTGTTTAGTAAACATGACATAGTAAACATGCATCTCATTCAAGTTAATTCGTAAAAAAACTCGACAGCATCTCAATCCACATTAGGTCGAGTTCCCGAGACTCTACTATAACAATAAAAATAAGAAGAAGAAACTATATTTTGATTGATTTTTTATTATAAATACTTTGGGTTCCAGATTTGTTTGTAGGCCTCCTAGTTGAGTAGTTCCTCAACAATTGCCTCATAGTATAGCTTTAAAGCTCGTATGAAAATGGGAAAAATATTCTGGACCCACATACAGATATAAACCACTAACAATTTTATTATTGTATCCATGCCTGAAGATTTTCTCCATTTAATTAAGTTAAAACGTATAACCCAAACGGGTAGTAAGACGCAGTGATAAAAAAAAAAGTAAAACAAATAACATGGGTATTGTTAGTTGATCAGATCGTATGTTCCTTTTAATGGACGGCCGTTTGTTCGTTCATTAACCAACAAAAAAAGTGGTTGACCTTGGAATGGTCCATAGCACCTTGGTCAACCTTGGAATGGTGGTTGCTAGCACCTTAAGGTCACGAGAGTAAACTAAACAAGGAGTTTAACTCGAGTGCCATGGTCGTTACGAAAATACCAGAGTCTCACCTCGCGTTCTTTCTGGATCATCCTCATCTAGAACGGGTCTCCCTGCCTCAATCCAGTAGATCTTGGAGATATAGAAGGGTCCGCAGTAGCCCTTGATACAAGCGAACGTGTTGTTACATTCCGTGGCGGCCTCGCACAGACAGCGGACACACGCGGGACTCAGGTTGGAGATGAACACCGCTGGCAACAATAGTATTCATCCGCGTCAACCACTGGTTTAACAATATAGGTATTAGTCTAAGACCAACTGTTCAACATGATTTATATTAAATCGTTTGGGTATAATTGTCCCTTTGTGTTGCAGGAGACATTCATGGTCAAGCAGGGGTGGACTCGTCTGGTTTGATCTGGGCTGCTGCAACTACAGTGAACTAAATAAAGTTATCGGTTCAATTATAATTGATTGTTTTCATTAAATTTTATTCAAAGACTCCAGTTAGTAAGTTAAAGTGTACCAAGAATACATCATTTGTGAAGATGTACGATGGCATAAGACCGTACCTTTTCTGTTTCTTGATGTTGTTTATAAACAATTTACTGGGCCCAATGTAAAATCATGTGTTAGTCAATATTGACTTTTAATTGTTTTGTAATCTATACAAGTAGCGAATGAAGGATCATTTAAAAACCTAAATATTTCAAAAATAGATTTCAAGTTATTATCTAGCAATTGTGAAGCATTTTGCTCATTCTAGTAGAAAGTATAAGATGATGTTTTAAGTGGACTAAATAACAACAAATAAACGATAATGTAGCTTAAATTACATCAGGATTAAAATTATGGATAATAAAAATATAAATACTACACTGCATTATATTTCAACATAAACTGAAAATTAGCTTCAGTGGTATTTATGAAAATTGTTAAGGGTCGCCATATTTGTAGTCCTGGGCCGTTCGGAACCTGCCAGTCCACCCATGTGGTCAAGAGTATACGAGAGGTTGATGTAACAATAATCGATCGATAATAATATAACTAACTCTGATACTGAATGCATTAGGATGCCTTTTCCCCCCTTAACAAACGCTAACATGTAATTATCAATATACCTAGAAATGGTTTGTTAATTATAGAAAAAAGACTGGTCATAAATATTAAGAATATTGTGTGTTATTTTAAATGTGAAAGACAAATTTAAAATTTCAACAAAATATTTTGATCTTAAGGAAATACCAAGAGTCGCATTTCATAATAAAATATTAGAAATATATATAATATGTATTAACTCAAAGGTTAGGATTATGGATTTCAACGTCACTTTATAATTATGTGCCTTGTCAGATTTTAATATAATTTTCAAATAAAAATTGAAACATAAGATGATCTCACGAAGGAAGTTCTTAAGGATATTTTGGCACCATTTGAACAATTTAAATAAACCTATCAATTTTTAGCCTCATGTGTGTGGTTAGGCAGCAACGAAAGGGGGTTTTATAATCCAGAAATGAATTATGTATCTATATTATTTGATATATTGACGATTGAGGTTAAAATCTCAATAAAATTTGCCTATTATAATATTCAGGATTAATGTGTTTATGTTGTTTATTTAAATTTAAATAGGACTTCTGGTTTTCTTATCTAATTACTTGATCAGTGCATATATTTCAAAGATTATAAAGTTGGTAAAGTCTCACATAAGTTAGAAGTTACGCCAAACATCTGAAAGCGTGGTATCAATGTCTAACCTTTCAGGAAGCAGAATGTGGAATCGGTGCTAATATCTTTTACAATCTCTTGAACACATTCCAAGTGCAGACATTTAAAACTAATGCATATAGTGTTTTCTATACAACGGCAGCTTATTTGAAGAAATAATGTTTTAATATCACCGCGTCTAACAACCTGTTAAGACTATACGCGTGATAATTACTCTAATGTGGTACGAATGAGGAAGGAAGCATTTTAGAGGTAATCTACCTACATTTGCATGGAAGGAGAATTTAAAAAACAATTTGGGGAAAACCGCTCCCAGTACACCCGACCAGGATTCTAACTCCGATCTCCCCATCTTTAGCATGCTAGTCTAACACGAGAGTGACGTCTTAGACCATTCAGCCACTCTAGCAGGTAAGAAATAATGTTCAAGTATTTTATTATTATTATTTATAAGTTTCTTTCTCTTTCAAACCTATAGGAGACACAGTGGACCGGACCCATCAATACTTTTGAACATAAAAAAATACTTTTTCTTTTTATCTTGTAAGATATGTTGCAAAAAACATTAACATGAAGTAGAGCAACATTCTCTTCATACACTGAATTATTCGATTCGTTATACAGTATTGTAGTCCCAAGAATATTAATTACTCGTTCCAATAGTCATGCGACTGTACAAGTGCCCGAGAATCAAATGACTAATAATGGAGAAGCTGACAGGGCCAGCCCCTCTATGATAAGCCCCATCGTCCAGTGGCAGATATTTCTCAAGGCCATTCCTCCGAGCAAAACCTTAGCTTACAGGGCTATTTTACGAGTGCCTGCCATTTTATTTTGTTGTTTTATTATTATTATTATTATTTAACACCGCGTCTTACTATCCATTCGGGTTATACGCTTTAAGTACTAATTACACTAATGGATTAGTAATTGGGAAGGTTGAATTAGAGGAAGTGAACCCACATTTGCGTGGAGGGGGAGTGGAAAACCATTTAGGGAAAACCACCCCCAGTTCACCCGATCGAGATTCGAACTTCGATCTCCCCGTCCTCAGCAGTCAAACTCAACACAATTAGCGCGTTAGCCAACTACGCCACCGAGGCGGGTTGCAATTTGATAGAAATGGTGTATATTTTATTTTGGTGTCGCCACCGTGGTTCGGATTCCACGTTAAACTGTAGGTCCTTCATTTCATCTCACAATCACCCTACCATTACACATTAGCGTAAGTGCGTATAACCCGAACGGGTAGTAAGACGCGGTGCTAATAATAATAATAATAATAATAATAATAATAATAATAATAATAATAATAATATTTTGGTGTGTGTTAAAGACCCAATAAGTAAGGTGACGAGTGAAAGGGATTAATTAAAATGAATAAAGTATATTCTTTATTTTTTTAAATACGCCGTTTTTTTCACTAAAGTGCAAGAAAAACTTGTGATTAAATGGCTAGTATTTTTTTTAAATCCATTCTACAACAAAATTTCCCGAATAACATAATAGAAAACTCTGATAACTGAGAAACGATCTGTACTACACATAAAATTACACACGGCTGGCGACCAACGAGATGCATCTAGGGAAACATGTATCCCGCGACTGCGACTCACCACCCCACGTCTGAGGTCGTAGTCGCGAGACGCGAGTCACGCCGAGGGAATGCTACCTTGTCTTGGAGTATTATTACTTACGTGGGTAAACAGAGCTTGTTTAAACTGTATCTTTCGGGCTGTGATGTGCTCCCCCATACTAGGTCCTCAATTTGACTAATCATATAAGTACTTGGGAATGTAATTCTGTTGAATGTTCTACTGAGTGATGAGAACAACCATATGTACAGTTTAAATTCGGGAGATGGGGTTGGGAGGGGGTAAGGTGGGGCGAAGCCAGTACACGATATGTACTGTACATAATATATGTGTCTCATGTTATGATTATTAAAGATACTAGCTAAAACAACATATCAACATGTGTAGAAAGCTTGTTTGCTTCTTGGAAATTCACATAAGCCTATAATATTTTTAAGTGGAAGAAAAGAATCTTCAGTCAACAAAAAGATTTAAAAAAATGAAAATCAAGAAACTGTAACAGATCAAGTTATGGCTTCCACCCACTAAATTATAGGGCAATTTTCATAGGAAAAACCATTTGGATATTACATTTTTTGACGGTTAACAAATTGATAACGTTTTGGGCCTACTATATTTATATACTATATTATTAGTGTTATTTTTATAGGTAGTGATAATATACATCAAAATTAACAGCGTCATATCACATCTTCGGACATAAAAATAGGTATATTTTTAGCACTACGTCTTAGAGTACGACCAGACTGAGCGCGCGAGCGACAAAAAAAAAAAGAACACATTGGTTGTAATGGGAGGTGGCCACACGAGCGACTGACGCGCACGCTGAAGATAGAACTGGTTCTATTTTCAAGCGCGCGCGCTTGACCCGGTACAGTCTAGTTTACAGGCGCTAGGCAATATTATTGTATGTTGGTTCATTGAGTGCTGGGGAAACTTCTCATTTTGATATGATATTTGACTTTTTTCTATCAGTGATAGGTTTAACACACTTGTATTAATGGCCTAATTAATTGGTAAGACCATAAATAATATAATGTATATGTAAACCCGATATGTTAAAATACTTCAATATTATAATCAAAGTAGGCCTTTACAAATAAGAATCACCATTAGTTTGGAGAGAGTATGAAAAAACCACAACAATAAATAAGTTTTAAAAATCACCTTCAGTTCACTGAGCCAAGATTCGAACCTTTGCCTCCTAGTGAAAAGCTATCGAGTGCAACGCACCATTCCGCCACTGGTGCGGCTAATCTGATTTTAAAACAGTTCAGTACAGTACCATACGCATTTCTCAATTTATTAATTGGATGCACTCCTACTTTTTTCTTTTTTATAAATACACAATATTTTCTGTAAGAATTTTTCGAGGAACAGAGTCTTTGCAGAGACATTCTCTAATAACTAGGGTCGCTAATTACAGCGCTCACTCGCTCGCCAGTTTGGCCACCAGTCGCTCGCTCGCTCGCTCGCTCGCCAGTTGCCACCCAGTCGCTTGCGCGCTCGCTCGCTCGCAAGCTTGGCAGTCTGGCCGAACCCTTACACCCGTTTGGGCTATAAGCTTATATACTAATCACGCTAGTGGTTTTAGGGATTAGGAAGTCTATTTTATAGGACGTGTACCCAAGTTTGCATGGAAGAATAGTGGAAAACTATTTTGTAAAAACCACCCTCAGTACATCCGACTTAGATTCGAACCTCGATCTCCCTATCATCAGCAGTCTAATCTACCACGAGAGTAGCGCTTTATACCCTGTGGCCATATATGTACTAATTACACAGATGTGTTAAGGATTAGGAAGGTTTGGTTTAGTGGAAGGGCACCCCATATTTGCGTCAAGGGAGAGTGTAAGACAATTTAGAGAAAACCACCCTCAGTGCACCAAACTAGAATCGAACAACGATATTCCTCTCTTTGGCAGTTTAGTTTACTGCAAGCGTAGTGCCCTAGACCATGTGGCCACCAAAGCGGGTGTTAGTAGATTTAGTACATTTTCTAGCTGTCAGTTAAGGCCTGCTCTTCTCTCTCTCTCTCTCTCTATAATATTATATAATATTATATATATATAATAATAATATATATGCCTGTAACTCTTCTTACCCTCGCAATATTACATGCCACATTTATCTATAAACATAGCCTAAGACTTCAATAAATACAACAAACTTTCGAAATAGAAACATATTAATAACCGGCCAATTAAAAAAAAAATAGTCGAATCTTACCAGAACAAATGAATACCAAGAAGGCTAAAAGGACGTTTGTCAACACCCAGAACCGTAGAGAAAACAACATGGCTTCCGAGTTGTTCCAACTACGCACAAATACGTCACTTCAAGAGAAATGTTTTTATCCTCACACTCAAGAATAGCTAAACTTTTAGGCGCTTCATGATAGGACACAAGAACCACACGGGGAACGTCACCATCTTAACAGATGCGTCTGGCCGCAGAAACATCACCAACGGGACTGTTGTTGTTGGCATTGGAAATGGTCACTTCCAAACAGGACGTAGAGAAAGTCAATGGGTAAGAAAGACTCAAGTCACATGATATGGGAAGTTTCACGTTTCCCGCTCATGTGATGTAGTATTAAATAGAGTAGGGCAGAGGAGGGGAAGGCCCAGGTTGTTAAGAGTGATTGAAGGATTAGCATCCTCCCCTGACCCTAACAAGAACCGGAAGATAAGGGAATCTAGTGGTTCCCCCCAAAATATTTGTAGCTTTGACTGCTAATTGGTGGGTGTGCGGACTAGGTTCATCTAGTCTGGTTTACCGGTGACAAAGAAGTCGGGATTTGAGTTCCGGAAGGGCGTAAAGAGAATGTTTTAATGGGCTTCCCACTTCCTTCCAAGCAAATGGTCCTGCATTTTCTCTAAACTCTACTTTCCTAATACCCACCCTAATAACGTAATAAATTAAGATCGCCTAGCAGGGAAAAGAGACGTGGTGGAAAAAATATTAGATTTTCAAAGGTTTTTTAATCGTAAAATATGAACACCAAGTCCAAATGGCGTTAATAGCTCCCTTCATTTTCTCGACTAAGGACGCCAGGGAAAGGGAAAGGTAAACAAAAGTTATGTGATGAAAAAATAATACTGTACATTGCATAAACTTTCTTACTCCTTTATCTAAATTTTACTTACAACCTATACATTTTGTATCTCAAATAATTGCGGAGGAATGATCAAAATTGTAAATTTCTATTGAAGTAAAATATCCGCAAAGTCATTTTCACGGGAAAATTAAATGCTCTGATTAGTTAGTATTTTTTATCACAGTGTTTTACTACTCATTCTGTCCAAACGCATAAATGATAATGTCTTTAGTGGGATAGCGATGAGAAAGGAAGCATTCGCGTTGAAGGAAAGGGTGAAACCATTTAGTAAAATCCAACCACAGTAGTCCGAGCTGGATTCGAACCCCGATCTACCAGTCATCAGCAGGCCAATCTAACGCGAGATGTCTTAGACCACTGAAGCAGGTGTTTGTAATGTTAAGAGGTGCATAGATCCGAGATTTAATCAAAATCGTTAGAGCCAACTTTTAGCAAATCAGTTTTTTCCTTTCCGCCTTAAGTTTCCCTTAATTTAAGGATTACGAGATAATTTCAATAAAAATACCCCCCTAGGGAACACTGTGAAAACTTTAGATACCAAGTTTTAGCTTGAAAGTTAAAATGGTTTGGTCTCTAGTCCTAATAACAGACGGCATTGCCAAAACCACCTTTTCGGGTTCAGGGACTTTGAAACGTTGACATCCATCAAAATCTTGAATGCGAATTGTTGACCATCACACCCGAGGGGTGATGAAAAAATAAACATTAAAACAATATAACTATTTGTTCATGTAACATTTAGAGTATAACAGGGACGAGTTAATTTAATACTATTTTCTGTCAATAATATGTAAGCCAACGCTTTTCGCTTTTGTCTGTGAAAGAATGTGCGTGTGCGTGTGTGTGTGTGTGTGTGTGTGTGAGGGTGTGTGTGAGGGTGAAGGAGGTTACATGTATATATAATATTTTTTTAATATATATATTATATATATATATATATATATATATATAAGCACCACGTCTTACTACCCGTTTGGTTTTATACGCTTATGTTTTATGTACTAATTACGCTAACGTGCTTTAGGGATAAGAAAGGTTATATTAATAGGAGGTGTACCCGCATTTGCGTGAAGGGTAAGTGGAAAACCATTAAGGGAAAACCACCCTCAGTATACCCGACCAAGATTCGAACCTCTATCTCCCCGTAATCAGCAGTCTAGCCTACTGCAAGAGTAGCGCGTTAGACCACGTGGCCTCTGAAGCGAGAGATATTAAACATGAGCCAATGAAAAAAAAAATAGGGTAACGGTAACTCTCCGAGTTCACCCTCAACTACACTACTGCTAACATGGCAAGGATGAGGACGGTATAATTTAGTGTAAGTGCACTCACACTTGCGTAGAGGAATATAGGGAAACTTAAAAACAACCTTGTGAACTTGGCCGAGATTTAATTCCCAAATCCCAGTTATCAACATACCATACAAGATGAGACTGGTGCCTTTGTTCACGTGTCACCATTCCGGGGAAAGAAGGGTATTGATGATGCAGGGCAGCTCATAGTTCCAACGTGGAAGCAAGTTATCAACACTACTGTCAACAAAATAAATATTATTATTATTATTTAGCACCGCGTCTTACTACCCGTTCGGGTTATACGCACTTACGCTAATGTGTAATGGTAGGTGATTGTGAGATGAAATGAAGGACCTACAGTTTAACGTGGAATCCGAACCACGGTGGCGGCCTGGCATTCCCAACAAACGAAACATTAGAGTTTGTAACTTTCAAGTATAATTAAATATCCAAAGGGATATTGTAGCACTTCTGAATTAACATCTGCGATGAAATCATACATAAAATGGAATAACCATGAACCGGAATAACTCCTGCATTATTATGAAACCTATTCTGGAATAACACTTGCACTGAAATAATACCTCCTAGCACCTGCACCGAAAAACCCTTGCATCTAAATAACATCTTCCTTGAATGGCACCTGCACCAGGTAACGCTGGCGATATGTGGCACCGATCCGGCCCCGTTTTACCATTAGATAGTGGCCAAAACCTACACGTATTTATTTACCAGTTTTATCTCGTCTCTAAACCACTCATGGCTATTAGTCTCTCCTGAAATACCAAAGAACAACTTCAGTAGCTCGTACTAACATTGTGTGGACTTGACCTTTGCTGAGTTGCCAAGGTGAGCCGCAACCAGTGTTCCTGGCAGGCACAGTAATTATGTACAAAGTAGTTTCCTGATTGTGCACAAAATGATGACGTAAGATTCGTGATCAGACCTTATCGAGACACAAACACGCTAAACTGCACCATGAATAACTTGGAGACCAGAGACCCGTTTCAGTGGTCAAATGGTCTAGGGCAGAGTTTAGAGGGTGATATTCAACCTGATGTATGACGTACCCCGGGGGTGCACTAAGAAACCTTAGGGGGGACGCAAATTAAAAATATATATAAAGTGCACACATAAAATTAGATATTTTACATTTAAAACTTGTTATTTAATAAACTACTTTACCCGCCTCGGTGGAGTAGTTAGCTAACGCTCTAGTTTCGTGTTGAGCTCGACTGCTGAGGACGGGGAGATCAAGGTTCAAATCTCGCTCCGGTCAAATGGGGATGGTTTTTCCTAAATGATTTTCCACTCTCCCTCCATGCAAATACGGGTTCACTCCCTCTAAATTCAACCTTCCCAATTCCTAACCCATTAGCGTAATTAGGACTTAAATGTATAATCCGAACGGGTAGTAAGACTCTGTGCTAAATAAAATGTACAGTACTGTGGCTGTAATTATTTATTTTAATTATTTTCAATCTCGATTACCAAATATGTATAACTTGCGTTACGCACCAATAACTATGGGGCTACGAAGTTGAAGATAAATTATATTTGGGGGTTGGGGGTACGCGAGCGAAAAATGTTTAATACCATTGATCTAAGGAGTCACTCTTGTAATAGACTGGACTACGGATAATGGGTAGATTGTGTCTTGAAACTTGTTGGGGTGTACAGTGGGTGGGTGTTTTTCCTTATGGTTTCCCACTCTCCCTCCGTGCAAATGCGGGCGCAAGTTCAATATTCCTCAAACCTAACAAATTAACATAATTAATTATGTATATATGCGTATAGTCAGAACGACTAGTAAGACACGGAGCTAAAAATAAAATAAAGAAAAACGTGGGATAAGTTAAACAGAGAAAAACTCTTCACTACCATGAATGGCAGGGATTGTACAACGGTGATGTAAACTTATTCGTGAATATTAGAAAATACCTGCTTCGGTGGCCACATGGTCTAAGGCGTCACTCTCATAATATAATAGTGACTAGACTACCGAGGATAGGAAGATCTAGATCGAATACTGGTCGAGTGCTCTGAGAGGGGTTTTCCCTAGATTGTTTTCCATTTTACCTCCACGCAAATGTGGGTACGCTTACTCTAAATTCAGCCTTCCTCATCCTTAACTCATTAGCGTAATTAGTAGGTTTGCATATGAGTGTAGCTTGAACAAGTAGTAGATGCAGTGCTATACATATTATATATTAGAACATCAAAGCTTCCTTGGTGTAAGACAATTATTTTAAGCCCTTAATGAACATTATGTATCTAGATACCAATGTTTACTAAGTGCTTAAAATAAAGTTTGATGTTTAGGAAATGACGTAGCCATAGTAAAAACCCGGTAGGAGAAACAGCAATGATCTTTTTTCAAACGTTACTGAAACTAATTTCATATAGTGATACGTCAAGCTATGAGATATGCAGATGTCATTTTTTTTTACATATTATAAATAGTCCTGCCTCTAAAATATTACTAACGTATATATTCAAAATGACTATCAAGTTTACCGCACATAAACATTTTTTTTTTCTAAACTGTCCTTCCTACCAAGCTGCTTCTGTACATGTTCGCTAGAATTTATTGTTTTGGTATCCAAGCTCTAAAAGCAATCATTCTAATTGTTATCACGGGACTTGGTGCCTTGCTGACGCTCTAAAGCACATCATAGCAACCTGTTCCTGCCTCCTCAAGGCTGCCAAGAAAATGAAAGTATGTTGTAATAAATAACCAAAGACTGAAATAGGCTAACCCCTCTGTCCCTAGACCAATCCTTAGCCCAGTTACACAAACAGTGTTCTAATCACCCCCTATCCCCCTTTCCCCACCCACCTTGCTCCAGTAACCATCCCCTCGGTTCATTTGGTAACGTCACACCCCTCAAATTGGGTACGAGCTTACAGAATCTTCTGACCTTGAGCTCTAGTGGTTGCTTAGCTGTTGAAGTGTTTCTCGGGGCTGAGTCAAGTTCGTCTGATTGTAAGCGCGTTTTTTAATTTAAATTTAAAAAAAAGTGATTTGAGGAGAATCATATAATTGTGGTTAGCGAATGTCCTTGTATCCACCATGGAGACAAGCTAATACCTGTGATAACAAAGGACTCTCGAACGTAAGTAGTGAGGTTTAGTTATACTAGAATTACCATAAGGCACGGTACTAGGATGACACTATGACATAGCACCAAAATAGGGTAGTCCTTAAGATGGTTCAATGATATAGCTTTCATTTATTTGAGGTATTAAAAGTGTACTTTATGAACCGACTGATTATATCAGCACACAACTTATGAAATAAATTAAATCCACAACAAACACAACACCCAGCCATCCGGCATTTCAGCAATGATATATTTTTTTTTCGGTCATGGCAGGAATCAAACAGGGATCCATAGCTCATTAGACAGACACGTTACTTACTGAGATAAAATGTCGGACTACATCAATATAGTATTAATAAACAATATTAGTATGTCAGATGATAAAATACAGCATTAGGATGGTACTATTACATAGTACTAAAGCATAGTATTATAATTGTACATATCACGCAGGCATAGAATTAGGATGATACTATTACATAGTACTAAAGCACAGTAGTATAATTGTACTTTTGTATAGTGCTCAAGTATACAACTAGGATCACATAGTAAAGTACTAAAACATAGCACTAGGATGGTACTGTTGCATAGTACTAAAGGCACAACACAAGAATTGAACTATTACCTAGTATTAATGTACAGTACTAGGATTGTACTTATATATTATACTAAGGAACAGTACGAAGATTGTCATAAGACAAAGCAATAAGTATTCTGTTGAAATTCTCAAATAGCACTGAAACAAAGTAATAAGAAGGCACAGTACTTGGATGGCACTATAATATATTATTAAGGTACAGTACTAGAATAGTATCATGATTTTGTACTAAGAAACAGTACTAGTATGTTCACTCACAGTTCACATGACATTGCACTAAGGAACATTTAATTAATTAATTTTAGGGTTGGATATCTAATATCAAAAAAGCCTCGGGGCAACCCTCTGAAAACCCTAGATACCAAGTTTTAGCCCAATTGGCAAAATAGTTTAGGCTCTAGTTGGAGGTACAAACAGACAGACAGACGGGAATTCAAAAAACACTTTTTTTTATTTTTTTAAATGTCGAAATCCATCAAAATATTGAGTTCAATTTTTTTTATTATTATTATTAGCACCGCGTCTTACTACCCGTTCGGGTTATACGCACTTACGCTAATGTGCAATGGTAGGGTGATTGCGAGATGAAATGGAGGACCTACAGTTTAACGTGGAATCCGAACCACGGTGGAGGCCTGGCATTCCCCACATTCACAAGATGTCTTGTCAGAGGTGAAGGAAGGGTTTGGAAATCAGATAAATCTGTGCTGGGACCAGGATTGAACCCCGGCCGCCAGCACAGAAGTCTGACACCTTACCCCTAGACCACCAGGTCACCAACAATTTTTTTTTTTGACGACCACAATACCTTATCTACCTGTAAGATAGCGAGCAAAAAAAAAAGTATCATCGCAAAAATTAGATGCGTTTACTCTTTTACTTTCTCATATTAAGAGAAAGTAGTGTAATCGTGAATACAAAACTATCTCGAGATGTTGGTGAATCTTCACGTTTTATGAGAACCCAAACCCAAAAAAAGTAAACTTTACAATATGTCTTTGTCCCCATTTTTGTCGTATATCTATATATATACCTGGCCACGGATACAAAACGGCTTGATGTATTTTGTTCAAATGTTATGTTTAGATTGTATAGGTCTTTTGCTCAAGACCATGTTTTAAATTTTTTCCTAGCCCTCAAACTAAGGGTAGTTTACTGATGCTGATTTTTCAAAATTCGAGCTATTTTAAAAAGTGCTTCTAAAGATTAAGCTCTAACTGGGTATTTTGGAGTATTTTACATGACAAATTGCAGTGAATATTTTTTATAGCATTTTGCTTAAGGGTAGTTTATTAATGACTTTTATTTGTTCTTTTATTCGTAAAGTGGTAGCTCAGTTGGTAGCGTGACTGTCTACTGAGCTAAGGCTCCCAGGTTTGATTCCCGACATGACAAAAAAAATCATTGTTGAAATATGGGTTCACCCTTTCACATTGATGAATTAATGGCCAGGGACTGGATGCTGTACCTGTCTTAGTTTTAAGTAAGATTAAAAGGCATATGAAGCTAAGACCAGCCTATCCAGCCGGTAGTGTAAAATATATATTTTGAATAGAAAACAGCCATAGGCTGGGAACAGTAATGGATGTAAAATTCGTAAAGTGTGTATATCTGGAACGCGAGTTAAGAGCAGTGTTTTTGCAATTTTTATAGCAAAACCCAAGTGGCCTGCCGGTCTAGGGTTAAGGTGTCCGACTTCTGTGTTGGGAGTCCGGGGTTCAATCCTCGGTCCCGGCACAGATTTATCTGATTGCCAAACCCTTCCAATCTCTGACAAGACGTGTGTCTATCACAACTTGTGAATGTGTAGATTGCCAGGCCTCCACCGTGGTTCGGATCTCACGTTAAACTGTAGATCCTCCATTTCATCTCTCAATCACCCTACCATTACACATTAGCGTAAGTACGTACAACCCGAATGGGTAGTAAGACGCGGTGCTAATAATAATATAGCAAAACACTTTTTTGCAAAATTAAATAAAGCTTCGGTACAAACATAGAGCTTAATTTTCTTCACATGTTTATGTCAACAAATCCTGAATATCCATCATGAGCATAGCTGAATTATATGATAAACTTTTTAAATGAAGAGAAAAATTCATGAAATTCCAGGACATCCTTCACAGATATTCAAGAACTGTTGATAGCACCACGTGAATAAAATTAAACTAAATGTTTCTACTGGAGAGTTATTATTTGATTTATTTTTACCACAAAATTACCAATTTATTAAGTCAGTTGCATTTAATAGATTTGCCACTTATGTTTATAGAAAACGATGTTATTCCCTTATTAGACTATGAATTTAATATTGACAGATTTGCTAAACTTAAAAGAGAGAAAAGTTACATTCTAAAATGATTATGTAAAAGTATACCGAATTATGAGGATTTCTTTTTTTGTGTTTTTTTTAACAAAAAATATTTTGTTTATATATATATGTTTATTATAAATTATTTAATAATACTAAAAGTGACACAGAGTGTGATTTTATACCACAAGAGTGAATGATTTTTTTCTTGCAAGCATTTTTGTTTAGTCAAAAAATAATAAATGTTGTATTTTTCAATTCGTGTATTTTAGTTTAACATACTTAAAAATACACTATTCTAAATAAAAGGTTGGTGGGGGATATGCGCCTCAGAATCAGGTTCTGCTTGGGGGGCCTCCCTCATTGGGGTCAGATGATTAGTACAATTAGTGTCATTGGCGAACCCAGAGATCTATCTTGGGATATATGGGGGATAGTCTACAATCAAAATTCAGGTCTAGTGAGTCTATTAAGCCTGTTATGTTTCCAATTGGGATTTTCAAGTGCAGTTTTAATGTGTACGCGTTTAAACCTTTTTAAAATCAAGTTATAAACGTGGTCCATATATATATATATATATATATATTTCAGTTTTTATTTAGCACCGCGTCTTACTACCCGTTCGGGTTATATGCTTAAGTACTAATTACACTAATGGATTAGAAATTGGGAAGGTTGAATTAAAGGAAGTGAACCCGCATTTGCGTGGAGGGAGAGTGGAAAACAATTTAGGAACACCCCTCCCCCCCAGTTCACCCGACCGAGATTCGAACCTCGATCTCCCCGTCCTCAGCAGTCGAGCTCAACACGACAAGCGCGTTAGCCAACTACGCCATCGAGGCGGGTTGGTCCATATAAATAGACTCTTTTTCAGCTCTATATCTTATAGTTGTATTTAATTTCTTTTAGTTTGGTAATAATGTTAGTATTAATTAATGTTAGTATGTTAATTTAGAATATAAAAAGGTAATATTCAATATTTAGATTTGTTTTTCTTATTTATTTTGATTCTTATTTAATTAAGGTCGAATGGAGGGTACGCGAGAAAAGGCCACTGCTTTGGCAGTTTTTTATGGCAAAACTTTTTTTGGCTAAAATAAATAAAATATTGCTCCATTACAAACAAAGAGTTTAATTTTCTTCAAATGTTGATATCAACAAATCTTGATTATCCATCATTAGCATAACTGAATTAGATGATAAACTTTTTAAATGAAATAAAATAGTTGGCATTAAATTCTAGGACACCCTTGAAAGATATTCAATAAATTTTCGGGTTACCATGTGAATAAAATTAAAGTCTGCGTTTGTACTAGAGCAATATTTCATTTATTTGAGCCAAAAAAATATTTTTCCAAAAAAACTGCAAATCAGTTTCTTTTCCTCTTATCCCCTTTCGTCCCACTTTAATTAGTTAAGAATAGATTAGGATAATATGATTAGTTACAGACTTATCAGCTTAGATCACCGGTGCTGGTGATCTCTTTTGTTATTCCTGCTACCCGGGTAGTCAATCCAAGATGCTGGTCACTTTTTGATTTTACTTATTCTTACCCGCATCGGTAATAACATCTACTAAATGCCAGGTTCACCTTGTCTAGTTTCTCGGTAACGGAGAGGTTGGGGCTCGAATCCTGGTCGGATTTCTTGAGGCTGTTTTTTGCTTAATGTTTTCCCATTATTTAGCCACTCAAATGCGGATTGATTTCTTCTGAAATCGACCTTCCCCGTCTCTACTCTATCAGTAAAAACATTCGGATAGCCTGGTAAGGTAACAATATGATATAAAACAATAAAAACTTGTGTTTGTGGTGTTACTTGAGTAGTAAGTCCAAGGGGCTAAGGTTGAGGTAAGATCTGTGAGAGCTTGGATTGTTTCCAGACATCTGCTGAATACTGCAGCATGCCCTCACTGGCGGTGCTACTCTTGGTAGCCTCCACGGCGCTGAGCGATGCCCTCCCGATGTTCCACTGGCCGATACAAATCGATGAAACGTTGGCGATTTCGCTGACAGAAGGGGAGATGATGTTTACGTCTCTTGTCAGAGCCAACCTCCGGACCAACACCTCGGAGGAGACCACCCTGGAGGATATATTCTTCAGCGCTGATGAGAGAACCAGTGTCAGATTGTACAACCTCCATTTGATTTCCATCCCCCGCCTGAAGATGGTCGAGGTCGTCCCTGACCTGTCACTCCTGAACCTCGCCATCAGCTTTAGGGTGGACCAGCTCGACATCCGAGGGGACTGTGGCGATCATGATAGGGGGAACATCAGTGTGACTTTGAAAGATACATTGGTGTCTGGGATCGTAGGACTGACTCTAGATGGTGACACGTTCCAAGCCCTCAACGTGGAGCTCTTGTATGACCCTCAAGAGGTCGTCGTGAAGGTGTTCTACAAGCGAGCTGAAGGTGAAATGATAAGCGAGGAGTTCTTGAGTGACAGCGTGATCGGGTCACTGGCTCAACCCTTCTTCTCCGACTTGACCTACCAGTTCGACAAGCTGTTTGAGCGAAAGTTGACTGCCATCTTAGCCAAACTACCTATAAACAGTATCCTAGAGGACCCCGAGGCTGTCACATCTTTCAAGGGTTACGCGGAAGAACTTTCGGAGACACTTAACAACGTGGCCGACTCTCTTTTGGATATTGTTAGAGCTGATATGAAGAACAGTGGACATATCCTTGTGGAAGATTTTCATCAGGACTATGACCAACATGTTGGTGAAGGCGTCAAAATGAGGGTGGGTTTCCAAGCTGAGAGAGGTTGGTTCGAAAGTTTAACGAGTATACAAAGGAACACGGACGTGACTGTAGTAAGGAATCAGTCATCATTTACGGTCAGCTTCACGCTAAGTCTACGAACAATGGACGTCGGCTACGAGGTTAGGTTCCAAGGTTCCTCTCTCGAGGGACAAGTGAAGGGCCACGTCGGCGTCAACACCTTTTCCTTCAAGACGACCTTAGACATCGGGGATGGGGGCTGCGTGACGAGTTTGTGTGAGTTGAGGCTGGGGCAGTTTGGAGACGTGAGGGTGGAACTGTTTGAGTTGGGAGAGCTGGAGGGATTGAGTTCGAGGATCAGCTCGAGAATCATAGGACAGTTAAAGGGCAGTGTCTTGCATGATGTGGAACTGAGACTGACTAACTCTGTGGTTGCGGCTCTGGACCTGTTCCACTGCGCTCAGAACTTGTCGAGATAGTCCAAGGACAAACATATTGACACTTATGTTTAGATCTCCTAAAACTCTAAATTTAACTGAATTAGGTCATAGATATTATTCTACAAAACTACACATAAACAAATGCATAGTGTTTTAAAAATAGTGATACACATCAAGTAATTTGATAATTTTTTTTGAAAAAGTTGTGTGATAAGATCTCTTTTTTTTTGCTTCACGTCTTACCACTCATTTTGACAATGTGCATTTATTTACACTAATATATTATGGTTGAGAAAGATTTAATTTGAAAAGAAATGTACTTGTACTTGAATGGAATGATAGTGAGAAACCATTTTGGATAAGCTACTGTCAGTACATCCAGCCGGATTGTACTCACCTCTGTTTTTAACCCATAGTTGAATGTAAAATAAAAAATAATTTATTTTATACATTTTATTTTTTTAAAAAATTCTCTAAATCAATTATTGTAAATATGTTTTCAGGCATTCTATAAATACAAATAAAGATACTAGCAAAATTGTGAGTGAAATATAATGGAAACTGATCATTGATGTTTCATATTTAAGCCAAACAACTGTTTTTAGTAAATAAATTATATTCATATTTGAGTTGTTGCATAGCCTTAAGTTATTATTTATGCGCTGTTTTCCCATTATGAAATTTAGGGTAACTTTAAAAATGTACAACGTTATAACTTTTGAACATCAAGTCGTGTCTGCTCTACACAATTGTCGACTATGAATTCAACACATGCTCAGGGCTTTATAGTTGTACTTAATAGTTTTAAGATATTGTTAAACTTATTAGCTCTCTTAGAGATGAGTGTCACAAGCCCCAACAACCCTCCCCCTCCCTGGCGTGTCACTGGCTCTTATTGTTCTATATTATAAATAACCATAATGCTTTAAAACAAGAGGAAAATATAACATTATATTTTTTTTGTTATTACATTGATGAAACCATTATTTATGGCAGTAAAAAAAATCCTATTATAGGAGTAGGAGTCTGAATTTAAGACAAACAATCATTTGACAAAAAAGATCTGTGAAAATCACTAGCAAATTTATTTTATCAGTAGATACATTAAAAGTCAGTTTTAAATGTTTTAAAAACAAAGAAAATATAATAGATTTTTTTAAATGTAAATAGCAAAAAATGTGGATATTTGTTATGAGGTATCAACACAAACCTAATAATACCAGGCCTAGGTCTAGAAATCTGAAAAATAAAGACATTTTAGTCCAAGTTTGGCCTGCCACACTAAGAGCCTAGTCCCTCTGTAGAGCGTATAGAAGCCAGACTTGATCTCTTTCAGTTTCTGTGTGGAGGCAGGCCCTAGTTTCCCGACTTGATCTTGGCCACTTCTTCCTGACACACCCGCAACTTGTCGAGTCCTTCAGGACTTGCCTGGTTGATGTCCCCTTCACAGCCGGCTCCAAGGAAGTGAAGAGCAAAGAAATCCTCACAATCTACGGCTCCATTCCCGTTACAGTCCTGGAAATGGAGGTTTAAACATCCGGGAAATGTAGGAATGACTCGCGGGCTGTTGCCAAGGCAAGCCGGGTTTGATCTACCAGTAGTAAACCATTTCCTCCCATAAGTATAAAATTTGATATTTAAAGCCAATAATCATAAATTAATTAATTATATTATTTTGTGTATGGTTTGTCAAATAGATAGTGAGGGGGAGTGGACAGTTTACCAGTACAGCCTCATAAAGACTTGCTTGCCCTGGTAACAACCTACGAGACATTCCTGTCGATACAACCAGCCCACACGTTTCCAAACCCTCGCTCAAATTGCGCAAAGCTAAGTTGTCCAGAGATATTCTTTAGATAATATATTTTCTAACGTCAAATTAAATCTTTAAATCGTTAGGTTTTAGAAGATAGTGTTTTCTTGGTTTTGTTTAGTGTTTCTTATTATATTAACTATAACTACCTTAGAATATGTCTTCATATAGCCCTCGACAGTTGCCGCTGCACAGAAGGGATCCACCACGCATCTCTGGAATGCTATAAACAAACATTTTTATTAGTATTAGTAGTAGTATTTAATATTGTAACTCACATAGGTTAGTTACATTTTCCAATTGTCTAGTAGAACTTCACAAAAATCCAAACTAGAACAAGGTTGATAAAAAACAGAGTTTTTTCTTTATAATTTAAAAATGTTTGTAGCTTTAAACAATCTGTTCTCCCCTTTTTTTGTAATTTGTAATAGTTAATATTTTATCGCGTAGTATAAAAAATAAACAAATGGTATACTAAAAATATTTTTTTTGTAAAGGAATTCATTTTGTTATCTTTAATTTAGAAGTTAACTGATCTACCAACTGAGCCAAATATTATGTTATTGTACATTTAAAATATACCAGAACTTATTGCAAAATAATATAAAATATGCAACAAAACAATAACAAAGATTTTGTTACTGTTGTAATCTTTTAAAATAAATTTATTTAAATAAATAAAAAACATTAGCCAACAATCAATTTTACTATAAATAAAATAAAGTTATTGGAAAGATATTTCGATTATCACTTGAAAATGTTCAAATGTTATATCTTTTTAAATTAACTTGAAGACTTTATTTTCATTTTAAACTGGTAAACCACAAAAATAAAAATTCTCCTTCAATCATGTTCTTTTTTTTATCTAAAATTTATTTTAACTAAATCTTTACTGATTAATAATATATATTTATTTTAATCAAGATTTGTTTGAGGAGATTTTGGAAACGACAGACTAGGGCTATAAGGGTACCTAAAAGGGGCTGCTTAGCAGATTGTTAAACCTTTTCAGACGTCCAGAAATCCTCCGTTATTTAAGAAGTGGTATGTTATTTCAGAATATGGTTTACGTTAAAATAATGGTACATTACCTATAAGATTAAAACCTTTCAAGCTTTGTTTTATAATTTAAAATAAAATAATGAAAAGACAAAATAATAATATTTTCTACGATTTTTCACGCAAAATGTCACAGTTATAATATTAGAATATATAGTTAGAAACATAGATATATTCTACAAATTAAGTACATTTTAATAGGTCCTGAATATAAACCTATAAGATAATGGATAATTGTTTGAATGGTTTTGAAGCTTCGGAGCAGCAATTCTCATCAGAAATATTACATTGTGAATATATATTTCCTTCGATCAGAAGGTGCCACTTAAAAATTAGTTCTCACCTCCAGGAGACGAACTGTTGTCTTGAGCAATGACATGACGGCCAGCGTCCTCCCAGTAGGGTCTGGTGATCATGAACAGACCACAGTCATCACCAGCACAGCTGAAAGTCCTGTTACAGTCCGACATGGCTTCACACAGACATCCCAGACACAGGTCATCCACCACTTTATTCTCCTGTTGCCCTGATAACAATTAAATAAGATAAAAACTACTAGGCTATTTCTCATCAGTCATCACACACACAGTTCACAGGCTGACATAGCTTAAAGCTGTGCAAGTGATAATATTTTTTTCTATTTCCTTATTTTTATGATTGTGAGCCTTTTTAATAAAATAAAAATATTAAAATAAGTAATAATAGAGCAAAATGGTCATGTATTTTTGTTTAAATAGTTTTAATGTTTAATTTAACGTAATACTAATTCTTCTCCAAGTATTAAGTAATACAAGTAAAAGCCTTACTTTTTTTTATGTATGTACGAATAATATTGCACTATATGGTGAATATATTTTATGCATGGTTTGTACCATATCTTCCAACATATTAATTTTTATTTATTAAATAATGAAATTGAATCGGCGGCCGACTTTCTCATTTTTTACAAACAAATTTCCTAATAGAAATCTACTTTTTATTTTGAAATTAAATTTAACTCTCCTTATTTAGCAATAAATACTGGTTCATTTGACGTATTTCATACAATCGTTACTACCATATTTTCAAAACTGGAGAGGAAATTGCCTGAAATTACGTGATCTTCACATAAATAAATACAGCTAAACCGGGCCGTACCGTTGAGAACCAAACACAGGTAGTGTGTTTTGATTGACAGCGGCGGCCAAGTGAGGGGTGATGAGGGGGATGAAGCTCATTAGCAAACTTTTCAAAACCAGCTGAGAAAAGTATTTAGCTACAAAACCATAAGAGTAGTAATATTCTGATATCTTACACTACTGTTCTTGCCTGTTAGATATATGATGTGTGAAAGCTGTACAGTCTATTGTTACCAGTATTATTTGACATTGTTTAGTTTTATATTTTAGTTTGAGCGTAGGCTACCATTTAACAACTGACATAAATATAATTATATTAATCAAGGCCGTAAACAGCCAATAATTTCGGGAAGGGGAGGGGGGGGGGTGAGGTGTGGCCTCATCCCCCAATTGACGGAGGCTAGGACAAATTCTAAATATTAAACACCTCTAGAAGCTCTCTGAAGTATTTTTTATGGAAACATAACACCATAGCTGCTATAGGCTAGACAACATTCTAGATATTAAACACCTCTAGAAGCTCCCTGAAGTATTTTTTATGGCAACATAACACCATAACTGCTATAGGCTAGACAACATTCTAGATATTAAACACCTCTAGAAGCTCTCTGAAGTATTTTTTATGGCAACATAACAGCATAACTACCGAAGGCTACAAAAAAATTCTAAATATTAAACACCTATAGAAGCTCTCAGGTATTTTTTATGGTAGCACAGCCCCCTAATTTGTACTTGTACCTTAATTTTGATATTGTTTAGATCATAAATAAGGCTATATATATTGCTCATGAAATTGCGGTGGAGGGGGGTTGATTAATATCAAGGATATAGTCGGGAGTTGAGGACCCCCCCCCCCCCCCCCGACTATAGCCTTGATAGTAATCAAATTTTACGTGAATTTTACTGTGTACAAAATGTCTAAGCCTCGTTCATTTCCAAGTAAAGTATGCTAAAGAAGAAAACGATCCAGAGATTTAAAGAAGAGATAAAGAATCCAGAGAGAAGAATCATAATTCACTGGAAACAAATTTGAATCACTTAAAAGGTAACTGTAGTTTGAAAATATTACAACTAATATTTGTATTTTCTGTTTGTTTAAAGTATATTTAGGCGTATTTTATTTGTTTATTTTCTAAAAAAATTCTGCGAATATGCCAAAAATGTGCCAAATATATTTATGTTAATAAATAAATTTTTTAAAAAAGTGTACGGTCTTGTACATGAAATGTGGCCGCGTTAAATTGGTTCCAAACGGAAACGATGGCTAGTTTTTGTAATCGAGTATGTTGGCTACCTAAAGTTTAAAATAGTCATCAGATATACACAAAATATAAGGTGTTAATTGTATTATTATATAATTTATAAGTTATGGCTTAGTAATTATAAATCCTAATCAGTATGCATGTCGAGTAAACTACACGTTTTTCTGGTCTGTTAGTGAGCGGTAGGTCAAGGTTTGAATTCCGGGCTTGGTGTAATCTACTACAGTTTTTAAGTAACAGTTTCCCACTATTCCTCCACACAAACGCGGTACATTTCCTCTCTATTCTAATTTACTCACTCTTACCCTATTATAATAACTAATTGCAAATAGCTTAGACAGATGGTAAGACGTTCTGTAAGAAATAAATAACTATGTAAATTATAAATTATTTAATGGTTTTGGGACTCGCGTCCGAGAAAGGGAAGACTTTACACCAACTGCAGGAACCTCCAATTCCAAAGATATGCAGGCAAACACATATATTTTTGATGAAGATGACGAATTGGAGAATTTACTACCAAATGTTGAGCATCCTTCACTAGTTAGTGAAAACACTCTTTCAAAATACGAATATAGTAATGAGAAGAACCTTACCACCACTTGTCATAGAAAGCATTGAAAAGGAACAGGATTCTCCCACTATGGGTCACCGAATTATTGATGGAATGCCTTTTTCTAAACAGATCATTAAATTAGGTGGACACTCCAAATCATGTACGTTAGGTCACTATAAACTGGAAAAGGAAAATAATATATGGTCTTGAATTTACCCTGGTTTATTTTTGGGATAATTGTGGTGGTAAGCAATGCATTACCTCAAAACAACCCGCACACATACATAATTCAATGACGCTGTTGATTAGAGTACTGTTTCAATTGTAACAGGCTACTCACAATTTAAAGAAATTATGGAAGTACTGGATATCCTCTCAATGAGCCGAGAAAAATACAAAGAACACGAGATTGGCATCGCAAAGGTAAGACAATATTTGAAATGTTAGTAATGACTAATGATAGTCGTTGATTATTTTCTTAGACCTAAATAGTACCTAACCGTTTGGGCTGTACTCACATGAACTAATTACATTAGCGTAGTAGGGTTGAATAAACATAATTTAGAGGAAATATACCCACATTTGCTTTGAAGAAAAGTTAGAAACCCTTTAGGAAAAACTACCTCGAGTACACCCAACCAGGATTCGAACCGCAATATCTTCATTATCGGCAGGTAAGTCTCTGGTGAGAGTGACATTTTAGACCATTCTACCACGAAAGTGGGATGGAATTTTAATAATAAAAGATAGAGGTTTTTGTCTAGAAGCCTTGTTTTGGCGTTTAATTTTTTTTATTAGTTTTTTTGTTCAAATTAATTTTGCAGCTAGAGTGTTGGTATTCATTCCTTTTTTTTAAGTAGCACAAATATAGGCTAACAAAGGGAATAAAGTAAAAAAATCACTAGCTTCTTTTAATCTAAAACTATGCAAGCTAGTATTGAAACTGTACAAGTAGGCCTACATGTTGAAGAAGGTACATGTCAGATATAAATTATGACTTACATAGGCGTGTATACAAGGGGAGCCAGATAGACCATGGCACCCCCCAATGTTGCTCCAAATATTGTTTTCAATGAGGAGAGAGCACACACACGCACACACCATTGTAAAAAGTAACTATTTGGTGGTAGAAGAACGCATTGAACTCTAAAGTTAACCTATAGATTCTAGAAGCATCTAATTAAAATAATGTAAGGATAGCTCCAAATAAATTAGAGAGGCATCCATTTTTTTTTATCTTGGGGTGGGCAACTCCAAATAGCTTTTAGAGACATCTGAGTTCCAAAACAAAAAATTCAAACGATGATATGAGAGGGAACTTGGTAAAATCCCAGTGGCCTCCCTGATGGAAATGTCTAGGCACGCCACTGATTTAAAGAAAGGGTAAATTTGATGGACCAAGATAGAATGGAACAAGCATTATGTAGTAGGTGTCTAGATTAGTAGTGTATTTTTTTAAATACTGACATGCTATAAATGTGTTTCAAAGAGTAAAAGCTAAAGCGTCTTAGTTCAAGTGTTTGTATCCAAGGTTACGAAGCATAGTATAAACTTTGTCATATTAAAATGTTTATTTTATAAACTAGGAAGTATTGAGTCTACTTCCTCACTAAGCAAGTGTTGGTGTTAGAGAGCGGTGATACAATGTTAGCTACGCATGCATTGCTAATAAACCTGACAGTCCTCAATAAGGATTGTTGGTGTTAGAGAGAGGGGATACAATGTTAGCTACACATAAATTGACAGACAGTCTTTAGTGAGCAGTTTTCTTGTTGCTGAGTAGTGTCCAAACACATACCAAGGTAAACTACCTTTTTACTTTCTCATATCAAGATAAAGTATATTGTAATCCTGAAAAAAAATTGATTTCAAGATATTGATCAATTTTTACTTTTTTTTTATAAACTCGAACTCAAAAAACTAGTTTTCACAATTCTGTCCCTGTCCCTGGCCACGTATCGGATACGGTTTGATTAATTTTTTTCAAACTTGATATCTATAAGTTATAGGGCAATATCTCAACACGTTTATTTTATTTTGACCCTATCCTTCAAAATAAGGATAGTTTACAAATGAGTGATTTCTTAGTAATTTTTTTTTTAAAATGGGTCTAAAGATTCTGATTAAAATGCATACCTAAAGAGTAAATTGACCTCACAAATAACACCGTGTAGGTTATTTGGTTTTTGGTCAAAAATTTGTTGAAGAGTGATGAGTGATTTTTCAAAAACTTGAAATATTTTAAAAAGAGATTTGATTTGGTTCCAAATTTGTATCTTCGCAATGTCTGACATGACAAATAACATTGTATAAGTTTACTTGTTTTTGAATAAAATGTCGGTTGTGGGTAGTTTAATGATGATTGCTTTTTAAAAAACTTGGAATATTTAAAAAATTGCTTTGACAATTTGACTCTAAATAGGTTACTTGAACTTGTTTGAGATTAAAACAACACTCTGCTGCTGGCAATAGATATATTAGCTTATATCAAATAATAGTTTGTCAATAAGTGATTTAACAGTATTACTTATAATTAATTGTGAGAAATATACACAGATTAATATTTTGTTAGGACGTGATATAACAGTGGTACTTGTAATTAATTGTGAGGGATAGAGCTAAAGTTATATTTTGTCAGGAGGTGATATAAGTGTTATTTGTAGTTAATTGTGAGGGATATACTGCAAGTAATATTATCAGGTTGGCCACTCACCAGAAAATTTGGGAAAAATCCCGGGAAATGTTGTTGAATTTTGCCATCATTTGAGAATTTAAAGGCGAGGACCACTATAATTAGTTTTTTGGGTATGGGAAAACCACTTTAAACATATTCGGGAAAAATTAAATTTAAAAAAATTATATTCAAGGATAACTATAATTAGCTTCTAGGGGTAACCAAATCTCAAAAATTTTCTAGGGGAGGATCACTCCAAATATCTTGGAAAGGAGTCTAATTTTCAAAATATTTCTGAATAAGGACCTTTCAAAATGGATTCTAAGGGTATTAAATTTTCACAAAATGTATGCTGTTGAGTCCCCGGATCTCCTTTCACTTGGGGGACAGTTCCTTTAAAAAAAAATTCGTTTACACCCCTACACAAATAAAGTTCCACCACCACTGGGTGAAGCACCTTTTGTAAATGTATAGGCCTATGCATACTACTGTTTATCTTGCCTAATATCTACTTGTAGCTGAGCATACGTCACACGTACAATAAGGGCCTTTTGATCCAGACCTTTAAAAAATGTACGTTGAGAATGTAGAGTAATATCATGGATGTATCCTCATTTTTAGTGGGGAGGGAGAGGTCCTGTCTATGGTGGATCGTGGTAAAGTCTCCCAACAAGAGATGGTCAGCATTTTTGTTATTTTTTTATTGCATGGACTCATCTAAGAAATTTGTATAGTACTGCACTCTGTGGTGGTAGAACCAAGGGGGCGGGGGCAAGAGGGGCATCGTTCCCCTGGAAATAATCCCAGCTGGAATAAATCCCACCCACCCCTAAATATATTTTAAATCTTTTGGTATTATCGAATATGAAGTAGAAAGATATTGCATTAACCTCAAAATAACTTCTATATTCATTCAATCATCAAACATTTTCCAGAGAAGACCACTTCAAATAGTTTCTAGAGGCATCTAAGTTTTAAACATTTCTGGAGGAAAACTCCTTCAAATAGCTTTCAGGAGCTCGAAGTTTAAAAAAGTAAACTGGTTGAGGACTATTAAAAATAACTTCTGGAGGCATCCAAACTTTAAAAAAAATTTCAAAGGACGCTACTCAAAATAAGTTCTAGCAACATCGAAATTTCAAGATAATTTGGAGGGGGGCTACTCTAAATATCTATTAAGAGAGTATAATTTCAAAAATGTGGAAAAGGACCACTTCAAATTAGGGACAGGGAAAACGGTAAGAGGAGTGTAGAGAGGGGTGAGTGTCCCTCTTGGAATAAATTAACCCCTACTAGATGTAGCTCACACCTTCAGATATTCTCGAATATGAAGCTAAGAGACTTTAATAAAACTGCAAATAACTTCTAAAGACAATCAATTTTCAAAGATGTGCCTAGGGAGTGAGGGGACTGAGGTGAGGCCCACTCCAAATGGTTTCTAGAGACATCCAGTTTTAAAAATTTGCTGGGAGGGAAGCACTCCTAATAGATTATGCATGCATATAATTTTCAAAAATAGCCCAGGTGACAACACCAAATAGCTTCTAAATACATTCAATTAAAAAAAATCCCGGTGAGAATCTTTCCAAATAAAGTCATATTTAATCAGGAGATAACAGCGTTACTTAGGCTACTTGTGAGTGATATGAATAGAGAAATGTGTGTATTCTTTAATAAAAATAATATCTTTAATATTGGTATAAATGCCTTAAATTTTCTTCTTAGAGAACATACCTTTTCTGCTATTATTTTACAATAATTAGTTTACATTTTCGCTGTATATTATGTATATGATTGGTGGATTTATCAATATTTAATTGTTTTTATTCGTACATTAAACAGAAGGGATACTGTTTATTTAATGTTAAGTAAAGAGCACTATTTTAATCAATTGAAATTGCTATTAGTGACGGATGACAGACGTTCACAGGAATGTAACTAAATGTACAGTGGGAAAAAAACACCTGGATACAAAAATAAATCACCTAACTTTTGACTAAACGAGTCCTTTATTCGCAATGCATTAACTTGTGGTTCACTATTATTTGGATCCATCTCAACGTTTGTCTGCCAGTTGTTGTTTTTTGTCGACCAGTTGACTATAATTTTGTTGTTCTATGTAGGTATTTGTCGACGAGTCGACGGCCACTAGTTACCTAGTCAATCAAATGTTTGTTAATATTTTGTCGATCAGTTGACTGTTCATGACATGGTACTTCTCTTGTCAACAACTTGGTATAAGTACTCCTTCGTGTAGATTACTTGTCTGTCGATCATTTTATCCACACATGTCGACCAGTTTATTGTCAATTAGTTTTATGCACCCAAATTGGTCAACCATTCGTATGTAGATCACTTTGCCCTACTATGCAAGAGCTAGTCCGACCAGTGGGTCGGATACTTGACCCACCTAGAATTCCATATATTTGTCTACTTTTTGTTGACCAATTGACTCTTCATTACATGGTCCTACTTGCATCGACCATGTGGTCGACATTGCTTTTGGGTGACAGTCACTCGTTTGTCGACCACTTTTTTCGCACATGTTAACTAGTGTGGTGTCGATCGGTTTGTCGGTACCCCAATTTGTCGAACAGTTTGCTGTCACTTTGTCCACCTAAGCATCAACTTATCAACCAGTTGTTCCAAATCATGTTGGCCACATTTCTCATTTAGCCTTCGATATATTTTTACAGCTTATCAACCAGTTTGTATGATTCCGTTGTAAGCAATATGAACCTGTATCTAATTTTGTTTACAAATAAAACTATATTACTTAGGCCTTGATATTTAAATCATATCATTAATGGCAATCAGTCCTAGTTAAATGTAATTGTATCTAAAAATATCAAGATCATGTATTTCGTTGAATATCATATTTAAAAAAAAGTTGTTTATCTTATTTAAAAAAACCTTTAGTTAATGTCTTTTTCATCCCACATATTCCAAAAGTTTATTTAATTTTGTATGGGGTTGGGTGTGATCATCCCCTCCTGCATAGAAAATAATCATAAATATTGAAACCAATCATTTAAAGTTGTAAAGAATGACTGACTCTAATACCTTCCTCACCCTATCTCCTACACGACCTAATCAAAATTAGGCAACAACTCTTTCATCTTAGCTCTAGAGCAAAGCGAGGGGATTAAAACTAGAATTTTCCAGTATTTATATTATTAAGTTTAGTATTAAAATACATATTTTTTCTTTTAATACTAAAACACTTTAGACCTATGTACAGTAAATATTTATTACTTTTATTGTAACGGCGACTTTTTGTTTTATGTTATTTTTGTATTAAAATTACAAATTGGTTAATCCAAATTGTGTTATTTCTTAAAATACTCTTTTTATTATTATCATCATTATATTAATTGTTAATTTCAACTATTTTGTTAAACTCCAAAATTATTACTAAAATATTATAAATTAAAATCTTTATTAACCAAAATTATTAAATTTATCCTTGAAGGAACCTTGTGAAAACCAATTTTAACCCCCTCCCTCCCTCAACAGCAAAATTAATTAACCATATATTTGAGGGAGCCTCATGAAAACCAATTTATCCCCCCCCCCCAACCCCCGCCGCAGACAACTAGCCCGGATTCACACTTGAGCTAGTCGTAGTTGAAAGTAGTTGCCTTCTAAAGATAGCATAGCATTGTATTCCACCAAACCCATCTGTAAACATTTCCTGTTAGGCTACTTACTAATCCTTTCTTTCCTTACTTTTATTTGTGCTCAAAGTGAGAAGTTAAGTGAGAGTGAGAGGTAATGATACTATCTCCCTCTTTAACCGGACCGTCACGTGCACGACAAACCGATAGTAGTACTACGCTCTATCGGAATAGATGTCCCTAGCATCCTGTGCACACGGGCACACCGTTAACACAAACACCCCAGGCACAAGTCTCCCACCACTTTACTCTTCTGTTGCCGTGATAACAAATCAATAAGTTGAAAACTACTAGGCTACTTCTCCACACAGTCCACAGTCTGGCATTGCTTAACACAACATCCCAGACACTGGTCATCAACCACTTTACTCTCTTTTTACTTTGATAACAATTTAATAAAGAACTGGCCAAACACGGAATAGGCACATCTTAAATAATTTAAATTAATTGGGACCCATCCTTTTAGCAGATATGTTGAATACAGGGATCTTTGTTTCGTTCAAGTATACATGACCACGCTCAAGATAATCGGCCAAATTTCAAGTAAATATTCAATTGCGGTTATTTTAATAAACCAATCATTAAATACCCAGGCCACTAGTTGGGCAGAGATAAAGATGCTGGACTTAATTTTGCCCAAATAAAGAC